>JANZLD010000006.1:70419663-70430822 GCA_026413575.1 Erythroxylum carthagenense
TTGATACCTCTATAGTTGTGACATTGTTGGATATCTCCTTTGGCTTTGTATAAGGGGATTAACCTACTTAATCTCCACTCATCCGGCATCTTGGCTGACTCTAAAATCACATTGAAGAGTTGAACTAACCATGTACTACCGACAACTCCTAACCGTTTCCATACCTCTATAGGGATCTCGTCTGGCCCCACGGCCCTACCGCTCCGCATCTCTCTCAACACCTTAGTAATTTCACCCCTCGTAATCCTTACCCATGTGCCCCTATCACTCGCATGTCCTGCCACAGAGAGTTCACCTAACTCTATGTTACCCACTAACTCTTCATTATACAAGTCATGAAAGTATCTCTGCCATCTTCTCTTGATGGCTTGGGGCTCTATGAGTACCTGTCCGGCTTCTATCTTACAATAATTGTCTGATTTGTTCTCGAATATTAAAACTTTAGCAGCCTAGTCCTCAGGTTGCTTATTGACTCTAAGAGCTTCAAGGATTTTTTTTGTTTAATTAAAGTTTACAAAAAGATAACTTCTATGAGTTTATATTATTCTTTCTTAGTTTCTTATAATGGTGATAATTGTTTTAAAATTTTCTAAAGCAAAAATATTAGACAAATTCAAAACTTTTTCATCATCATTTATTATGAGGTCCCATCGCTTTGAAGGCATCATCTGATAAAATAGCCACGACACTCTACGTATCTACAAATATTCTTTTGACCAAAGAATTGGATTTTGATAAAGTTAATCAAGTCATTTGTTGGAACTCTCCTCTTATGGCGCTTTCTTTCACTGAGATTTTGACTCTTTAGTATCCCCATTAATGATCATGTGGATCACCTTTTAACTACACAACAGCTCCCTATCAAGTTTCTTGGTTTTTGACCATCATGGATGGCTCTTTCTTTATTTCTTCCTACCTCGATCATACTTACTAATTTTTCTCAAGAAATAACTCACCGTTCCTTGTTTTATCATTTTATTGGCTATCCTCACGAGATTTTTATAATCCTTGATGTCATGTTCAATATCTCTATTAGAAGAGGCAATATAGGTTCTTGTCTCTTTTAGTAAGAATGGTGACAATGCTTTTGGTTTGCCAGGTAGATTATTATAAAGGATGTAGTTAATAACCTAATTGAGATATGTATTGAATCTTCTTCAATCTTTCCTTTGTTTTTCCCTTTTGATCATTTTTCATGAGGTGAATTCTTTTGGATTTTATTAATTGAAGACATAACCATCTTCTTCTTTTTTAACTATACTTATTGGTGAAACTTCTCATGTTACATTCAACGTCCTTTAGATCTATATATTTATATGCCCTTATTTGATATTCCAAAGGTACTAATTCCATCAATGTAGATGATGTCGAATACTAAAAATTTTTTAGCTTTGTCTTTAAGTCGCTCATTGACCCATAGAGCTGTAAGGGTGTTGGTTGTCCCATTTTGTGGACTAATAACTTTCATAAGTATCTATTATTCTTTCTTTTAGTAGTGTTAGCTCAATTGTTTTAACATTTTCTCAACTGAAAATATTAGACAATTTCAAAACCTTTTTGATGCCAAATGATATAGATTAAATTTAGGGTAAGTTTGTTGGGTATATTGTTGGTTTACTGGTTTACTAAAATGACTACTTATAATGTTATAAGTATCTCTAGTAAAGACATTATGACATGTAAGAGTTCAAGAGTGCTAAGTATGTCATAAGAGAAATTATTTTGGGGTTTCTCCCTTTCTATACACAAACTTTTAAAAAATATACTTAAACTCCAAATATGATAACAAAATTTGGACCCAACTATTACTAAAAAACTTAGTTTTTAATTAAGACTACCTTTTTCATGTAGATCCCTCTAAAACTCAATTTAGGAAGAATTGAGGAGTGCTAAATAGTTATTTTGAGAACTTACTTTGAGGTGTGCTTCTTTATTATAAACAATTATTTAAAAATATAATTAGATCTAAAATATACTTAAACTCCAAATATGGTAATATAATTCAGATCCAGCTTCTATTAAAACTTAGTTACTATTTTGATTGAGCTCTACTTCTTCGTGTGGACAAATTCATCTAGGTTAAACTTTAACTTCTTTCAGATAACTAAATCTCTTATGTAAACTTGAAGTCACATGCTCAGAATGGAGGTTAATGATCAATGTTAAATCAAATCAGGTCCATTTCGTATACTCATTAAGAGTATATTAGATTAAAATAAAGATCAAATTATTAATTTGTAATGGTAGTTTTTAATTTAAGGCTCTAAGCCTTTTGAGATTACATTATATTTTAGAATAAACAATAATAGCTCATCTAATCTTTTTTTCCTCCTATAGTAAAATCCATAAAGGCCAGCTCATGGAGGCTTCATTAATTGGATGCTAAGGCTAGCTTATCAAAAAATGAACTAGTATCGGGATAAGCAGCTAAATACCAAAATAAACAGGACCCTCAAGGCAGGTCAAGCGAGGCACATTAGAACACCCTCTATGATATAGAATTTGAAGGAAGCAATACACAAGAATACGTCTGTTTCTGAAAAAAATGAATGGAGAAACAAAAAGCCATGCCAATCAAATGAGCTATCTCATTTCTCTGCCTATTCCACAAAGTGGTTCTTTAGTGCAACATTATGAATGTTATGATTGAGTGGCCAAATTTCAGCACAAAATCTCAGTCACGGATCTTCAAGTTGCCTTTGGCTTTGACTTGATGCGCTTCACCCTTGAATATAGAAAAACTCCAGCAAGAGCAATCCCAGTCCCTGTGTCCAAGGCGAAAATAAGTTCATTATGAATATGGAAAGATTAACTTCACTGTTTTGTGTTCCGTACGAGGAATTAAGAATCTTACCAAGAGAGTTGATGGGTGACACTGGCGTTTGGAAGAAGAGAACAGAACTAACAATTACAACTACACGCTTCACGCAGTTGCCAACCGAGTGGGTAACCGGTGATACTCTCTGCAATATCATATAGGAAACCTGCAAAATTGTTTTGTCCCAGCATGAATCACTACCAACAAGAAAGTACGAGAACTAGGTGCCTATGACCCTATGAAACAATACGCCAGAATTTACGGAAGTTTACATGCTCTAGAATGAAGTCAAACACTAGGTTACCATTAATGTTTTCAATCTACTTTATATTCTTCACTAACAAGAGTCAACAGTGTGAAATAATAGAGCAACGTCTACATTGGTCATATAATCTAATTCTGTAATGTCCCGCATAAAGTAACATTTTATCACAGAATATCATTAGCATGAAAAGGACAACCCTTTTTCCAACAATAAATTTACAAAATCTTAATCAATAAAGAGTTCCATTCTTAACTTGAAGCATACTTGCAACAGCAAAGTATAGGAAGCTTAGCAGTTCAGAGACAAACAAATGTGAAGTATGGAAAGGAACAGGAAAAATGACAAATGTACCAGAAAAATTACCTGCTGATAGGCATGGAAGCAAAGTGCAGCAAGCAGAGACCTAGTATACACCTCTTTAAGATTCAATCCCTGTCAGACAAATGAACATAGAAGAAATCAGGCATAAACTTACGCCAATCATGTCTTTAAGTAATTTCATAGCAATATTCTTAGCCATGTACAAAAAACTCACAGCAGATTGGAGGTATGCCGGAGTAAATTTGACACCTTCCATGAAGAAAGCCACTGGGGCTAATAAGATAAAGGACATAATCGTGATAATTGAGAAGAGGGTGATATTGTCCATAGAGTCCTGCCAATGAACAAGCCACAGATAATGCACTGGTAGCAGACATCATATGACACAAGTATTACGTGCATAAAATGCTTCCTCCAAGAAAGAAATTAACCAAATAAAACCAACAAAGTCAACCAGATAGGTTTAGATTACCTCTTTCTTAACCATGACTTTTTTGCTTAGGACATTTCGTGATTGATTAGTCAAATTGGAAGCCATAGCACTCCAAAAACCAGCCCTATTTCCAAACAAATAAAATAAAAATGATTATTACATAAGGTACAAGAATTGTGTACATGGTTTAGCATTTAGTATACGCTTTGAAGAGACTGCGAAACAATACAAGAACAAGGGAGGTGGGCAGTGCAGAATATATGTTTGGAAATCACTTTAGTTCATGTAAAAATGCATATTGTACGTACCAATTGAAAGAGGCCTCAGTGGCAGATGCAAGTGCCACACCACCAACAATTGGCAGAAGAGAGGCAACTACCCAGGGAGTTGGAGACTGCAGCACAAGGATTAAAAAGGGGTAGGACTCAGGGTCAAGATTCAAGAGCAATTTAAGCAGGTTTTAACGCCAACAAAGGTACATACGCAGCAACAATTTTCCCACACTGGGGAAGGTCAGAGTAATCAGCTAGCTATAAGATCTTCAAAAGCAAACATCAATATGGAAAAATGAATAAGGAGAAAAGACACGAGAAAGGCTGCTACTGTGGACAAATTTGCTTATGGGTAAACATTATTGCGTGCATCCACAGAAGAAAATCATTGAGACTAAATGAATAAGACTACTCACCTCAGCAAGGAACATAGCAGAGAGGACAACAGAGAAGAAAGGTTCCATAGCTTTGATAGTGTGAGTAAATGAAACAGCCACTTTTCCAAGACTCATATTAGTGAAAAGGTTTCCTAGCGTGTGAACGACTGCCAATGGCAGGATAGCAGCAAGCTGAGGGAACATTTATAACGATCAACCTCATTTACAAACCATAACAGCACACACATAGCAAAACCAAAAAGTTTCCAATTAGGTAGAGTACCTGCGCGCCAGTAATCTTTGGCCTCTTGTACAAGTTGAAAGTCCACATAAAAACAACAAGGACCGTCCCAACAGCAAACTGAACCGCAGTTACAGTCACTGGGTTTGGAAACACTTTCAAAACCTGAAACAAGAACATAGTCCATATATAAGTCAAACAAATATCGATACGACAAGTTTTGGGATACACTAGCTTGTTAAATATATATTTCTTTTCATATGAAAGATTTAGTCAATTCTGCCGTACACAAACGAACTCAGAATCTCCTAATTTCACAACCTAAAAACGTTTTAGGTTTCTTTCCCTTTTTCAGCATACCCCTTTCACGTCAAGCTTCTAAAACCAAAAACAAATGGATCTCTTTTGAGAAACAAACATTTTTCTTTGGAAAATGATTTCTTGAATTCTAATATTAAAAATCAAAACAGTAAAAACTGCATACAGCCGTCACTTTGCGATCTAACATTTTATAATCAACGACAACAAAGAAAGTTTCCATTTTTTTCACCAAAAAGAGGAAAGAAAAACCAACCTGTTTGTTGTAGATATTGAAGTAGATATTGAAAAGGTACCAGAGTCCAAACAACAATCCAAGCACCAAAGTCCTTCCAAAGCTCGACGAATTCTCACTTTCATCGGCGCTCTCAGGCACAGCCGTGGCGCGAACCTCAAAGCTCTTGGTTTTCCTCTCGGATACAACCAGCGGCAGAGGATTCCACGGCCGGAGGGCAGAGGAAGAACCCGAGAGCGACCAGGATCGGCGAGGCAAAGCGACATTGCTGAGCCCGTCGAGATCGGAACGCTTCAGGGAGGCGCGAACAGAGTCGAAGCGGTAGGCGAAGCCAGGGTTGAGTGGCCAAGTTCGGCGGACGGGGACGGAGGGAGTGGAGCGAAGAGTGAAGGCGGCAGTCTGCATAGTTGGGAGGTGCTTGAAGCGTGAAAAAGCGAGGGAAAAGAAGCGAACGTGACGGAGGTTACGATGTGGGTGACAGGCGTGGGAGAGTCCGTTGAAAGGACTCTGGAATCTGGAGAGGTGGCGTTAGGTGGCTGCTCCCAAGTGCAAATTTGGCTTTTACTTAAGAAGAAAAAAAACATAAATGTGTGTTTTTTGACTTTTTCATTGACTTAGGACAAGGTTAAAGGAAGAAGCCGTGGGATCTTTGTCGTGTATTATTAATTTTAATTTACGGGTTTCGATTTTGAGATTAATAAATATTTCAAATTAGTATTAATTATGTCAATTGGGCTTTAAAGATATATTTTTTAGATAGAATGAAATTTAATTCTCTTAATCTTAAAGAATAAATATATTACATAAAATCTTATTTCATGATTTAATTATTGATCTTTCTAGGGTGCGATTTTAAGGGCGGAATCAACAAGATACATACAGCTGGATTAATCTAGAAATTACATTATAATAAAATTAAAAGACCAATTTATTACATTTTTTCTGTGTTCCTGATGACTTCCTAACTTCAAGGACCGGACATTGTCTTAGTTGTTGTCCTTGATCGATCGGTCACTTTTTTCTTATTTTAAATCATGAACTTTGTCACATCACTCTATATCTTCGGAGCAAAAAGGTTGAATCCCCAACCTAAAGGACCCCCTACATCCCGACCCGACGAAGCAACTGGGAGGATGTAAATCAGATACTCAGCGGCTCGCTAAGGGGGGAGGCGAACAACCCATGGCCTACAAGGAGCCCACTCTCAAAGCCCACAAGGAGCTCAAGGATGTTGCTCCCACCCTGCAGACCATGGGATTCGAACCGTGCACCTTGGAGCAAATCTACCTCCTCCGGAACCAACTGAGCTACGCCCTGCGGGCACATCACTCTATATCTTCGTCCAAAGATAACGTGTAGTTAAGGTCTAAGTTAATTTATGCTTGATCCAATTGATTCACTTCCATAATCTAATCCATCAACACTTTAGTTCGCCTTTTAAGCATGCTTTAGTGTTTGTCTATCCAGACACTCTTATAATTAGTCCATCTCACTTCACCGTTATCAAGTCAATTAATACACCAATGGTCTCTCACAATTAGTTGGAGATCAAACCCACTTGATCCCATCAAATATTGTTGCCTTAGTTTAATCAACATGCCTTCATAACGCCATAACTTGCTAGTTCTTTCTCAAAGCTCATCAATTGATCAATTTGATTTTTGTCCATATATTTTAATTGATTTAATTTTGTGCATTAATAATTTACATTATGTTGGTCGTAATTTTGCTATATTTGTTGGGAAATACTGGATTAGGAAAGAGGAAGTTCACTACTGCATTAACATTTTTTCTCTCTCTAAAGTTCCTCTCAGTAGGGGTGAGCATTATTCGGGCTGGTCCGATGACCCGACCAGGTCCGAATTAATTCAGGTAATAAAATGCTAAAATACGGTAAATCGGGCCGACCCAGATATTACCTGAATTATTTTCAGTTTGGGACGGGTAACTTCGAAAAAAATTCAGGTTACCCGATTACCCGAATTAGGTTTTGCCCTTCTAGTATATAAGGGCCTCAATTACCAAGTACCAACTCTTCTCTCCCCTCTCGCCACTTTTTCCCTAACTTCTTCTGTTCTTCTCGGTTCTGCGTAGTTCGTCTATTGGGACCCGATCCGGAAACCGGATCCCAACCGAAACAGAAGCGAAGACAAAGCGAATACGGAATCGAAAGAAGCAAATCGGAGTGAATGTATCGAAAGCAAATCGAATAAACATAGCGAAACGCAAAGCGAATGCAAATCGGAATAATCAATAGAATCGATTCATAAGGCGGAGACAAACGAAATAATCAATCGAACTGAAATAAATTCCGACATCCGTGAACAAATATCAAAGAAAACGTTTGCGTTGGAAACCTTAAGACATTCTAAATCTGATATATTTTTTTTCTTTTTCTTATAACCATCTTGTTTCAAACTCATGCAAATCCATACAATTTTCCAAAATTTCATCCTTTAATCAATTCTTATTTCATTCTATTGCCATATAACCAATTTTCTTATCGAAAATTGGGCAGCACAACGGCTGATTTTCATAAAACCCAAAACCTGCAAGGGTTTTTAAACACTTCTATAATCCCAGACAAAACTCAAAATCATCGGACTCTCCCGTCCAGAATCCAAACACCAGCAAATGCAAACCTATACCTAATACTTCCATAATTCTCAATTCAATATACCAGTCTCATCATTCAATCTAATTCCCAAATTAATCATAAATGTATATATTCCAACATCATTCACAATTCTATAAACAAAATCCAAAATCATTTATAATTATAGATCTCAAATCCGTGTATAAAATTCCTCATTCATATACATCAACTTAATTATACACAAAATCATAACTCTCATACATTCTGACATGACTGCTTGTCATACATTAATGGGCACATACAGACTTATACAAAACGATACAAAAGCGAACAACACATCTTGACATCCTTTCACCCGATCTCCTGCTCGAATACCTGGAGGTAGGGATGAAAGGGGGTGAGCTGAAATAGCTCGTGGATAATATATTTATAAATTGAACAATAAGCAAAAGTATTTTCAAAACTTATTTTCCTGTTATAAACATTTCACAGAAATAATTCATCAAAAGCTTATTTTTCAAACTTTTCAACTTTTCAATTCGTTCATAAAAAGTATTCAAAACTTTCACGGTTGCAAATCTCAAATTTTCCTTTCTCGAAATTCCAAAACTTAATTTCTCATTCCTTCAAAAATTCTCAATTTTTCCCAAATCATACACAATTTCAAATCATGAATGCATCACATTAAGAAACGAAACGAAACATATAACACATCAGAATGGTTTGGTTCGGTCCAAAATAGGACGTACTGCACATTCCCGTATAGCGGTCATGTGCAGCCGTGAACAGGACGTACTACACTTTTCCACATAGTGGTCCAGTGTAGCCGTGAAGGGAGTCCGAAATCGGAGCTCCATGCCACTAACGGGCAGCCGGGAGAAGGCTATACAAATAGACAAGTGCGCACTCGTCCCACTTATGGGACCTAACCAAACCCACATAACACATAATCATATTCGAAAAATTGAATAGCCCGAAGGCACGTTTCGAAAACTTAATTTTTCTTTCAAAAATCTCATATCGCATCATCATATCGTGTCATAAATGACACACTCACATATCCATATGAATTCATATAAAAAATCTAATGCAATTCACATTATCAATTTAATCACATATCAATCAAATTCAGAACAATGTATGCAACAATTTCTTTAAATCATAATTGAAACTTATTCAAAAGTCACAAAGATATTTTTTTCAAAATATTCATATAATTCGAAAACCATGAATTTCATAAACCTTGCATTTTCTACAGATCATTTCTAAAATAAGGAATTTAATTCTTCGAAATTATAATTTTCAAACATTTACATAAACATTAATTTCTCAAAAATTTGCTTCTTGAATTTTCGAAAACACATGCTTAGCTTAAAATTCAATAAATAAATATACTACCCACCTCGAATCAAAGCCAGAAGCTTGTTCTTAGCTCCAATTTGATCCTTGCTTCTTTCTTTCTTCCAATTTAAAATTCCCTACACCAATGTCACACAAATTCAACCTCATAAATAACATAATCCTTAAAATTGAACTTAGAAAATACTAATTTCACATATAATCAAGCTATCTAAATCACCAATTTTCAAAATCCCCAATTCACAAAATTGGACATAACCCTAATTAATTTTCATCCAAAATTAAACCTATAATACTAAGCAATCACCAAAATTGACTTCATAAATCACGTTTCCATATCATTTTCCATAATTCTAAACTAAAAATCTTCCAAAATTCACAAATCAAAATTTCGGGTCTTACGTCATCCTTCACAAATTTTTGGATTTCTTAACTCATGTTGGAGCTCTCGTCATCCTCCACGTTTTTCTCTCTTGAATTAACATAGGAAGCTTGCTTGAAGACCCCTAAAAATCAAACCCTAGCTCTCTCTCTTTTCTTTCTCCTTCACTCATCCGAAAACTCTCGACTCTTCTCTCTTCTTCTTTTGTTTCTTTTCTTCTCTTGTTGTTTTTTTGTCTAAGTGTCGTGCATTCTCTCCTTATAAAAGACCACAATCTTGCCATGTCATTAAATGACTGAGGAATGACCCATATGTCCCTCCATTTAAGCATATAAACTTAACCCTTTAAGTAAACTTCCAAAATTGTCCCTTCCTTTTTGCCTTAAAAACTTTAGAGAAATGTCCCTCTATGACTTACGAATCCATCGCTTCAAGAATCGGATCGATCGGAGCTCTACAGTTTAAGATATCTCCAAAATACTGAAGTCTATTCTTCAGACCCGAGGCTGAACACTACACCTAATTCCGATCCGAAATTGAAAGTCTTAGAGGCTAAATTGTCGATCGGCTCCTTCATATAAATTGTAGATCTATGCCTCTAGTTTAATTTCCAAGAAGAATCAAATCGATCAGAGCTCTATAGCTCGAGATATCTCCAAAATACCGAACGATGTTTAGACTTTTACAACCGATCAGCTCACTTTGATCGGGTCGATCTTTCTCCATTTAATCTCAAAACTAATTTATTTAGTATGGAAAGATAGAAAAATATCTTAAGAATCCAACGCTTTAAAAATCGGGTCGATCGGATGTCAGACGAAGAAGTTATGGCTAAAACAAAAGAGAGAAGTCGGTCGGCCAAAACAAATAGGCCGAGCAATAACAAAGAGCAAAGGTCGCTCGGCCAAAACACATAGGCCGAGCGATAACAAAGAGCAAAGGTCGCTCGGCCAAAACACATAAACCGAGCGATAACAAAGAGCAGAGGTCGCTCAGCCAAAACATATAGGCCGAGCGATAACAAAGAGCAGAGGTCGCTCGGCCGAAACACATAGGCCGAGCAATAACAAAGAGCAGAGGTCGTTTGGCCAAAACACATAGGTCGAGCGATAACAAAGAGCAGAGGTCGCTCGGCCGAAACACATAGGCCGAGCGATAACAAAGAGCAGAGGTCGCTCGGCCGAAACAAATAGGTCGAGCGATAACAAAGAGCAAAGGTCTCTCGGCCAAAACACATAGGCCGAGCGGACAAGCTAAGCGATCGCAAGCGCTGAACGATCAGAAGCACTGGGCGATCAGAAGTGCTGAGAGAATCAGAGGTCGATCGACACCTGATCCGACCTTTAACTTCTAACACTTAAAACTTTCTATTTCCTTGTCCAAAATTTCCATACTTCAACTCCAAAGCAACTTCAACCTCTAACTAAGTCAATTTCTCAGTCAAAGGTCTGCCATATAATAGGTGAACCCCTAACATTTTTCAAACAAAGTCAACTTTATACTAAACTTTGACTGATCATAACTTTCACTCCCGATATCGAA
>JANZLD010000006.1:70430922-70441179 GCA_026413575.1 Erythroxylum carthagenense
TTTATGTCTCTCAAATGAGATATGAGAATGTAATTCAAGTATTTAGTTATTTTGTGTAATTTTTGAAAGAGAACCAAACAAAATTTTGGGTAACCCAAAATTTTCAAGCTGGGTAAGTTTAGGTAATTGAAATTTTGGGTTCGAGTAGGGTAAGTTCGGGTAATTAAAATTTCAGGTTCGGGCGGGGTAAGTTCAGGTAATTGAAATTTTGGATTCGGGCCGGGTAAGTTCGGGTAATTGAAATTTCGGGTTCGGGTCGAGTAAGATGAAAATTTTTTTGGGTAATTTGGGCTTTACCCGAACAGTGCAAATTTGGCCCGATTAGCCCGAATGCTCACCCCTACCTCTCAGTTCTTTCTAAAACCAAAATATATTTGTGTTATTCTTTCCCATCAGAGGGAATTCTCTCTCCTCTCTCTCCTCTTTCTCAACACTAAACTTCAAAAGTCAAGCAAGATCGATCATTTTGGTTGAAGAAGCCACATAAAAATAATTCCAGATATGGTTTTTCTCAGTGATTTTGTTTTAATTTTTAATTTTTAATTTTAATTTTTAATTTTAATTTTTTATATTTCATTTATTTTTATTTTTATTCATCTTTAACTCTTTTAGTTATTTTTACTTAGAACAAAGTCATTCTCAAAAACATGAATAAAAAGTATTCGATGATGTGTTCGAATAGTAAAAATTAAAATTTACTAATTGATTAGTTATTTATATTTACTATTTGTCCTAAGGGGAAAAAAATCCAATAGCATCATTTTTCTTATAGATTATAGGTGTTGGTCCTTGGGTGGCATATAAGAAGGGGAGAGAAAATTACATGCGTTCGTTTTTTTATCCTTTTTTAAAATTAATGAACGAATTGTCTATTCTAATGATTAATGAAGACAAATTTATCTATGATAGTCATTAATAATAATAATAATAATAATAATAATAATTGAATAGAGTTAGAAAAGAGAGAAAAATAATTTATAGTTTGCACAACTATTCAACTCAAAATGTCCATCTCTTACTTGCACCAATGAATAAAGGCTTATTATATCTTAAGCAATGTACATATGCTCTCTTTAGACTCTCAAAACTAGTGAAGCTATTGGCTCAACTTGAAATTATTAAAAGGAGCTCAGGCGTAGCCAACAACATATGGCCTAGGCTCAACCATAATTAGGCTTCAAGTAATCCAAAGTTCAAGCTTGGGTTTGATCGTCTTAGACAATCCTAAGTCTAACTTGGTTGGGTTAAGCCCAATTTTATATATCATTTTTTAGAAAAGTTAAATTAAATTAAGTCATAAAAGGCAAGAAAAGAGTATAACTACAATGAGATTTTTAAATTACAAGGTCAAAACTGCTACAAGCCTACAACAAAAAACAAAACTGAAATACAAATATTGCATTGAATTGGAAGTGTCTACATCCACTAGTTGGAGATGAGAAACTGTAAATCCTGAAACTTTTGTATGTGGATACTAACGCGAGATCTTATAAGCTATATCAAATGGTCGCTGAACTACTTTTTGGAGAGGCATTTGTCATAAAAAATGATTATTCCTTTCATCCCCATACTGCAATAACTAGGAATGATAGAGACATAAGCACCATTTAACAGTTTTATTTAATAAAAAAAATCTTTCAGTTAAGTTTGGTTAGTTGTTATGAAAATAAAGCAAATGAAGGAAAACAAGTACAAATCATTTGAATAACAGAGCATAGCAAAATAGTAAGTTCCTTCTAGTGTAATATTAGTCACAAACTTTAAATTTGAAACTTAGAATTTTTTTTCAAGTGCCTCAAGATGTAACACAACTCTTTGGTCAAATTATTTAGCAAATTCTATAAGTGAGCAATTTCTTAACTCTATAAATGATGCAATTTTATAAGTTGTATACTATAAAACTTAACCATTTGCATAATCTAAGTAAAAAAGGCAGACTTTGTTGGGCCAATCAATCCATCCACATAAATGGTAGCCCAGGTTTAAAATTATAGGTAATAAAAAAGTTTCTATAAACAATAAGCTTCTAAATTTTAATTCCTTTATCTGAAAAATCATGTAAGTACAAAAACTTGATCAGGACTAAGTTATGAAAATTTATAGCCTTAACCTAGAATTAGAAAATGAATGCATTATATCTATAAATCAGCATTTTTATAACATAAAATTCTGCATGTGTATATTGCTAAGTATAGAAAAGTAAGGAAAAGTTACTTATCTATTTCACTAGCTTCAGCAAAGACAACAAGAGAAATTGACTAGAATCATCATTCAAACATGACTATTCTAGATCATTTTGACATTAGTAGAAAATTGATATAACTGTGCTAAACAAAATAGTCAAAATAATGTCATTTATTCTGATATAAAGCAACATTATTAAAGAATCAAACAATTAAATTCCTTTGTTATTACTTGCACCTATGAAAACGATCGGAGACTATTATCAAAATTTTATTAATTTTCAGAAATAAAGAGTATTATAATACTGTTATCTAAAAATATTTTTTAAAAATTAATTAAAGTTTGAGATTAGAGTTAAGCTAAAAGTGTAAAGGAAATAGCATGGAGTTTTCTTTATTAACCTGCATAAAACCACACAAATAAACTTTTACATCTTTCTTTCCATAAAACCAAATCAATCATATAAAAATAGTAAATTGAGAAGTATGAATATTTAACACATGATTATTAATAAAAATATACCTTCTTTATTGAATATTTATTTCAAATAAACTTTCAATTAGTAGAATGGTTTTTGTAATGCTATTAATATAAGAAAAGAAAATATAAGATAATATGATATATGATATAAGATTGGTAAAGGTATTAAGGTAAATAAAAACAACATATCATAAAGAATAGTTTTTACATTAACTATTTTTATTACCTACTTGACTTCGGGCACACATCAAGGCTTTCATAGTATTAAGAAGAGGTTGAGTACGAAGAGAACTAACTATCTGACCACTAGTATTAAAAGTTGACTCTAAAGCAATAAAAGATATTAGAATTTCTAAGAGGGCTTGTGCAATTGCTTGTATGATCGAATAATTATCTCCATTTGACTTGCATTATGATAGTACATTAATTTGTATCTTTTTAACTTGTGTCATAATACTTGCTTCTAAATAGTCATCCAACTCTATCCTATTGGAAAAGGTCCTAAGCTTTTTTTCCTTGATGAATTTTCAACTTTAGGACTTACACTTTTAATTGTTATATCAACAATAGATGAAGATAAAGTTGAAGTTGATACTTAAATTGAACTAAAGTGATCATCGATCTTTGCCTAATCTTCGTTGAAAATCATTAAATAAATTATACCATATTTGTTTAATGAAATCAACATATGATTGATCCTGATCACTATACAACTTTTTATAATAACAATATGGTCCCTCTGTCTTATATCTCGAGTTTAACACAAGAATAACTACATTGGTTTGTCTAATCATATCAATAAGAATTGAGTTTCTATGTCATCTACTTCTTCATGTCTCGGATCACCTCATTAAAATAAAAAAAATCTAACCACATAATACTCAATTGATCTCACATGTGTAGTTAAAGCAAATGTGCAAAGTTGATATTTCATCTTGATGACAACTCAATAACATTATGAAATATCTATATTTATTTTGATTTTTAATGTTATATTAATCTTCTAACTTCGACACAACTTGCTTTAACTAACTATTGCTTTTCTATTAGTAAGTAAGTATAATGAGAATCTTTTTGTCTCAACCTGATGAACACCTTATTATATTTGGTTACTGACTCTAATATCTTGAATATTGAATTCCATCTAGTCTGACAATCCAAAAATAACTTCTTTGTTTATAGAATATGTAGTTGTCATGTATTTGATTTAAATTTTTTAACTCTTTTGGTTGTCTTACTCTAATAAACGATGTTACTTTGAATCGTCTTTACTGTTCCTTTATTACCTCTAACCTATACTTTGCTATTAAATTCATGATATATATT
Source organism: Erythroxylum carthagenense (assembly GCA_026413575.1). Taxonomy (NCBI): domain Eukaryota; kingdom Viridiplantae; phylum Streptophyta; class Magnoliopsida; order Malpighiales; family Erythroxylaceae; genus Erythroxylum; species Erythroxylum carthagenense. The sequence continues at coordinate 70,434,913 of JANZLD010000006.1, forward strand.
AAACGACACATACGGAATAACCTTTCATTAATCAGTAATCTCCCAACCTGCAACTTCTTCAATTTTTCGATCATAGCATCATTTGTGCTACAGCCGTCCAAAGTTATGATTAACAACTTAGTTTCAATGTTCCAATTCGTTAAGCACTCAACCATTACAATTGTCAAACTTTCACTTATATACAATGTCGGCACATAAATAAACGTACAATTTTAAAGCTAAAAAAATCAATTATAACAAAATCAATAAATAAATGATAACAAAATTAAAGAATATTTACCTTAAGATTTGACTACACAAAATCCAATCATTGTCAATATAGTATGTTGTTATCAATATATAACCTTTCTTTTGGTTATAAGATCTATGTAATGTGTTGGCTACTTGTTTATGACTACTAGACAACATCTTCAATATCAAATTCTTTTGAACATTATAAATCTTGAAAATATCTTTCTTTATAGTATTTTGAATTAGGATCTTAAAGGTCAGTTGGAATAAAGTGATTAACATCTTAAATTTTTCTCTATCAATAATAGAGAGTGAATGTTCATCACTAATGATCACCCCAACTAGAATTTTTTTTTGATTTTTTGCTATTATAACCTATAGTAGTCATTTTATTCTATACATACTAAATATGAAAGTATTGAAATTTAAGTTCTTTTATGAAACTAGACTAACTAAGAAGATATCTGTGTACATTGTATAGGCAAGAAACATGGAAATGTTTACATCAACATGATATCCTTATGAGTATCAAAAATGAACATTGACGAAAATAAGTATATTACAAAATCACAATTGGTGTATACCAGATAACATAAAACATAAGCATAAGATGAAAGATGGTCACAAATTTGCCCATTATATCTTAGCTTATATAAAGAATTGAGAAGTGAAACACTTGAAAGATTATGGTTGTTAAGGATGTGAAAAAATGAGTGGAACGTTTAGGAATATATAGCAAATGGAAATTGCTTTTGTTAATCCAAAATAGATTTCTTCCAGTATTGTTGGCATCAAGTTTTTTATATAGAACAAAATATGTGAGGACTATTTTGGAAGTAGTAATCATAATTAGGCAAGAGTAAAAAAGAATGTAACTTTCATTTAAATTGTTTGCTAACGTTGTATATATAAATAATAAAAAGGGGATTAACAATGGGTCTTTGTAGATTAAACAAAGACTAAAAGAAAGTTGAAGGTTGAAGTCTTAAGAGTTTGAAGTCATTTCTTTTCCTTATTCACAAATTACATTCTGAAAGAGCAAATAAAGCACTAAATTTTGTACATTTTCTTATATACCTTTTTAAGAACAAGGATGTAGGCTAGCTAGCCAACTAACTAGGGTTCTAAGAACTCCCTTTTTTAGTTAGAAATCATGTAAAAATATTTCATAACACGTTTAAATCATCAAAGAATTTGATTAGCATATGGTGGAATATGATGAGTGTTGGTTGCTAGCTAGAAAAAGATATAAATACAAGCTAAGCACATTAAGTTGGGATTAGAAGCATAGAGATTTTCCACTAAAGGAGCCAACAAATATAAATTAAGGTCGAGAAAAAACCCTTTAACCCAATTTCCAACAATAAACAAACTCACTAGAGATGCTTTTTAAAGGAGGAATAACAAGCAAATGAAGAATCAGGTGCACATCGATCATCATAGAGCACTGAAGGAGGAGGTGACTTTTAACTGAAACTTGTAGTGTAGTAAGGAGATAGGACTATAGTGATTTTGTTTTACAAACAATTATGTTATAGTAAACTATATAAGTAGCAGAGCAGGTGAGAGGCATTTAGTGATTTTGAAAATCACATTGTTTTACTTCGAATAATAGTTATATGAATCATTTAGGCTTCAGGTTAGGCTGAGCCACAAAGCCTAAGATTAAGCTTCACAGAATGCCTAAACTAATATTGAGCTTCACAGAATGCCTAAACATTAAAAAAGCTTAAGTTTGATTCGAAGCTTGTTCAACTCAAGTCAGACCTATACTTTAGGCTAATTTGGGCTAGACCCAAGTAGAAATGTCAATCCTACTCAAGGTTCTTAAGAACTCTTTAGTATGCCAAATATTCTACCTACTACTTAATTTTATACCTAAAACCAACTCAAATAGTCAATATACACATAAATTAATTTTATACCTAAAACCAACTCAAATAGTCAATATACACATAAATTAGTAGTTACAATAGCTACTTTCTAGGAATGTGTAGCTAACCAATTACTTCCTTTAGTTAGTTGGAAAATCACCACTAGGATATTAGCTAATTAAACCTCCTATCTGGATAAGAAGTCCCCTCTTACTAATTCTTTACATAAACCATCGACTAGTTGGTCATAACCGTTCAACTGGCTGATGAATAATATTAGTTAGTAAACAATAGAGTGGATGAACAATGTCTAGACAATGGATAGTTTATCATATGTAGTGTATCAAATAGTCCTATGTACTTACTAGGTCATCAAAACTCAAATTTTTAACCCTTTAAATTCTCACAAATTATCACCCCTTTGATAAAATTGATTAAAATCATTACAAAATTTTCGAAAATTTTATTGGAAGATCAAAATATTTTCTAAAAAAATCAAAACAATTTTCCTATTAATTGTGAAACAATTTATATATTTTGTCTTACATTCAAATGATAAAGTAATGATTGAACCACTGATTCATTGAAATGATCAAAATATTGTTGGAAGAAAGATTACAATAATGTCTTAAATTTTGATGTGCATGATTCTTCCTTCTTGTTTTCTTCACTTTAATTTCCTTGAATCTCTCTTAAGTTGTACATGTACTCCACTTTGCTCATTCTATCTGTTCATTGATTATTCAATTAACTTATTTTCTCTTTTTTTTTTCCTTCTATTGAACTACATCACAAGTTTTTCTTGGTTCCACTGTAATAGATCTAATAACATCACTAAAACTAAATTCATTAATAGTAATATATTTTGTTATTATCAAAATCATGAGTTAGGATCTCACTTAGTCAATAATAAGTTTTTAATATTTTTGTTAGGTTTTCAGTTTTCCTTATTAATATGGTCTTATTCAAGATAAATTTATAATTTCCATTTTGAATTTTTAGTCATACTCTTTTTTGTAAATTATTTTCTAAATAGAATTTTTATTCATAATTAGACATTCATTTTTTAATATTTCATGTTTTCTAAATGGTTTATCTTGATCTACATCCAACTAATTTTCATTTTAAGTAATTGCTTATGTTAATAAAATTGTTATTTTGAAAATTAAAATGTTATACTTGATTAAATGTTTTAAAAGAGGTGGTTGCAGAAGGAAAATAGATGAAATGTTAGAAGTCTAGTCGAGATTTCAACGAGAGCCGAAGGTGTTGGCTTTATCTGCTTTTGAAGAGCTATCGAATTCATAAATCTATCCTATATACTATATAGATAAAATTGTTTATTGAGTATCATTCCACTACAAGAAAACTGTGGATTAGCGACAAAAAACAAACCGTTGGAAATTAGCGACGGAAAGTATATTTTTGTCACTAAAATTGATTAATTTAGCGACGGTACTAATACCTGTCGCTAAATATGGAGGGAAATCGTCGCGGTAAAATTTGCGACGGTCGTTAGCGACGAAAAACTATGACTGTCGATAACAATACAAGAAAAGTAAGAATTAGCGACAGAAAATTACCGACGGTAGATATACCGTTGCAAATTACCGATGAAAAATCCAGGTCTGTCAATAAAATTGATGAGAAAATTTTTGTTTAGCAACGGTAATAATATCTGTCGCTAAATATGGAGGGAAATCATCCCGACAAATTTTGCGATAGACTTTAGCAACAGTATAAGATTCCCATCAGTAAAGGATTTAGCGACAGTATAAGATATCCTTCGGTAAAAAGGCAGGAATTATTGGCGAAATAAATTTTTTTTGAGTTTACCTACGGAAATTTCTCTCGGTAAATTCTTTTTGCGACGGTATAAGATATCCGTCGGTAAAAAGGCAGAAATTATTGGCGGAATAAAAGAATTTGAGTTTACCTACAGAAATTTTCGTCTGTAAATTCTTTTTAAATTTAAACTCACCCGACATCTCCTCCTCCCCCCCCCCCCACCTACGTATTCTTCTTCCTTCTTCCTACATCTCCTCTTCAGTTTTCTTCGCTCCGATTTCTTTCTTGTGGACTCCTTTTTTGCTCGTTAGTGTTGTCTTCTCCAGCCATTATCATCATGTCTTTCGGTGGACGTATTTTTGTAACTATTGTCATGCGTTTTTTCATATAACATAAAGGCAACTTTGTCCTTATCAAGCTCATGTGAGTATTTAAACCTACTCTAGTTTTACAAATAAAATTCTACATCTATTGATCCTCAATAGTGTTAGAAGCTAAACAGTTCAGAACAGTATTTCTAGCTCCCATCAAAATTGCTGGTAGTAGAACAAAGAAGTTGTTGTCAAGCCTTCTACATAAGTGACAACCCATAAGAATCTTTATTCCAGAGCATTTGAAAGGTAAAGCCATGTTGGTATGCAGAAGCATAGCAGATCGCTTATATTTAATGTCGGATTTTTTAAAAAAATTAAAATTATTTATCGACAAAAAATAGAATTTTGTCGGTAAAATCCATTATATTTACCAATGGAACACCAAAAACTGTCGGTAAAATATAAGATATTTACCAACGGAACAGAGAGTAATCATCGGTAAAATTACCTACGAAAATTGGATTAGAAATTTCCGTAGGTAATTTTACCAACAGTCGTTTTTCCGACGCCTTTTGTCCATTGAAATATTCCGTCACAAATTTTTATTACCGACAGAATTTTACCATTTTCCGTCGCAATTTTTAGTCACTAATCGACCTTTTTCTTGTAATTTTCAACCCTAAGTTCCATTTACAAGTCTCATAAATGGAATTTAGCATATTTGAATTGCACCTTTATATGTAATATATGGTCTGAAGGAATAGGTGAAGGATTTTTAGAGGGAGATGCATTGTATGAAGTGATAGCTCTTTAGTTTCTAATAGCTTATCATAAGCCATCATATCTTTAGCGCGCATAGATATGCAATAGAGAGAAAAGGGATTTTAAGTAGAGGGTAAGCCATCGGTTACTTTGGGAAATGGAAAGCCTTATGAATTTGAGTTATCTATATTTAAACTATTTAGATCATTAAAAAAATTTTTAAATACTTTTCCAAGCCCTACTATGGAACCTTAACCTTTTCTATAAAATCTATTGAAAACTCCTTTATTCTCTATCCTCTTCCTAATGCTCTCCCTTTGAAGTATATTTACTTCAATCGTTACATTTTCTTGGGTCTATATCTTCTTTTGGAGATAGCTTGTCTTACTTTGGTAATCTGAGTTATAGTTTTAGCATCTCCTCCTAAGAATACAAGGTGTTGAGAGAGTTTAATGGAGACGAGTTGAAAGGGAGAATCGATTTTAGTGTCTCACGCTCACAATACAGTCTAGATATTAGATGCAGGGTGATGAATGAATGTGTAGATCCTAGATCTACCAGTGCATATGCTTCAAAATTAAAAACATTCAACACACCTGCTACCACATCTGGAGAGCCCTGTGCCTCCTGTCTGGTAATGGTGTAGACCCTGGCCTGAGATTGTGACTGGTTGCTCCGCACCTCAGTCCTGACACTGGGCCCTACTGACTGAGTCCTACCTCTACCTCTGCCTCTCTGTGCAGGTCTGCCAGTCCTACTCTGCTGAACTATAGTCTCAATCATAGTTTCTCCTCTAGCTCCAGACTGTGTTTCCAACATCTCAGGGCAATCTTTGATTTGATGCTCATATGAGCCATATCGAAAACATGCTCCCGATATCTGCCAACACTCACTACCATGCTTTTTACCACAGTGCTCCCATTCAGGCAATTAGTGCGATTGACTAGCAGGCATTTGTCTTCTACCTCCCCCAGACTGAACAAATCTACCTCTTCCTCGAGATCCAGATTGTCTCGATCTAGACTGGAATCGAGACGATCTATTCTGACGCTTTCTAAAGCTTCTACCAGATTTAGCCTGAGACTCATCCTGCCTCTTACCTCTAACCTCCTGTTTGTTTTTTGCCTGACCATCTTTCAACAATTGTTCAATTCTAATCGAGGTTGCTCGAAGTTTTGTAAAACTGTTCAAGTTAGAAATGTTTAGTCTCGTTCTAATCTTCATGTTCAAACCATCCTCAAATCGTCTACATTTTTCTTCTTCAGTTGGGATCAATGCAGTTGCATATCCCATTAGCT
>JANZLD010000006.1:70457826-70478862 GCA_026413575.1 Erythroxylum carthagenense
CAGCGTCCCTGGTCTCCTCACGTCAAGCTTTGGAGCTGCGATGTGTGCCTCCTCCCAATTAAAAACTCCCTTGTTAACAACGTGCAGAATGGATTCCAACTCTCCACAGTGGTGGCATGATGAATCCGATGCTTGAAACCGATGAGTGCGTTGTTGATTCGAGGGAAGTTTGTCGCAAGCTAGGAGCCATAAGAATGCTCAAATTTTTTGTGGACCCTCCCATTTCCATATCATGTCCCAGAATGAACTTCGCTGGCCTTCCGTCTAATGAGTTATCAAATTATAGGCAAAGGTTATGGAAAAAGTTCCGTTCGAAGATGCTCCCCAAATTATGCGGTCAGGGCCTAACTGAGGGCATAGAGGTAGGATGCCAGCAATTGCCAAACAAAGCGAAGATGATAGTACATCGTGGAATAGATGCCAATGCCAACGTCCATTTTCATCCACAAAGTCCTTGATGGGTTTAGACAGCAAACTAATGGGAATGTGGGCAATTATCCGGTCCTTAAGGGGCCCAAAGTCTTGGATCCAAGGATCATGCCAGAATTGTGTGTGGTGACCATTACCGACCACCCATTTCAACCCGTTAATGACCTGCTCCCAAACAGACTCGATGCCGCGTCAAACCATTGATCCTCCAGTCGCTGTGAGTTGGGTAGGTAAGCTGTTGTGGTTGAAATTATATTTAGAACTTAAGATCTGTACCCACAAGGCCTCCGATCGTTAGTAATCATAAGCCAACCAAGCTTCATCAGGTATGCATCATTCGTCTCCCGTAGTTTCTGGATGCCTAATCCTTCAGCTGCTTTAGGTTGACACACTGAATCCCAGTTAAGCAACCCATTCTTCTTATGCTCCGTAGTGGATCCCCCAAGGAAACAACGAATAATTCGTTCAAGATCATCACATAATTGACGAGGTAGCTTTACCGTTTGCATAGTATAGTTTGGGAGGGTGGACAGTATTGATTGGATGAGTGTGGTCCTGCCTGCCAAAGAGAGGAGCTTGCCATGCCAACCTTCAAATTTTTGTTGTACTTTGTCGAATATACTGATATGTTCTTTTGGAGGAGCGCTCATGGATGATTGGAACGCCAAGGTATTTGCCAAGGTTATGGGCATGTGGAAAACCCAATTGCCTACTGATTTGCCTTGCCTGACGAGAGGAGACATTGTGAGAGAAGAAGCATCGTGTTTTGGATGGACTAACCCTTTGGCCTAAAGATGAACAGAAACGGTCAAGAAGGTGGTGAATGACTAGCTGGTGATTATCTGCAATTCCGGTAAAGAGAATAAGATCATCCGCGAAGAACAGATGAGTGAGTCGAGGGCCACGACGATTCAGTCGGATAGGCTTCCATTGTCTAGCGGTAACTGCGTCATTTATTAGATGTCCCAATCTTTCGAGGCACATAACAAAAATATAGGGAGATAAGAGATCTCCTTGGCGTATGCCCCTGGTCGGTATGAAACTGTCCGAAAGCTCACCGCCCCAATTCACTTGCATAGATACTGTGGTGATGCATTGCATGCTGATATTAATGAGGATATATGGAAGCCCTGCCTGTATCAATGTGTCTCGAATGAACTCCCAGTTCAACCGATCATATGCTTATTCAAGATCTACTTTCAGAGCTAAATATCCAGAGCGCCTCTTCTTTTTCCTCATGACATGGATAACCTTTTGCACTATAATAATATTGTCTGTTATATGTCTCTGAGAGACAAAACTACTCTAAGTTGAAGCTACCAAAACAGGGAGATAGGTTTTGATTCTGTTCGCCACTATTTTGGCCACGATCTTATATGGGACCGAACAAAGACTGATTGGTCTGAATTGGGATATAAGAGAGGGGGAAGAAATTTTTGGAATGAGAACGAGGAGTGTGCGATTGAGTTCAGCATCCCAATATTCCAAGTTAAAAATTTTCTATATGAACTCCTCCACAGTGACACCAACAACGCCCCAATGTTCTGGAAGAATATAGATTGGAATCCGTCAACCCCTGGCGCTTTATTAGCAGCTCTTTGAAATAGAGCAGATTTAATTTCTTCCTTCTGAAGCGGGGCTCCCATGTCCTCTTTAGCAAAAGGTGGCAATGCGGGAAAAGTTTCCTGGGTAACGAGGCGCTGAGACATAGTGATGTCGTTTGTATATAGGTTCTGAAAGTAGTCCCTTGCTAAAGACCGCAAAGTTGATGGGTCGGATACGAGACTACCATCTGCAGAGTGTAAGGCCCGGAAGGTGATATTTTTTCTCTTTAATTTGGTGACAGCATGGAAATACTTCGTATTTCTATCTCCGTGAACTAACCATTGGGATCGGGATTTCTGATACCAATATAATTCCTCTTCACTTAACACTTATTCAAGCTCCTGGGTAAGAAACTCCTCCAAATGCTGGAGTGAGTCAGAATGACGGATCTCCTAGGCACGCTGGATGCCTGCTAAGCGGGCGAGTAAACGTTTCTTGCGTTGAAAAATATTACCAAATGTCTCTTTGTGCCACTCCCGTAGGTCTCCTACAAAGCGACTAAGAGAAGCACTGAAGTTATGGGGTTCGTGGGGCCTGCGCTGGTGCACCAATGCTCCAAAAGACTCATGCGCAAGCCATGCTGTATTGAAACGAAAATGACGATGAACTGTGGACTGCGGATTTAGCGTCTGGATTTTGATTAAAATGGGTCGGTGATCAGATTTAAAATAAGGTAAATGTGTTACTGTGGTATTAAAAAAGCGATCATGCCAATCTGGGGAGCAAAACACTCAGTCTAACCGTGCCACAATCATCCCCCGCCTCCAGGTGTAACATGAGCCTTCATAACTAAGGTCCTGTAGTTGACAACTGTGAATACATTCTTAAAAAGCTTTCTTAACTATTCTACTTATAGGAGAGCCCCCACGTTGGTCTCTTGCTTCCAGCTTCGCGTTGAAGTCACCGCCAAGCAGCCATGCACCCATCGTGATTCGTTTAATTTGCAGCAAGTTATTCCATAAATATTTTCTGTATTGGTTTTGTGGGCTGACATAGACGGCTGTAAATACAAAATCAACATCATCCTTTTGTATAAACAGGTGCACAAACTATTTGGCCAAAATATGAACTTCAATATACTCCCGCCATAAAAGCCAGATACCCCTTGAAAAATTGACGGCTTCTACACGGTAAGATCATTAAAGGTAAATGTTGTTAATATCTCGTAAATAAAATAAAATAAAGAAAAGTCATGAAAAGTGGGGGCTTATAACTAGATAACATTGGCCCACCTTGTGGGCCCCAAGTGATATTCCTTTGGACTTAACAACGACCAATTCAACCGCGACACGTGTGCCAATCAGGTTTAAAACAGGCGTAGTCAAGATGGTCAAACTAGCGGCCCCACCATTTGACCCAATCTCGTGATTCACATATTTAACAGAAATCTAAAAGCTAACACAAGTCATCATTCCTCATATGCTTTTGGGTATGATTATGATTTTACTACTTATTTTGAGTAATTGTGATTGATCATGTAAAGCCCCGTAATCAAATCACACTCAAATCATTGGCCAGAAAAAGGTGATGTCCATCTGCAATAATGGAACTACAGTGCAGAAAAACATTGCCGCTGCTTTTCCAAATATAAAAACCATTTCTTGCTCCAGCCATCTTCTTCCAAGCATTCTCAGCAGAATATCCCCATGTTTTACAGCCAAATACCATCTTCATATCTCATATCTCTCTTCAAATGTGGACATGTAATTTATTGTAAGATAGAGAACCAAGAAAAAGGGTAAACAAAGGCTGGTAATCCAAGAAAAGGTGACAGGAACTTGGATGTCTTAAAAGATGTTTTCTCTTTTGTTGTTTAAATATTTGCATGGATATGATGGGATTAAGAGTTTTGAATAGGATATGGAGGGTCTTTTTCAAAGATTTTCTTAAGATCACAAGTGCAAAAAAAGCAGAAGCTTATGCTCGAAGCAGAGAACCTTCTCCCTTCTAAATCTATCCTTGAGCCCTCTTCTCTTTTCTTTTTGTTCCTTCTAGTTTGGTTTTCTCTCCAAAGCATAGAAGCAAAGCATCTCCTCTTCTTTAGGCTCTTGCCTCACCACCATATTGTCCTGCTTTCCATTGTAAGCATCAATCTTTCCTTTCCTTATAATTTAGCTGCTTCTTTTGTGTTATTGGTTATTATTTTTATACAATGAAGTTGCATGTCATCCTTCTGCAGAGAAACCACCTAAAGTTTGGAATCTCTGATTGCTTTGGAGAATTTGTCGATTCAAAACCAACATGGTTTTTTTTTTTAATAATTTGAATTCCCATTGGGACAATTGCTCCCCGGTTGTTGTGGTGTTGAAATGGTGTATATAAGCACCTATCAACTAGGATGTATTCTTCTTAAGCTTCTAATATGATGACACATATAGGTTCTGTATGGCCACTTAAGATTTCAAAAATCTGGCATTTAAGTATCCGTACGTGTGGTTTGATCATAGATTCAGCTTCGATCTTTCTCTGCTCGTTCATGGAATAACAGCAATACTGTTTCTGTTTGGGATAATTAACCAAACATATGGATCTAACTCCTCACATTTTTTATGTCTAATTTTCTAAAATTTCAATTGCTTGACCTTTCATTGTTTATTCTTTGTTCATTCTTTCTTTCCTCTCATTTATTTGTGACTCTCCTTGTGCACTAACTTGATTTTTACTCCTTAAGAAATAATTCGCAATGTATTTGTAATTGGCATCTGGTTCTTTGAAGTGTATTCTATTTTAAGCACCGTTCTCGCCACTCTTGTGATTCCTGTTTATCAAGTGAAAAATCAGAGAAGTGGAAAGTGACAGGATGACTCTTATAACAGGATCCTCCAAAGATAGTTGGCATCCAGTCATGACTGCCGATACAACCATAGCTAGTTACTGGATGAACTGGAGATTCTTCCTTTGTGTCATGTGGGTTTTATTCTTGATGACTATTTCATTGATTCTTATACGGAAAAAAGAAAATTGTTCCAGAAAGGAATGTGACAGTGGTGGAGAGACCAAGCAAGAAACAGATTCATTTTTGTATGATGATGAAACTTGGAGGCCATGCCTTAAGGGAATTCACCCTGCTTGGTTGCTGTTGTTTAGATGTTCTGCTTTCATTGTGCTTTTGGTGCTGCTCATCGTTGCTGTTTTTGTGAATGGAGGCAGCATCTTTTACTACTATACCCAGTAAGCTTTTCTTCTTCTCCCTTCTCAAAGTTTTTCAAAATGCTGATAGATGCATTTCAAGCAGTGACGCACTTCTGCTAAAGTTTGCTGGATGGATGCTCTCATACCGAATTCTTGAAATGACTTAAAACGAAAGTTGAAGATGTGATTTGTTAAATCAATCACAAAAGGAGTAGCAAGCCTATTGATCTTTTAAATTATGAACTTTCCGCAATTACTGTTATAGGTTACTTGACATTCCTATTTCTTGGTCCGGAACAGGTGGACAGTCGCTTCTGTTACCATCTATTTTGGGGCAAGTATCATGTCTTGAAAACCCTTCTCTTTGAGTTTTTGTGTGTGTTTGCTTAAAATTTAGCTCCTCTCTATTTGTTATTACTTTAATTTTGCTCGATTTGAATGTAGCTTGGATCAATACTCTCCATGCATGGCTGCTATCAGTATCACAAAACAGTTGGTGGTGACAAGGTAGATCACGTAGACGTTGATACAGAGCAAGGAACGAACTTTAGTTCTGGGAGTGGTGAAAGTTGTAACCTTTCCATGGCAAGGAAAAACTTGAACTTCGTTATTGAAGGTCTAGATGTTCGCCAACCTGCAGGCAAATGGGCTCATCTGTTTCACGTAATTTTCCAGGTAATTTATCTGATAACGCTTCTAAGTTAGAGCAGGGATTTCGTTTTGTGAATCTCTGCGACTTTACCTCTCAACCGATTTGGCTATTGGAAAATAAAGACTATGAATGTGGCATCGGCGAAAGCAGTTCAGTGTTTATTTTCTTTACAGATTGAAAAGCCTGGTTATTTCCAATTATCTATTCTTGGATCATCTGAAACGGAGCTCTACATATGTCTTGGTCTTTATGGTTTAGAATTGGATAAACCTGAGAAAGCTAATAGAGCAGAGAGGATGGGGCTTGTCTTAGAATTGCCAATTTCTGTTCCACTGTTGTTCAGGAGGTGATTATTAGTGATAAGTTTAGATATCTGAATGCATTAAGTTGAATTTCTATATTTTTGTTAACAGATAAATGCAGGGACTGTCATGCTCACAGATTGTGTCTTCTGGTTTATACTTGTTCCATTTCTTGCGATCAAAGATTACCACCTAAACGTTGTAAGTATGCTTTATTTACCTCTCCAAGTGTTCCTGGACCAAATTGGCAGCAAAACAAGTCTCTGTCAACTGAAAAACTTTTGCAATCAATCACCTATACCAGAAAGAAATTGAGAATCGCATACTTATGCACATATCCAATAATAAAGTAGAAAAAAAAAAGTGTAAAAGCAACTTACAACTCGGTAACTAAATATTTCCCTCATTCTATTGTGACAGTTGGTTATTGGCATGCATACGATGAATGCTCTTTTCCTCCTTGCTGACACTGCTTTCAATTGCTTGGTACGTTCCTTTCTCTTCAGTCGCATGCACAACTCATGTTATTACTCTCTTTCTAATTTTAAGTCGAAAATTTTCAGCCGTTTCCTTGGTTTCGGATTGCATACTTCTTTATGTGGACAATAGTATATGTGATATTCCAGTGGGTAGTCCACGCTTGTGTCAAAATTTGGTAAACTTCTTCTCCTTTCACTTTCCAACATGAATTATGTTTCCTGGTTAATTTGTTTAAAAGACACGTTTGTTGTTTCCTAAACAGGTGGCCTTATCCATTCCTCGACTTATCATCTCCATTTTCTCCTTTATGGTATGCTCTTAAACACTAGCTCAAAGAACAATTCTCCTCTTGATTTTACTTAAAACTTGTTGAGTTATCCCATGATATCTTCAGTCTTGTTTCAAGTTGTACTAAGAACCTAACATGGTAGCTGTAGTGCTGTTTTGTTAGACATAGAAGAATACTAACGCTGTAAGCAAACAAATAGTGACGCTCTTCCTTCATGCATCTGTGAACTTGAAGGTACTTCGCTGTGGCTGTAATGCATATCCCCTGCTATGGATTGTTTTCTTTCATTATAAAGCTGAAACACGCATTGTTGTTAAGATGGTTTCCGGAGTCCCGGTGCTTGAGGTAGCTGGATCAGAAGTCTGCGAACTACCCTGGTTTAAGCAGGTTGATAAAATTTCAGAATGCTCACATTAAAAGTTTCACCATTAGGAGAGCAGAGAAGAGAAGACAAAATAAAAATGCAACAACACAAGGAATGATCCTGTTCTGAATAGGTGCAATTCAGTTGGGGAATTTTTGTTAAGAAACATAAGTGTTCAAACAAGCTTGGAACTTTTAGTTTACACAGCCATTATGAGAAGGTGGCATATATGTAACAGCATACTATTATTGAAAAGAGTTAAAAAGGAGTTTCTCATTCCTGTTAATCAGCCATTAGAAGGTGCCATTGCCTTTCTTTTTTCTTATCTTGACAATTTACTATGCATTGTAGCCTAAGGCATTTCGATAATCCTCTTTACAATGTCTAATAGAGGAAAGAGAACATATCATAAAGAAGAGATCAAAGAAGAATACGGTCTTTAAACTTTGAAATTAGTGATTCAGATGAACTTTGAAACCATGACAAGCTGGTGCCTTTGTGAGATAATCACCGACCACTTTTCAAGTAGTCATAACTTTTTTGCGGTCTTCGTCGACAGTATCTGCTTTTCCTTTTTCTTTTAAGCTTTGGCCCAGTACCTATGAGCCATTTACAGAAAGTTCGGTTTAGCTGCTTTAGCCAAGTATACCTACTTTGGAAATACAGCTATTGCTTTAACTTTTTCTGTAGATGCACTGTCCTTGTCATCATACTAAAGCTTTCACTGGTCACCCTTATAAGCAAGCATGTCCTAGTAATTAGGGATATTTGGTCTAGCTCTAGAGTTATATAGAAAGGAACTTGGGTTTATCCAGGGACTACAAACAATTACTCGTGCTGATACTGACAAGAGAATATCTTTGGACAAGGTAGGAGAGTTTCATATGATAATACAGATACGTCTATAATGACAAAATCTGGGTGACAAGTGAAAACATAGTTTTATTGACAAAAAATTTCGATACAAGGAATGCAACCAGAAATTTTAAAAGGAGAGAAAAATTCCACATCCCAAAATCTTTGCTACAACATTGTAACTAAATTTGGATATTAAGCCTATGTACCAGAAGAACCATAAATTCGTGCACAACAATACTGTACAAATGACATGAAGACAATGGGAGATCAAAAATAAATCTTGGCAGATAAACAATGGAAGCAAAGGTGTTAAAGAGTACTTGGCAACGACCCCATCAATATAACATTGTCACTGTCCTTATAATCAGTCGTCTTTTCTGGCTTGGCTCGTGAAAATAATCCAGACAGGAATCGTCCGGTCAAACCAGAGCTGGATCTTGCCCCGAGCAGATAATCACTGGCTTTACGGGTTAGTACATTGGAGGGTTCCATCAGCTTGTCTGGGGCAATGCATGCCCCACAAGAACAGTTCTTTAGCAGTTTGAAGCAAGTTTTATGGAAAACTGAGCCACAAGAAGCACACTTTTCTACTTCACCTTCCTGTTTGAATTATTTCACAGTAAGGATACTAAATGATAGTTTTTAAAAAAAATAAAAAATGAATGAGTACAGAAAGACAAACAGAGAATGCAAAAGAAAAGCTTTACTGGGACTACAAGAAAAATAAATTAGACTTTGGTGCTTCCATTTTGCAATTTGTCACCTCACTACGTTGTAACACATACTTTTTTACTGATTCAAATATTATTTATGCCCAGTGTAAGGACACCTACCTGGAAAGGGAAAATGAGTGAAGATGGGTCATTGCAAGCTTGTCGGGCATTGCATGGGACTCCCACATCACAGCAAATGAGGCACTGCTCTGTTATGTGCTCCAGGATTTTCCCAGAGACAGTCTCTACAATCACAGGTAGAACTGACATAGAAGTAGAACATGTAATAAGAACACAATGATAAAATATCATCACATGAGGGCGTGCATGCACATACATGAATATAGATAACCAAATTCAAAGTTTACGTTTTTCTTGATATTATAAAAGGATAAATAGAAGCCAATAAGAAACTAAAACAGACAGGAAACAGAAAGTAGATTTACAAGAATCAGGTTATACTGTATAGCTTCACGGATGGGCCTCCCGGTATCATAATTCTTGCACGTAACTAATGTGAGGTAACAATTTTGTATTAGAATAATCGTACAGAAAGAAATCTAAGAACAATTGTAAATGCAAAATTGCCCACACAATAGACGATAAGTGCGCATATGTAAATTCAGATAAGTAACAAATGTTGATGACCTTTCCAACTGTAACAACAGGTAGGAACATACACACTCAATATGACTGGTGAACTGTAAACTGGCAATTCAAAGGTAATCAAAAGAACCTGCAAAGGGCCCTTTTGACAGATCGATGAGGTCTCTAAGTGCAAAAAAGTCATTGCTTTCAAGAAGGTATCTTCTATATCCAAGCCCTCTGTTGATAGTCTGGCGAAATGGGCAGCGAACATATGGGAGCATAATTCCTATCCTTTTCCTGACACCTGTGACATGTTGCAAGGCTGGCACCCTCGAAAACAAGAAAGGATTGACTGCACTCACACAAAGCATAGGCTGCAAGACAAGATTGATTAATGACTTCTTGCAGGCGACATATGTTAACTAAGAATAACAAAGCTTGATGGCGCGACAAAGTTTTGGTCATGCATGAGTCTAGTAACGTAATGCAGGTCTAAAGAAGGTCAACAATTCCATATTTTAATTCAGTGTCTATTAGTCACACCTTATCAGACATACAATAAGGCCACCTTAGGAACTAACAAACAAGAAAACCCAAACATTAAATCAATATTTAACCAAGTAAATCATGTATACTAGAGCATAACAGCAGACATCCACAACTTTCAAGCCCTGATTTTGACATCAATCATGTTTTCACTACTGCAGTCACTAAATTTTGCAGTGTCAACTACATGTAGGTAAAGAATCCCATATGAAAAGTTGCAGAAAAGTTGTCATTTCTTAGTTACCTGCTCGTGTATAGAATCGAGGTATGACTTAGCCAACTGAGAAACTGAATACTGGGTAAAATCCCAATAATGAAGAACTCTCGCCGGTAAAACTGCAGTGTCATTAGTATGGCATGAGGAACAAAACAATTGGCCAGTGTATTCACATAGTCGTGGCTTTCCCCACCCAATAGACTGTATTAAGTCTCGCATTAGTGTCATACCATCATTAAAGGGTTTATGGCATCCAGCGCAAGAATAATGCTGTGCTTCTAGCAATTGTTTCAAAGTTCTCTGAGGCCGATTTTCAACTATGAGAGATATTGTCTTGCCTAAATCGGTGACTTTTTCTGAACCTCCCCTTACGTTTGTTAAAGTTGCTGAAGCAAATGATTTTCTTGATGCAGGGGAACTAGGAAATGAGTCACCAGGACTCAAAAACCAAACTAATGCACTTGGAGGAGCAGAAAAGCATCCAGAATGGAGGATTGACTGTAAGCACTCCTGAATAAGAACACTTCTTTCAGAGACAACATCAGGTGATGCATTCCCAAATAATTTTCTAGATTCTTTCTCCACAGAGGACCAAGGAGTGGGAAGATCAGTAAATAAGGATTTCAGTTGACGATACAGTGTATAGAAATCTCGATATCTGCGCTCAACCTCCCATTGATCCTGGCCACTCCACACCCTTATTATATACACAGTATATTCCTTAACGCCAACCAATCTTTCGCTAAGTGAAACATCTCCTCTCTTCTGCTTCGCACCAACAACTTCAACACCATCTATTTGTCGCTGTTGGGTGACAACTGGGTAAGTATCATCTGTACCAGAAGTAGAAGCAGTTGAACCCCCATCTCTTAGAGGTAAAGACAGATGTGATTGAAAGATGTTATCACTCTGAGGGAACCAAGCACCGACGGAATCAGCTGAATCAAGTAAAATTTCTTCCATTTCATTAACAATCTCATCATAGAACTCATGACGTTCATCGTTTCCAGCCTGTCAAAAGAACGGAATAAGAAGTAAGATCATGAAAAGCTTTGCAAGCAGCAGGATCCACAATTCTAAAATATTCCCATCGATAAACATAAGATATCAAAAAACTACCTTCACAATCTCTCTTTCACAAAGCACATAGTGAGTTATGTAAAAGTTTGACAATACAATAACAAAATGAATAATGGCATTCCAAACTCCAAATGACCACAACCCTTCAAAATAAATGACGTAGATGCTAGAACTAAGGTATAATACACAAAAAAAAAAGTATTAATTATTTGAACCAACTTTGATAATCACAGACAAAAATCTACTAGGACAACGAACTAAAAACATTTGTGACTCATGATCAAAGACAAAAATCTATAAACAGGTTCAGTTTAAATTAAAAAGTTATTATTTATAAGGTCATCAAGAATCTAGAGAAGATGGTGAAGATGTATACGATGAAGAAGACGATAATGGACACTTAGTCACAAAAGGAAACTGATCATGACCAATTCACAATGTTTTTCACCAAGATAATGGAAGCAAAAGCATTTTTGAAACATTACTCACGTTATTTTCATCTCTTTGTTGCATTGGTTCCGGATTGAGGTTTTCAAAGAATTCTGGGTTTGCATTACCAGAACAATTAGATGGATGGAAACCAAGACGACTGGTTGTATCAGAAAGAGGGTCCGAGTCTGCTTCTAAATTTTTGGTCTCCTCAGCTTCTTCTTTTTTTTGGCAATATTGATGACTGTTTTCCTGGGATTCTGCTGGTGGACAATCACTTTTGACGCATGAATCCATGATTTTCAATCCAGAATCCTTAGATGCCTTAAGTGCCAGTGGATCTTGCTTCATCTCAAAGCCATCGCTGAGGGAACAAAACTTAGAAGGTTCCGTTGTGTCATTAGCAGTTTGGATATGATTTATTGGAACACAAAAGTCTATTGCATTATCTTCATCCAATTCGGGAGGATATTGAACTGTTGTGGTCATTGAGGCACCGGCATCACCTATGGTCAATTCATTGACTCCTTCCACCTGACAATTTGCTAAAATAATGTCTCCAATTTCTTCGGCTTCCTCCGTTTGTGAATGCTGATGATCAGTAGGAACAGCAGAAAAACTAATATAGGCTTTTAGTTTACCACATCCAACTTGACTGGAGCCCTCATGTTCCTCCAGCAAATCAATCCCCTTCCCTGTATGATCAGCAATTGAAAACTTGGACTTCATAGAAGTGGAACCAATATTTTTTTCTTCAGTTTCCAGATCTTCTTGTTTCTGCTCCTGAAGTATATTAGAATTCAGGGAAGCCAGAGTACCTCCCCATGTTTCTTTCTCAAAATCATCCCAATCATCCGAACCAAAAGCTACAGATGAGTTCAAAAGCAGTGGATTGTCAAACTCAATTTTTGCTTGCTCACTGAAATCTGCACTCCTCTGGAAACACAAATTCCTCCTATTTTCGTCATCTGACCCACAACCATACATTGAATCATCACCTTCAGAATGCTCATATCTGGAAGATCCACCATCCTCCTCCTCCACCTCCCCTCCATGAAATTCCAAAGCCAAATCTGTATACATCCCACTTAAGCAACAATCAATCTCTTCATTGACATTAACCCCTCGATCTAAAGACCCTTCTCTGGATCCTTTCCCAAAATTCAATCCAGTTTCCGGCCCGCAATCTATCGACCCCCTCTCACCTTCACCAATGTTAAAGTTCTCGTCTTCTCTAACTGCCAAGCCATTAACCAATCCACTAGTCCCCTTATTACCAGACGACTCCAATCCACTTCTGCCCCTTCCTCTAAAACCCTCCTTAACATGTCCTTTCAGCGAGTCCATAACCGAATTAGAGAGCGTTCGCTCATCCGGACCACCATCAAACGTCTGTTCTAAACTAAAATTCTCCAAACTCTTCAACGATCCAAATTCAGACTCCGGAAGATCATTGAACGGTCCGATAGAACTGCAAATACTAGGCGTGCCCATGACAGAGTTCGCACTACAATACCTCTCGAACTCCGACTCCCCACACGAAGAGTACTGCGACAAAGAGCCTGGCGAAGCATCTCCGCCTAACGATCTCAGAGGGAGGGGCTCCGATGTATCCGGAGAGACGGGCCCTGAGACGCTCTCACGAGTATCCTCTCCGTTATTCATACGATCATTTTCGCCTTTAACTTCATCTAAAGAGCGATAAATGGAGGTTTCCAACTGAATCGGGCGGTGGAGAAGTCGATTGGATGGTCGCCTGAGAAATTTGGACAAAAGAGGAATTCGGCAACACTGAGAATTTCAAGGATGCTTTCTTGTGTTTTTGTATACTTTTAGTGTCTGTTTCGTGTACTGAACTAAAACTTCATGTTGTTGTCTTTAAAAGACAAAATAATAGTTTTTTTTTTTAACTTTCCTTATTTTATTTAAAATTTCTAATTCACCCTTCACATTTTTTCTATTGGCAGGCTTACATATAAACTGGTGCTTAAACCTTCCCAACAAAATCTTAAACCCTAACTCAAGCCTCAAGGTGTTCAAGGGCACAAAAAGCCTTGAGTTTGGTCCAAGTAAGGAATGGCAAAACCAATCGAAGCAAGCATGGAAACCCTGCACCTGTTGAAATCCACCGAGGCTCCGTTATGGTTGGCGCCGTCGCCTTCGCTAGCCCAAGCGGCGCGTACAGCGTCGCAGCAACTCTTCTCCACTCTCAAACCCCACGTGCCTAAGTCACCGTTTGATCAGCTTTTGGTTGATGGGTTCGACGCCGAGCAAATTTGGCAACAAATTGACCTGCTTCAACTGCCTCTCTTGTCCAGCCTTCGCCGTCAAGTCAAGCATTGGGAGAGAAATACAGAAGAATTAAAAATGACGTTGAAGAAGAAGAATGAAAATCTTGTGGAAGGAGAAAATAAGGGTGTGGAAGAGGAGGAAGCGAAACGGGTCGAGGAGGTTGGTGATGATGAGGAGGATGCTGATATGGATGGCTTTGATGATGTTGATGATGATGATGATGATGAGAAGGAGGAAGAGGAGAAACAAGGTGGAGAAAATGGGATAGAGGATAAGTTTTTGAAGATAAAGGAATTGGAAGAGTATTTGAAGGATGATGAGGCTAGGGAATATGGATTGGATACTAAGAAGAAGAAAAAAGGTGAGCACATAGATGAGGATGACGACGACAACGATGATGATGAAGAAGAAGAGCAAGAAGATGATGATGTGGAAGATGATGAGGTGATGAATGTAAATCAAGATATTTCTTTTTATTTATGGTCTCATTATATGTCTACTTCAGTTAATTTTCTGATTCTAGAGTTCTATATTTAACTTTGATCTTGAGAATGGAAACAAGAGGCTTTATGTTGAATGTGATTACGCAGCTTGGCACTTTTGATGATGGTGAGGATGAAGAGGAAGATGCAGACACGTTGGGAAATGCCAGGTCCTTGAGTTTTTTGCATTTGCATCTGATGAAAGAATGCTAGTCTAGTTTCATTTTATTCCTACCTCACTGTTGAAACATAAGTTTATAGATGTTAGAATTGGGTTTTTTACCTTCTGTTCATGTCATCAGTATACAGTAGGAAACAGCAGTAGCAGAATCAGCAATTCTTCCAATTGCTTTATATGGCCAATTTTGAGGCTCATTTATGCATTCTTTTACCTCAGATATGAAGATTTCTTCGGTTCTAAAAGGAAATCAATCACTAAAAAAGGGTCTAGAGAAGATTCAAAATCAGATGATGAACAAGATGATGACTCTGCCACCAAGGTAGTGTGCTGTGTTTGAAAAATTGCAGTGATTTGCAAAATTGCTATTTTTATTGTCTTGTGATGTTGAAAATTCGTTTCTCAAATTGCATGCATATTCAAAGAAATAACATCAGGAACTGTTGTTCTTGTATAGAGTGGTCTTTCTACGCATGAGAAGCAACTTGAGAAGCTTCAATCTGAAATAGGGCAGATGGAGAAGGCAAATTTGGAGCCTAAAACATGGACCATGCAGGGAGAGGTAACTTTTCGTATCTGTAGTGTTATTCCAATAACTGCTTTTTAAGTTATGTTCATTACAATTAGCATTTTGATGGATAAAGACTTTAGTTATGGTATTAACCCTTTATACATGTTTTTTTTTCTTTGCCAACAGGTAACTGCTGCCAGCAGGCCTAAGAATAGTGCATTAGAAGTTGATTTAGATTTTGAGCATAATGCAAGGCCTCCCCATGTAATCACAGATGAGGTCACTGCATCCCTTGAAGATATGATTAAGAATCGGGCTGTGGAGGTAAAGTTTAATGTTATAATAAATATCTACATGTTGCTATGATGTTGATGCATCACTCTTGATTTTATGTCAGTTGTTAAAAGACTGCTGTTAGGTGGTTATTAATGTCTAAATGATGTTCATAAAGTGTGGTAACAATGCATCTGATCTTTCTTTTCGGGGCTAAGCTATGTAGTTATGGTCTGTTTGAGATCAATGGACTTGTGACACTAATTGAGCTTATAGTGCTAACATCCTACATTATCTCCTTCCATCCACTTCCCTTCCCTTCCCATTTTACCTCTTTTTTCTCTCTTCCAACCAGCATTTGATCTTTGTAACTATAAATTGTTCTCTTTGTCTGGCATGTCATAGGTATAAACAATAAATAACAAGGATACAAACAGTTGAGAATATCTATTTCTTATAGTTTCTATTTGTTTTTGTTGACATTCGTAAATGACTCTTGCACCACAAGATTGAAAATATAATAGATTGTTAATATAATGAAAGAGCTATAGTAACTTGTGTAAATTATGCTTGCGTGCATGTCCAGGTGCTAACGCCCATGTCATGAACTTTTGAAATTGCTTGTGTTATGGATTTTGAAACCCAACACATAAAAGAATGAAGAAGGAAAAGAAGTTGAAATTCATGTACACACAAAGAGGCCTAATTTTGTCACTAACTTTGATAATATATTAAATGCAACTAGTAATATTCAAAGATTTGATTTCTATTCATTTACTATTTTAATTATACAACGTTTCTACCTCATGCCTTTCGATTTTCTTTTTCTTCACAGTTTGTTACGTGTTTGATCATTTCACTCTGGTGGATAAGCATTAGGGGATAACAAATTAAACAATGCTTAATATTTTAAGATTTTTTTCAATTTAATACTAACTTTTTAAAAGTTTTTCAATTTAGTGATTAAGCTTTTAAAATTTGTATACATTAGGTTAAAAAGTTAATTTTGCTGATGTGGTGTATACACCAAATGCCATGTGAATGTCTATTTATTAACCACTTTAGTAAAGACAACGTGTACACCAAATGCCATTTGAATGTCTATTTATTAACCACATTAGTAAAGCAACGTTTTGACCTGATTTGTATGAATTTTAAAAGGTTAATCACTAAATTAAAAAATTTAGAAAATTTAGCACTAAATTGGGAAAAATCCCAAAAAGTTAAGACACTTTTAAATATGTTATTTCCATGCATTAGTGTCTCCTCTCAAACTAATGAACTGCAGTGTTGCCATGATGTTTCCAGGGGCGCTTTGATGACATTGAAAAGGCTCCTAGTTTGCCCTCGAAATCACCACGGGAGTTGAAAGAGTTGGTACGCTATATAGCAGAAAAGGCAGTTTTCATTTCTCTTAGTCTAGAAAGCTAATAATTACTGTTTTTGTTGCAATTTTCAGGATGAGAACAAGAGTAAGAAGGGTCTTGCTGAAGTCTACGAGGTTATTTCTCATGGCCATCATATTCATTTACGCCCTGATAGCATGTTCTATATCATTTCGGACTTAATAAAATTTCACACTCTTAATATGAAAGTTCAAATTCCTTGTCTTTTCTGACTTTTCAAGCTCATGTAATTATTCACAGGAAGAATATGTACAAAAGACAAATCCAGCAGTTGCTCCACTATCTTTCTCGGATAAGCAGAAGAAGGAGGTAATTTCTATAGATGATAATTTCTAAGTTAATGATTGTTGTTTGTTTGGTTTCCATATTTCTTCCCTGTGTACTTTGGTTAACAAGATTAGCTTAACTTTGTTGTTACTATTTTTCTAGGCCAGCATGCTTTTCAAAAAATTGTGTCTGAAGTTGGATGCCCTTTCGCACTTCCACTTTGCTCCAAAACCTGTAAGCTTCCCAAACTCCGGTACTTTTTTGAAAGGATACTATAGCATCTTCTTTTAGTCTAATTTGTTATCTTGATCTTAACAGGTTATTGAGGAAATGTCTATACAAACAAATGTCCCTGCACTTGCTATGGAAGAGGTAGCATGGTTTTCATACCTTTCAGTTTTAGAGATTTCTTTACTTTAAATACATGCTGAAATGTTTGATGTTTTCCATGAGCAGATTGCACCTATGGCAGTTTCAGATGCAGCTATGCTGGCTCCTGAGGAAATCTTTTTGGGCAAAGGTGACATCAAAGAAGAGACCGAGCTTACACAGGCAGAAAGGAAGAGGAGGAGGGCTAAAAAGAAAAGGAAGTTTAAGGGTAAGCCTAATTGCACCGCATGTATTTTATAACAGATTAGAGTAGTTGTCATCTGCTTTACTCTTTCATGTGATACCGAATCAGTATCCTGCATAATTTCATTTACTTTTACTTCAAAGTTTAAATTTCCTTTTAATGTTTACCTTCTATATGGGGATGACAGCTGACGCATCAAAAAGGATGGTAAAGAAGGCAAAGGACACCACATCCCTAAACCAGAATGATGGTGACTACTGTCCTTAAGTGACCTGTGTCCTATATTTTTCTTGCAAATTAACCCAAGTTAATTCTCTGACCTCAAATCCTTCATTCAATTGCAGGCAAGGAAGACTAATACTTTTTGCATCATTACATCCACGTTATATGAGCTCCCAGAACCATTTTAGATCCGGTGACCTAGAAATTGTACCTGCTATATGGAGAAGTAGGGTCAATGGTTTCCTTGTGCTCTTTGACAAATATGAATACAGCAATGAGACCCTGCAAACTATACTGAAAGATGAGTGGGAAATCTCAACGCGACTTGAAGCTTGGCGACGAGATGAATTAAAGCTATTAATTTTATAGTTTTCTAATGCTTCAAAAAATTGTCATGTAATTTCGTTAAATCCTAGATCAACATTAGTCTCTTTGACAAAGTGTCATTTCTGGCATTGTTTTGTTAATTGATTCTTTCACTTATCCATTCTGTAGCCTTTGTTATGCTATATCAAATTGAATGAAGGATGACCTGATACAGAACTGAGAAATTAATAGCAATCAATCTTTCACAGAAACGCAATCTTTAGGCGACATTTTGGTGCCTGCTAGGTAGAAACGAGAGGCTCATCACAGCAAACAATGTGCCCTGGAAAACCAGGGCTGTTAAACTACACGATTTTTTATTTTTGAGAAAACTAATTACACGATCATTTCAAGCTGGTTCGACCTGCTTGGTGCTTTTACTGCTTTATGAGATAATCACCAAGAGTGGATGTCAATTAACCATTTGTTTTGTGCAATTATAAATAATTTTAATGCAATTACAATGCTTGAAACTCTAGCAAACTTATGGTAATTAAATAACTACTAAACATAAATTTAAAACCAAAATTTTGCTGACATGCACAGGATATTTGAGCGTTTATTCAACTTTTGGCGGCCAGCACAAGGGAAGAAAATAAAATGTGATGGCTTGAGCGATGGATCAGATCTACTTAACACTACCATTCTACAACTTTGTTCTCTTCATCCCACGGAGACTCAATAGTAAAGGGCTATGCTTCCCCACAACTTAAAGACTTCATCTGCTCAAGTGCTCTTCAAGCCTCTCAATTGCAGCACCAACACCACTCTTCGCTGAATCTGGATGAAGAGCTTCGTTTCCTTCATTTGCTTTCTCTACAAGCTTCAGGTGAAGCCAACCTGTTGCAACAAACACCATTTCCGTGAGAAATATTCTTTTCCTGTGTTTAACTCCACAGTTGAATTTCTCGTTTCATTATGTACCCATCTAATCATAAAGGGTACTGTTGCATCTCAAAACATGACGCTCTAAACTTACATAACAAGCCTGCATGACATTAGGCCAAAATCAACCACACTTCATGGAGTTAATCCTATAAATAATATAGCGGACACCTAAAATGCTTTACAAGAGGTGTTAGCATGTACCAAGCGGGAAACAAACTGCAGCACCTAAAGCTGATCCAAGCAGCACATTCCTTGCTCGCCATCGCAAAGACCCAGGCACTAACATCCAGAAAACAAATTAAGAAAAGTAGGTTAGATTCATTATAGAAAGAAAAAAAGGTTCAAAGACATATGATATGTCAGATAACCAAATTCCACAGTGAGGTAAATAAGCACGTCAAAGAAGCCAACATATAAGTTAAGGGTCCTTTACAGATCAAACCAAAAGTTGCAGCAGTGGCTGAACCGGCTCCGACAACATTGAAAACATCATGCACACCCCGTTTCTCAGCAAGCAAATTTTGCAGACCATAAAATGCAGCAGTGAACATGCCAAGCCGTACTCCACCAACTATCGAACCTCGTGTGACTCGAATAAATCTTTTCTCCATTGCATCTCTCATTAATCTGTACTGCTCACGCTTGTCTGGAGTGCTGCCAAGCTTCAACATAACTTCTGCATCCTTACTCTGACAAACATCAAGAAAGTGTCCATAACCTAATATGCATGCAGAAACATAACAAATTGCTGCAAATGACAGCACCTTGTCCAACTAGTTCCAGAGAAAGGCATAGAAAACATTTACCGGTAATACAAAAGAGAATAACAAACAGCCCTTTCATTTCACTTATGTAAATATTGTGTAAAATCCGTTCATGTAGATCCCTTATCATCTAATAACTGCTAAAAGAGCATAGAAAAATGATAAAATTTCCATTACTCCTTCACCTATGCCAAATGAACACGTTCCTTCTTATGGTTTTCCTAAAGCTGTTAAACATTAAAACATCAATTTCTCTGAGTGAGCTCTTGGCCTAAATATATGTGAATGCAAGTTCATATTGGTCCCCAATAATTCTTATAATAGCAAGGTGATAATCATTAACAGCATGCTGAAATCATCAGGTTTAACCACAAAGAAAAATAAAACAGAAGCAAAGCAGTCATTTTTATGAGACCAAACTCACAACTGATGCAACAGCCTCCTTGCTACCGCCATACAACATGCCTGCAAAGACACCAACCACGGTGGCCGTACCCCAGTTAACTGTTCCAGCTAATTTAGGATTCATCTGATCATATTCCACAAGAGGGGAAAAAAAAAGTTTTATATAATGCAAATAAATGAAGTGGAACTACCTAACTACAATAACCAATAAGATTCGCAAGAAAATTATAAAACTATTTCTCCATCAGCTAGGGTTTATTGGCATTTTAGGCAAAATCAGATCTCAAATAATAATTATTTGATAACTGCGGAGTTATTAAGGAGCTGGATTTCGAGCAAAAATGAGTGGGATTTGGAAGAGAAGCTTACATGCGAAACCGCCTCTTCGGGCTTTTCAGTGGCCTCCATTTATCTTCACTTTCGGAAGCTAGCACAGTAAATTAGACTTCTCAGACTGATAAATATGAAGTTATGAACTGAACAATCCAAGATATATCAGCTGAAGAACTGAATTTTCGCAACGTTTCTTGGGCACCAACAGGAGTTATCCTCCTGGTTGGCTTATACAGTACAACTTTTTCTCGGAGATTAACGTTTCTAATAAGGTAATTGACGGTATGGTTATTTTTAAAAAAGAAAATTATTGGGTAATATAAAAATAAAAATATTTTTAATTTTTATTATATTTTATTTTATAATAAAATTATTTATTTATATAAATATT
>JANZLD010000006.1:70574437-70589600 GCA_026413575.1 Erythroxylum carthagenense
TGAATTGTGGATTTATTGATATGTGTGTAAGGTGTCTTATGGCAAAGGAAAAACTAAGATTATGTTTAAATTGATGGGTATAATTCGCATATGAAGCATAAAATGAATTGAGGTTATAGGGTTGATGAATACCCTTTTGGAAGTTGAATTTGCTTTGATTAAAGAATGAAAAAAAATTATACCGAATTGGATTGGTTTAGATCAAGTGTCTTTATGGTTTCCAACGCAACGTTTCTTTAAAGTACATGTTTTCAGATGTCAAAAATTTGACTTTCAGTTTGATTGAACAGTTTGGTTTTCTTTGTAAATCCATTCCTTTGATTTTCGCTTTGATTTGTTTTTCGTTTGCGTTTGGCCCACTGTCATTTAGGATCCGTTCTTTTGTTTTGCTTTCTATTTTCGTTTAGGATTCTGTTTTTCGGTTGGGCTCCGGTTTCAAAATCAGGTCCCAACAGCTAAATTTGGTGACTTTGTCGCGACGAAACTACATAAAGGAGACTTCACCGCGGCAAACCCAAACTTTCGCTGCAGCGGACTTGCCACTGCTGAAGCTAAAATTTTCCAAAGTTTGAAATTTTTGGGAAATCAAAGCCTCGTAATAGGTACCGTGAGCCTGGGTGCCAACATTGATCTATATTCGAGCGATAGTTGGACTCTGAAAATAGAGTCAAACATGTTGTGGTATTAAAGCTTAGGTTTTTCCTAGGCTTAGAATGCATAGTAGGATGAATTGTTATGCTACGTGATTAATTGTTGCACTGTGAATTGATTGATTGCATTAAGTGACATGTATATCATGCATACATATAGAAATTAAGATTAAAAGGAAATGTAAGCTAATATTAATGTTTATATTAAAGGAGTAAAATGCCACCTCGTAAAGAAACACGATGAGTTTTGCAAGGATCTGCTACACCTGATTCCTCACCATTAGAGAAGGGTACTGATGAGTATAGAATACCAATAATTGCAACTGCATGAGTAACATGTATGAACTTTTGTTAAGAGTTTGGGCTATTAGAAACAATGAGAAGAATGGTGTTTGTCAAATTGTAAGATAAGGAAAGTTGTGAACATTTAGAAATAAGAAACATTACGTAGTCTGATATGTTAGCCATAGATTTAGTATTTGGGGTTATGTTAACGAATATGGTAACGGGACTTTGTTGAGGATATGTACTTGAATTAATATGGATGTGAAAGTATTTTCATGAATTTACTGAAAGAGAAATAGATATAGGGCTGTAACTGACAAGATTTAAGATATACAAGCAAAGTGGAATCGAAAAGTTGAAGTTGGAATTTATGATTTGATATAAGATTATTCTAGTGAATTTCAGACCAGAATTTCAGGATGGCTATGCATTTATAATTCTAAATTGATTAAGAATGTACGTATGGAAAATGAAACAAATGATAGTGATATATGTAAAAGTCCTAAAGGTTATATCGACCAGTTATTATGAGTACATATCCGATAATATGGTTACATTGGTGAATAATGTGATTGAGTACATATGAGATCTATAAATGGATATGGTATAGGAGATAATATATGATCCCTATAGTTAAAATGATGAGATGAATCAAAGTAACACAATGGAAGTATGGTATAGGTGATTATGCTGAAAAGATAACTACTATGGAGGAGAAATTTTTGAATAGTCATAAAATATTCAGAGGTTGCTCAGACTCAGTTGTGATTGATGTATCATTAGCATAAGATATGAATTGGTGACCTGCCGAAATTAATTTTATAAGATGTAATGATATTGATGGTACATACCAAAACATAAAAGTAAATGAATATGCCTCTTATTTCATTGAGTTTTATTACAAGGAATATTCTGATCATGTAAAGTGTAACAAAAATTGAAATTATTGAAATACCACGAACGGTTGAACTTGATCTTATTGAGGTATTAAGAATGGCTGAAACAACAATGATGAATATAATTGATTGATAAAGATTGCATGAACAATATAGATAATAGGAACAAGAAATCTTCTTTCAAAGCAGAATTTTATTGAATTAGGTTAAACATATCAGATAATTTACATTAAGAATGGTCAATAAAAGAACAAATTAGAAATAAATATGTAATGAGTCAAAAGTGAATATTGGAGTCATATCCCTAGTGGAGACTCAAGCATAAGAGGTAGAATATGCTATTGAGAATGTATGTATTTTGTTTGATGTAAAGTATCCAACTTCATGAGTGGATTTTTGAAAATTAGGGTAACATTATTGCTAATGTGAGGAGAATTTAAATCCACATTATATTCTATGCGACTATGTACAGGAGATATAAGTTAGGTTTTGATGAATATGTTACCAACACAGGAAGTTAAGTTTGCAAATAAAATGGAAATGTGTGGAGAAATTAGTATGAAGGAGCAGACAGTAGAATAAGTCCATGTGAAATAAGAGGAAATCTAATGAATTGAGAAAATCATTCAAGAAAGGGAGTCAATTGAGAAACTGAGAATAATAAGAGATAATATTTCCTCATTGAGGAATCAGTTACTTAAAGAAGTATGTGAACTAATCAGGGGCACAGATTTTGATAATAATTGTTTGAGTTAACAATTGCCCCGACAGTACTATGGTATTGAAGATTAAAGCGATTCAAGCAAAATTTGATGATATATTGAATGTATTCGAAAAGTTAAGAAGAATAGTTTGAAAACTTGAGGAAAAATGTGTAAATCGTATGAGTAATGAAAATAAAGAGAATTTTGAGGAATTATAACATCGATATTATTTATATCGTCTGGATTTGGAGATTTTATAGTATACAATGATGTTGTATAAAAGATTAGGATAAAATCCAATGCAACATAATAAAGTGATTTCATATGGATGGAGACAATTGAAACCTTATGGGTTGATTATTTGATACATAAATTCAAACTTACTGCAATAGTGATTACTTTGAAAGTTTGGAGACATTATAAGTACATAAACATTTTGAAATATACTAATCATTTAATTTTGAGGTAAATAATGAGTTGAAAGAATTGAATACGAGACTGAGATAATAGATAGAGTTATTTGAAGGATTATGATTGTACAAATGAGTACTATACTGGTAAAGCTAGTGTTGTAATCAAATGCATTGAATAGAAAATTCAATAGCAGTGTATCACAAATTTAGATATTAAGGTTATCAAATCTAGTGCAATAAAGAGTGCATAATGGAGTTAAAATTGGGGCAAAATGAAGCATTATTAGCTGCACTAAAAAGTTAAGATCAGTTTCACATAAACAAAGCCCAAATTGAGGATCCAGAAATTGTGAATCTTACTAAGAAATTGGAAATGAATACAAATTTTGAGTTCGAATAGGAAGAATGATACTTTGTGATTGAAATAAGAGGTATGTGTACCGATAATGATGATTGAGTAAAGAGATTGTTAGAGAAGCACAAATAACACCCTTAAGTTATACATCCTAGTAGGAATACGCCGAGATAGCATTTGATGGCTAAGGAGGTAGAAGCAAATGACCACACTTGTGAATTGCCAATAGTCTTGACTATTGTAGATATGATTAAAGCTTATATTTTTGGAGTTCATAGGAATATGGGATCAATGTATAGCTTTGATTAACTTTATGCATAACAATCGTTATCGTAGGGGTGACATTAGAATATTGTATGAGGCATTATACAACAAAAGGAGTCGTCTGCCCTTATATTTAAGATGCATAAGGCCTAAAATGGTTGAAGGCCAGGATTGATTCAAAGGATATTGTTGATGAGTGAAATGAATCTATAATAGAAATTAAGTGATTAAAAAAAAGATAAAGGAGATGGTGGATCAACACCAAAGGTTTGGAGTAATGTGAGATGAACATAAAAGTTAAGTGTACTAACACTAAGGTGTGCTTACATTAGATACAAGATGTGCTCAGGTTAGGAAAAAGGATTAGCTACATCCGATATGAATTGATCGGTACAAAATTATTATAAGTTAGTGATACTGATGAAAGATGACTTAGATTCATAATGAGATATTTGTGAGTATGTTAAGAAATATTAATATGATATGATATTGGTGTTATTAATACAGGAAGTGGAAAAAATTATGAGTAATATGAAATATCATGAGGAACAAGTTAAGAAGGTGAATAACCAAATAAAGGATTAAAAGACCGAGTGAGTCTATTAACTATGGTCATTTGAAAGAAATTATTCGAGGGATGAAGTTAAATGGGAAACAGAGGAACATCCTGCCTTTCTAATCAATTAGCTAAGAAATTCGAAAATGAAATTCTTTTCAGGGGAGAATTGTTGGACCCCTAATTTTTTCAATTATTATTGATTTATTTGTTTCATTATTTTTAAAATTGAGTCATTCATTTAATGGGCATAAATAGAGATTTGAAATTATATGGAAAGATTTGAATTAAATTAGAATTAATGTGGTGTTTAAGAAGGTTAAAAGAGTTAGGAGGTAAACAAAAGAAGGGGCAAAATGGGAAGACCAAAGGAGAGGAGGGGTATTTTTGGAAGGACAAGACCAAAATGTGGTCTTGTTTAAGAAAAATAAGAGAAGCATCGTGAGAGGGAGAGAAGAAGAGAAAAAGAAAAGAAGATCAAGCTAGGGTCTTGAAGATCTTGGATATTTTGAAGACATTGAAGCTAAACAAGCAAGTATGAGCCTTATCCCTTCTTAATATGTTGAATGAAGCATATTTATTGAAGGTTAGAAGTAAAATAAAAGTAAAAATGAAGTGGAATATATATAGGAGCTTGTTGGTGAATGGTACATGTAGATGTTTTATTTTTGGTTAATGATCAAAGATAGATTATGATTTGTTTATGGATGATATTGAGTTGAAATGGAGTAGAGAATGAAGTGTAAATGAGGTAGAAAGGGATGATTTTTGTATAAGATGTGTTAGGTGTAAGATGTTGGGGGTGAGGAATCTGGGAAAATTTGGGAAGATGGTCAAGTTTCTGTCAAAGTTGGCCGTGGGGAAGTCCCCATGGTTTGTCGTGGCTAACTCTAAGGTTTGTTGTGGCCAACTTTGTGGTACCCCACGGCAAACCTGCAGGAAATCAAAGTTCGTTGCGACAAACCAAAAACTTTTGGATTTGCCGCGGTGAATTTTTCTCGGCACAGCTTGAATATGCTTCGGTATTTTAGGCATAACTTTTTGTGTAGTTATCCAAATTGAGTGATTTATTAATTGAAGTAAACTAGAAACATAGGGCTACAATTTGTCTGAGAAATTGAGTTCTAATTCAGTCTCTAAGAATTTCAATTTTTGGATGGAAGTTAAGTATATAATACTTTTTCAGCATAAGAACGGTCCAAAAATGTTTGGGGTATAATTTTCAAATTAATGATTTTAGTGTGGTTTTTGATATGCAAATAAGGTTTTTCAAACTTTTTTTCTTTAGTAATGAAATGATGAATTGAAGAAGTTTTATTTGTATATGCTCAGAGTTAATTTCTTTGTTAAAATGGATTTGTTGAAAGAATTGTTTGATTGTATGTATATTTTGTGTTGAATGTTGGTGGTCCAGGGTTTGTCTGAAGGTTTCATCGTGGCGAGGCCTAAAGTATGCAGCTGTAAACCTTTCCTAAAGGATTGCTATGCTAAATTTGGTGACTTCACCACTACGAACTACACGAGATGAGATTTCGCCATGGCGAAGCCAAAGTTTCACTGTGACGGACCCGCCACTGCTAAAGCTAAAATTTTTCAAAGTTTGAAATTTTTGAGAAATTAGAGCCTCGTAATACGTTCCATGAGCTCGAGTGCCAACATTGATCGTTATCTAAGCAATAGTTGGACTCTAGAAATGGGGTCCAACACTAAGACTCTCCCTAATGTGTCCCTTTTGTAGCAACTCTTCCATTTACTTTTGGAGTTCCTTAGTTTCTTCAGGATTAGCCTATAAGCTGGTCTATTTGGAATTTGCGCCCCAGGAATGAAATCAATTTGATGTTCTATTCCTTTAATGGGTGGCAACTCCTTAGGTAACTCGTCAAGGAAAACATCTCTATACTCTTGCAAAAGAGAAACAACACTACTAGGCAAACAAGGGTCAAGGTCAGATTCATTAAAACAAGCTTCCTTGTATAAAAATACAAACAAGCATCTCCTTTCCGCACAAGCAACCCTTACATCTCTTAGTTTTGCATAGAAGTTTTTTTTCTTTCTACCCTTTCTCTCATTTGGGCCTTTTAATTGAAATTCTTTTTAGACCTCTTTCCCTATTTTTCTTCTCTCACTCTCGGCCTCACTTTCTCTCTTTTCTTTTGAATTAAATTTCTGCTCCCCTTTTGCAAGGTTCTTGGCCTTTCCCTCAATTTTTGTATCATCATGCTTTTTTTGAATTTTTTCAGCCTTTCTTTATTAAATGCCTCCATACTCTTTTTTAATTGTATTTGGTCCTCATATACCTCCTTTAGCGCCAATGGAGCAAGAGTAAATTTCTAATCTCTCATAGTAAATGAGTACCTATTCTTAAAACTATCATGTAACTCTCTTCTATCATATTGCCAAGGTTGACCAAGCAATAAATGACTAGTATGCATAGGCATAATATCACAAAGTACTTGATCATAATACTTCATAATGGAGAAAGATACAAGGACTTGTTTATTTACCTTGATTTCCCCAATGTCATTCAGCCATTGTAGCCTATATGGCCTAGGGTATTTCAAGCACTCCAACCCTAGTTTTTCCACTATCAATGTACTAGCCACATTAGTTCAGCTCCTCCTATCAATGACAGGCTATAAATCTTCTCATTCACTAGGCATCTAGAATGAAAAATATTTTCCCTTTACTTAATTCCATCTTCCTTCACTTGAGCATTCAAAACTCACCTAGTAACAAGTAGTTCACCCCTAGATACATCCTCTACTTCCACATCAGAACACTCTTCCAACTCAAGCATGGAAGCTAAATCATCTTGTTCTTCCTTAGAAACAACTTCTCCTCGTCTCACAAACATTGTTATCTTGTTTGGCATAAAGAAGCAATATGACCAACACCAAGACATTTAAAACATTTAATAGTCTTATGCTCTTTAGAATTGGAACTAGAAGAACTAGGAGTTTTAAGAGTAGCTTTTGGATCTGCCTTATTCTTCTCTTCATTTGGCTTATCGTTGGTTTTCTCGTCCTTCTTGGATCATTTGGAGTTCTATTTTGTAGTAGAGCTTAGGTAAGAAGCCTTGCTGGAGTGTTTGTACTTGAGTTGCCTCTCCACCTTCATGGTCATATTCTCCATCTCCTCTAACTCCACATAATGGTGCAATTCAATAACATTAGCAATGTCTTCGTTCAAACCAGCCAAGAAACGTGCCATGGTGGCTTCTCTTTCTTCTTCTACATTAGCCCTAATCATGGCTATCTCCATCTCCTTATTGTACTCTTCTACACTTTGGTGCCTTGTCTCAAGGTTTGGAGCCTTTGATGGAGCTCCCTATAGAAGTAACTAGGCATAAACCTCTTCTTCATAACCCTCTTCATTTCGGCCCAAGTATTAATAGGATCCTCTCCATTCCTTCTTCTATTCGAAACAAATTGATCTCACTAAATAAGTGCATAATCATGAAACTCCATAGCAGCAAGCTTCACCTTCTTCTCCTCTAAATAGTTATGGCATTCAAAATTCACCTCCACCTTTCTTTCCCATTCTAAGTAAGTTTCTAGATCATTCTTACCTTGGAAAGATGGTATTTTCATCTTGATACTACCCAAGTTGCTATCCACACGCTCGACCCTGTCTTCTTCCCTTACATTGTCTCGACCTCTATAGCCTTATCCTCTTCCTATATCATTTCGTCCCCTCTCCCACCAATTCTAACCTTATGTCACTCTTCTTTATCTTCCCCATCATCATATTCATCTTCATACTCATAGCACACATAAGTTGGCTAACATTTTGCCTCCTTGTTGCACCATTAATTGAGGACTCTCTTTGTAAATTCCTAGTGGCCTGATCTTGTCTATCAAATTTATCATTGACATCCCTGAGCAAGCTCTCAATCCGTCGGAATTGTTGTTGCATAGCCTCCAAAGAAAAGAATGTGTTTTGATCAGCCTCACTATTCTTTTCATCCTTGTCTCTACCTTTACTATCCTTTGAATTGGTCATGATGTCAAACCTACAAAAACACGTTAGAACAGCTCCTCACACACTCCTTCTCTAAATCAGAACGGATACCCTCGTATTTCACTCAAGAAGATGGCTTTTACCCTCAAATGAGCTTACATACTCTTTCCTTTTACCACTCTAGATTCTAAGATAGTTTTACTTGTCCAGATCAATCACTACCAACCAAATAAGCACGACAACAATTTAATTCAAAAGAAAACAAAGAATGCCTAAAGAAAGGAAGAATACACAAAACTAGATGCAATTTAATGTAAAGGAAGCAAGAAAGACAAAAATAAACACATATTAGATGGAGAAAACGTATGTGAGTGATTTTAGTGCCAACTGAGCAATATGAAACAAGATTTCTCAATTCAAGTGTAATGGAAACAAAAAGGACAGCAAACAATAAAAAGAAACCAAAGAGTGCAAGAAAAGACATAACTAAGAATTAAACTCAACCCTAAACCTAAATTGATAATAAAATTCAAATCTGCCCTAATAACTCAAGAATTGAAAGATAGCAATGATACCAAAGACACACATTTTGAGGGCAAGAAAGTAAATCTTGAAACAAGAAAGTATTTCTTGATGCAAGGAAGCAAGTTTTGATGAATTTCTTGAATGAAGGATGTGCTTTTGAAGAATCTGGAATAATAAAGAAACGAAATTACAGAATTCTTGAATGATCAGATTCATTCTTGATGAATCTTGAATAATAAAGAAACGAATTTAAAGAATTCTTGAATGATCATATTTGTTCTTGATGAATCTTGAATTAATAGAGTAAACCTTGAATTATAAAGATGAATTTTGATGCAAGAATTAGCAATCTTGATGAATCTTGCAACCAAATCAACTCAAACACACAAAGATTCACAATCTTGATTTTATTCTTTTTTTTTCTTTCTTCCTTTCTCTTTTTTTTTCAAATTTGAATGATGAACTAACTATAATAATCAAGAACAAATAGAAAATTAAAGATAAAGATTGAATTTAAAACCTAAGCTCAGATACCAAAGATGATATGGCAATAACCTAGAATCAATGTCTAGATTACCTCTGTTTCAATGATTGTTCCCAAACCTAAATTCAATCAAGCTAACAAGACCCTTCACCCCCAAAATAACAAATAATTGGTAACAAAGAGTAAAAACATTGTAGGAATTGAATTAACACCATAAGTTAGAACTTACTTGATAAGTTGAATCAATCCTTAAGCTAAAATAAACAAGAATCTGAATTCTCTCTTGAAGAATGCTTTCAAATTTTATTCATGTCTAATCTGGTATTCACGCATAAAACAAGGGTTTAAATACCCTTGTGCAATACAAACCCTAACAAGGATAACCTAAAAAACCCTAAAGAAAGCCTAAAACATCAAGAAGGCTTTTTTGAAACAAATCTGGCCAAGAACAAATCCCACAAGGATTTAGGCTTCAAAACTAATTAAAATCGACTAGTCCTAGTCCAAATAGGATAAGGAAACAACAAAAATAGTAGGCTAACTTAAGAGGGGATAATTGGGTTTTTAAACTGGGCCCACATACGTGATTCCTTAAAATAAAACATGCTCATGACTTTTTTAATGAAGTATATGCACACTTAACACAAATCAGTCCATGACAAAGCCTAAAAGAAGTCCACACGCCTTTTATAAGCTAAAATAAGCCCAAGCCCATTGATTAGACTTATGCTTGTGAAAATTAACTAAGTGTTAGCCTTCTTGGTTTGATGCCTCCAATATGCACACACACTTAGGCATCTCTTTAAGCT
Organism: Erythroxylum carthagenense; assembly: GCA_026413575.1. Lineage (NCBI taxonomy): Eukaryota > Viridiplantae > Streptophyta > Magnoliopsida > Malpighiales > Erythroxylaceae > Erythroxylum > Erythroxylum carthagenense. The sequence continues at coordinate 70,584,339 of JANZLD010000006.1, forward strand.
CTTCCCTAAGCTTAATCAACAAAACTTCTTGAAGTTCTTGTGAAACAAAAGCTTGTGCATCAATCTGAAAATGTGCCATGAGCTTATTGGAGCGTGACCTTGTAATTGGACCATTGGCATCCTCAAGTCTCCATTGCCTTAGTGAATTGCATCAGTTGTGGATCAACACATTAGACAACCTATCAGGCTTCTGTAGAGCTTTTTATCAATCTTCTCAGCTCCATCTTCTATGTAAAACTTCTCTTTCTAATTCATTGGAGTTGCAGTTGGCTTACACTCCTCCAGTTTGAACTTTTTGAGGATTTCTTTTGCATACTTCTGCTGATGCATAAAGATTTCATAATGTTTTTGTTGCATCTACATACCAAGAAAGAAAGACATCTTCCCAAGGTTTTTTATCTCGAACATATCTTTTAAACTTTCTTTAAACTTGCTAATCAGCTCCTCACTACTTCCGGTAATAAGTAAATCATCCACTTATAGAGATAGCACTAGCAGATCATTATCAACCTTCACTTAGATTTTTTTCAAAGCCTAAATTTAGCAAGTAAGAATTGATTATGCTATACCAGACCCTTGGTGCCTGTTTTAATCCATATATAGCTTTTGTCAACTTGTAGACTTTATCTTTTTGTCCTTGGATAGAAAATCCTTCTGGTTGTTTAACGAAAATTTCTTCCTCCAAGTATCCGTTTAGAAAGGCTAACTTGACATCTATTTGGTATATAATCTAGCCCTTTTGTGCAACAAGAGATAACAATAATCTTATTATGTCTAGCCTCACAACTGGAGCAAATGTATCAGAAAAGTCTACTCTAAATATTTACGTGTATCCCTTAATAACAAGTCTTGGGTTATGCTTGTTCACAGAACCATCGGGATTGAATTTGGTCTTATAAACTTGCTTGACTCTTATAGTTTTCTTATGGCCAGGTCTATCCACCAACTCCTATGTCTGGTTCATTTCAATCATTTGAAGCTCCTCCTTCATTGCAACAATCCATTTATGATCTGTTGCAGCTTCTTCATATCCTGAAGGTCTCGTTATAGCAACATTACACCTTTCATAAATATTAGAAAGTGACCTGGTACCTCTGATTAGTGCATCATCCACATTATCATCCTCCTCCTGAATCTAACCTTTTTTGTCATTTTCCCAACTCCATTTATCTGATTCATAGAATTGGACATCTCTGCTTACAATCAGCTTTTCAATTCGAGGTAAGAAGATTCTGTAGCCTTTGAAATGAAACTATAGCCTATAAAAATCCCAGGTTCTACTTTCTTGTCCAATTTGTCTCTTTTGACCTGAGGAATGTAAGAGAAACAAAAACAACCAAATATGTTCAGATTACACATCTTTGGTTTGTACCCATTTCATGCTTCAAATGGATTCATCTTTTGAACATCTTTTATGGGCAATCTATTTAGCAAAAACACTACTTTACTTGCAAGCTCGACCAAAATTTCTTTGGCAACCCTTTCTTATGCAACAAGTATCTTGTCATCTCCATGATAGTTCAGTTTTTTCTCTCCACAACATTATTCTATTGTAGAGTGTATAGTGCTGTCAACTGATGCTAAATGCTTGCAACTTCACAGAATTCATTGAATTTTCTTGACGTATATTCAGTTCCATTGTTAGATCTAATTATTTGCATCTCACACCTGCTTTAAGTTTCTACCCAAACTTTAAACTTTCAGAAGAAATCAACTACCTCATATTTAAGCCTCATAAAATAAATTCAACACATTCTTGCGTAATTATTAATAAAAGCAATATAGAACTTAATAACGTTCATTGATGGTGTTCTTTGAGGTCCTCCAATATTAGTTTGAAGTAGCTGAAGCTTTTGTAAACCTCTCCAGGCTTTATTTAGAGGGAAAGGAAGTCTCGTTTGCTTTCCATATTGACAAGTAGCATACGCAGAAAGATTGTCTTCAATTTCAGGTAGATCTTCCACAATATTGTTTTTCTTCATGCACATTAGAGCACCATGATGGAAATGCCCCAATCTTTTGTGCCATAGGACTCTTCCTTGTGTACATCAGCTTGCTCTTCTCCCATAAGGTCTAAAGCAAAGCTTTTGTTCTTCATTTTGACTTGAAAAATTTCATGATCTGATGTATCTTTAACTATGCAACTTTTGCCTTCAAATATCACCTTAAAACCTCTCTCAAATAACTGGCCAACACTCAATAAGTTCTGATTAATTTCAGGCACATATAGAACATGATAAATTAATTTCAAACTTGGCTGCCCAGAAATATCTACTGTCCCTTTTCCTTTGACTTCAATGTGGTCTCCATTTCCAATTCTGACTTTAGATAAGGTAGTCTTGTCAAGCTCTCTAAAAAGCTCATGATCATTTGTCATGTGGTTTGTACAACAACAATCAATCAATCAATTTTTGATTGAGCTACAAGTGACCAAGCATGAAGTTGTGAAGAGCTGCTCCTCTGAAGGTTGAATCTCAGCTTGCTTGGCTTCTCCTACAAGTTGTCCAGACTTGCAGATTCTTTCAATATGCCCCAGTTGACCACACTTGTGACATCTCGTGTTTGGTTTCCACCAACATTTATTTTGTTAATGATTGGTCTTGTTGCAGTAGAGACAAGGTGGAAACGTCACATCTTTGTCGCTGTTGGTTGTTCTGCTGTTGCTGCTCATAATACTGGACTTGTGATTTTGCTTATTCTTCTTGTACCTGCCATGATTATTGTGTTGTGATTTAGCTTGAAGAGCGCCTTCCACACGTGCATCTTGCTTGATAAGCCTCCTTTGCTCTTGAGCCTGCAAAGCACTTACTAATTTTGCCAGAGTAATTTTTGACATATCCTTTGTGTTTTCCTAAGAAGAGACAGTAGCTTCAAATTTTTCAGGAATTGTCATCAAAATTTTTTGAACTATTCTGAATCACCAAGATCAGAACCAAGAAGTCTTACTTTGTTTGCAATGCCAAGGAGCCTCTCATAGTAGATTTTAATGGTTTAATCTTTCATCTTCTGCATTTCGAACTCACGAATTAAGTTCAACACTTGCATTTCTTTAATTCTCTCATTGCCTTCATACTCTGTCTTCAGAAAATCCCAGATTTCCTTGCCTGTTTTCGTAGTCATGATTCTGTTGAAGATAGTGGAGGAAACAGCTGCAAACAAAGTTGCTTTGGCTTATGACTTTCTCTACTTCTTTTCTTTCTGGCTCTTGAGTTGTGCTATTTTCGGGTTCTTTTGTAAAGGAGGAACCACATATTCTTCTTCAACAACTTCCCAAAGATTGTTTGCTTCAAGGTAGGCTTGCATCCGAACAGCCCATGCTTGAAAATTTGTCCCATCTAATGCCGGTGATGCAAGAGCAGTGAATGGAGTTTCTGAGTACATGAAAAATTGATTACGGGGTTTTGTGATTTGTGTAGGGTGGGTTATGGCTGTGTAGCTTGCTCGTAGGTCCCTTAAGAAAAAAAAAAAGGGAGCTCTGGTACCAATATGTAGGCTTGAGAAGGTAATTAAGCACTAGTCGTAAAAGGCTGGAAGGAGTTGTTTTTCATTAAACATCAGACCTTAATTTATACACCAGTGGTATGCTAAAAAACAGGAAACAATCTCATAAAATCTGGAAAAAAATCTGCCACTATGGGATTATAACTTTTAACTAACTGTAACAGCTACTTTGACTGACTCAAAGACACGTTTTCAACAACCTCTAATTGACAAGGGCCTCCTGTTCTTCTGCTTGCTGTCATATAATGCTTTCGTATCATATCACGGATCAGTTAACTCTCAAGAAGTCTCTAAAGGGGAACGAGAGTCTTGAAGAAGAACATAGAATTTAAACCTGCCACAGCTTCACAGATGTTTATTTCCAGAAGTAAGGGCATAGTAAATAGACAGCATGAAAACCAATAAATGATCATTAAAGATCCATGTATTTTACTCTCAACCCGAAGCTTAAGCTGCTGACTGAAATTTAGGAATATATCACGTGGTCACTCTTTACAACACAAGCCTTATCGTCTAGTATTTCTTAGCTTGATCCAGGACACAGATAACGTATATGAAGCAGCTTCTTTTCATTCTTCTATACATAATCATCCAGTTCAATACGACTCAACGCTGCGCAGAGCTGTTGGCAAGGGCACCCGCATCAGTGAGAAGAGGCAGTAGTACCCCGCGCTGGTGCTTGTCCATAACAGCTAGAAAACAAAAAAAAGACAGGACTGGAAAAATCAAATTGTTGCTTTATGGTATGGAATTCAGAAAAAGGAGATGAATCATTTAGATGATAGGATATGTTACTTACTGTCGCAACCACCAATGTGTTTTCCTCCGATGAACACATTGGGTACAGTACTCTGTGAAGTCCACTCAGCTAGAGCTCCTTGGATGTCAGCTCCATCACCTTCATAGGAAAAGTAAGTCATATATCCTAGCAGAGGTGCAGATGAGTAACATTTGAGTTTTCATTCATGCCCCAAACTGATAAGTGATTTAACATGGCTAAGAATGGTTTCACTTAAAATAAAATAAAAGGGAAAAAAAAACAGATGCGAATAGGATCCAACACAATGTTTCAAGTAATTAGAACAGTTGAGGAGATAATGTTTTGCTCCAGGATAGTAAAGTCTTTACTTGGCTCATCTAGCTCAACGACCTTGAAGCTTGCTCCTAATTGTGTCAGCAGCTGCTTGACCCTGTTAAAATAGCCACAGTAGGTTTTACTGCAACCACAACACATAACGAAAAGACCGACATCATTAACAGCTTCGTTTGAAGATCAATTCTTGAAACTTGAAAGTAAAAAAGAACAGAAACTGTCTAATACAATTCTAACACAAGCACAATCATCTGGAGCAAGGAACAGTATCCAAGTTAACCTGAAAACGACCACAGGAGCAGCAGTGGATAGCTTTTTGGTCTTTTCAATTGCCATGTCCTTTCCTTGTTTGATTTTCTTGGTTGAACTTAAAAAGGCGCCCATTTCTTGCTGCTTTTAGCTTAGAAATAAATCACAGAATTGCAAAACAAAAAGTCCTTTGTCAGATTTGCTGGCAAGAGGCTGTTCTTCCCAGGTGGCTCTTGAGAGCCTACAGTCACCCTTCTTTATATGATGATTGACTCCACGAAACGACAAAGATATTGGACGTTGTAATTGACCAATAAGCGTACGGGCCGTCAATGGATAATAAGTAACCGGCCAGTCCATCTACTTCTTGGAAGGACATGTTAGAATATATTTTATGGGCTACAATCAATTGTCATTTT
>JANZLD010000006.1:70589700-70600008 GCA_026413575.1 Erythroxylum carthagenense
TGATTAATGGTGTAGGCCTAACCCGAAGGCCCATGATGGGCAGGCCTTGGGTTAATATTAATGGCTAGGTCCCCACAAGCAGTCCTTATATATACATCCATCTATTCTCTTTACAGTTTGTCCCATTGGTAACTGCAATCACAAAAGAGAAAGGGGATTTGCTGTGGAAGCCTTAGCCATCACCGAATCATTGAGCGGTGTCTTCATAATTAATTGACAATGTCTTCAACACGTAAGTATGGTATTCTTTATCATGTATGATAAATCTTAATTCTGGTTTTATGCAACAGGACAAGGTTAACCGATTTTAAGTTTTTCGTCAGTTCTCTATTGTTATCGAGTGACCATGCAACTGTTGATTCGGCAACAAGATGTTCTGAAATTGAAAGTGCTGAACAGTGTATTCTTACAACCTAAAGTTTAGTTTTATTCTATGGAATCTTATACGAATTTCTCTCAACAGAAGTAAAGTAGCTTTCGTGATACTTTAATTAAGGTGTAATAATACTACTAAATCTTTGTTGTGCCTGAACTGCCACTAATCCATATGGAGGGCATATCTTCTACTTGTGATTTGAATTGCAGAAAAAACAGAGCCAGTCACATACAAGGCATATCTCAGTCTACTTGGAAGCATCTTGTCTAGCATGTGGAGAAATGAAAAAAGGAATACCAATGACTGTGTGTGTCATTGGTATAGGGCCCTTTAGAACCCTTTCTTTTTTCTATTAGAATTGGAAGTGCGGTGAACCTTTAAGCTTTCAACGTAATGAAGATAATGAAAAGGAAAGATAAAAGAGGAAGGATCAATAGCATTTAGGCCACTATTAGTTCACGTAATGAAAAGAAAGGCTCTAAAAATGCTAGTGGCTGCTAATAATTAGCAAAGTTATTCCTACTCTTCTTGGCTTTACACGACTCAGATTGATGCAAAGATGGCTTCTAAATCTTTATACAACTGGTTCGGTTTTGGATTGGAATCTGAAGGCGAACTATGGGATGAACTCGCACTCTTCTTCATTGTCCAAAATCCACTCCTTTTAGTACGGCTAGTTGAAGGATCGTTTGGTGTTCCACTTCCTTCTTTAGTGAAGCTTGACTTTGCCAGTTCTCTTAGTTGTCTCAGCCAAGATTTATCAGGTGTTCCTGAGCTCCTGCTTCCCGAATTTCTGTTTGTGTCAGTAGAGGAACTAATCTCCGCCAAGGTTTCTCTTTCTCCCTGCCCATGTCTTGGCAATTTGTTTTCCAGGTTTCTGCTAATCTTCTGTGAAGCAAAGACCAGGAGAAATCCAATTGATGCAATTTTTAGACCAGTTAAGAAAGAATTCTCAGCAGCGTCAAGCTGCTTTGTCTGTCTGTACAATGCATACCATTCGTTGATCATATGTGCCATGAATCCAATTAAGAATACAACAACCATAAAGATCCCAAGTCTTGTTTCATCTTTGCTTGATAGTTGCGTGTCCCATAGAGCAACACAAGAAGCAAATACACCCACTTGGCAGCTAAGAGAGATTATCTCAACCAACTGAACCTTTTTCTTAATGAAAGGCTTCTTAAGAACAAGGAAAAAGAGTTGAAATGAGATGATGCACAGTACAATGATTGTTGGAGTCTTAGCAGCCCGGTCATCTAAGTAGGCACCGGCCACAATTCCCAAAGAAACTCGCTTTATCAAATCAAGCAGTGTGTAATATATTCTTAAAATTCCAAAGAGTTTCTGAATAAAAGGTGCTTCTGCATCTTCTGTTTCATCGTCAGAGGCAATGATACGATCCCCTTGCTTGGTAGGATTACCGCCAGAAATCTGTGAAAGCATGTATTTAGGAGGACCTCTTAGATCTTCAAACAAAGGACCTAGCATGACTAAATAAACAGATTTTGTTTGGTCTTTCCATGTCCACTGTCCTCTCTTTCCAGGTCCTAAAGTTACTCGAATAATGTCTTGATACCAATGAAATATCTGCCCTTCTTGATGGACCTCCTTGTACTGAAGTAGCTTACCAAGAGTAATTCCAACAGAGAGGAATAAAAGCACGGATAACAGCTGAAGTCCGACAATAGTTAGGAGTATAATGCCTACAGCAACTCCTGAGATCGTACGTGCTAAAACAATGGAGATGATATCAGCTGAAATTTTGAAGGTGCTAAACTGATGTTCCTTCTGGATCCATCAGTTTCAACTAAATAGGCCAAAATCATAGAGTAGAAAACTAGAGAATGAATAATGCTCGTAGTATAAACACTGCAGAAGTAATATCAACTCTAATTCAACTTTCAAAAAGAAAAAATATCAACTCTAATGATTTCAAGAAGGAAAAAGAAGATATAAGGTACCTCTAACCACGACAGCTGAAGCCTTACAAATACAAGGTAATGCCAGTATCACAAGATGTATCTCAAATCTTGGGAATACTAGTGCTCCATAACCTCTGTCCTTTTCGGAGTTTCTCCTCTTGAATTTCAGGACAAATAAGAACAGAACATGTAGCAGCATCAAGCTTAAACCAATAAGAGCTAGCCAGAACATGCTTCTATCAAAATCCCTCCATCTAGAAGAGATGAAAGCAAAAAAGTTAGATCAATAAGTACTTTAATCTTCCAAGAAAATTTAAACTTTTAAGATAAATTATTAATTTCATAACCAACCATTGAGTTCACAGTCAATATCTTGAAAGAGCCTCCGAGAAATGGTTGAACAAAGTAGCGTGTCTATTTGTATGTACTTCTAGTATTTGTATGGTCATACAAGTATCTTTTTGCAATCTATCATACTCATAGGCTTTTCCACTTAAATGGTCTATTTCTTATCATGTGCTCTGGCAGTTTAAGAGTAAAGTCAAAGAAGAGAAAGAAATACTCACCCATTTGAATGTTGTGGATCCATGATGAATTCAGCTTGCGGTCTAATACTTTGCCTCTGAAGACAAACAAAGGACCCTTGCCTATGATTATCCATTATAAGTATAGGAAACCAAAAAAGAGCCATGAAGTATGACCAATACCTCAAAAAATGTCATGTACTCCATTGGAGTAAGTGGTAATCCATATATTGGAACAGCAATATTCAAACTTTCTTCTTCCTTTTGGATGCTCTGAGTAACTCCCAAATTACTTATATTGGCAATGAAGGAATGTGGACCGGTGGATGAATTGGAGCCCACCATAATCGAGTCGATACCCCCAGTTTCCCATGGGAGACTGAAGTAGGGTACACTCCATTGTAAACCTCTTGCAAGCTCATAGTATTCAACTGGAAGAGTAATAGTCAACCATCTAGACAGTGCAAAAATTTGAATGTAGCATGCACTTCTCTGTGGAAAGAATAAAGGATAGGTTCTTATAGGTTCACAAGATACAATAAATTGACCATCATACTCATATTTCTAGTTCATAAATCCCACGTCAAGGAATTGCATTTACTACAGAATTCTCATGTAATTGACTGCCACTTCTGATGACAGCTTTTAAAATGCTTAAAAATGATGCAAGTGAATCAAATATTGAACATCTATAAATTGATAACGATGTGAACTATATTTGAAATATCAATGAAACGGGTTTCTTGGATTAAATTCCCTGACAAGGCTCAAACCACAATTTTCCCACCATAATGCTCTGAATCATCTTACTAAGATTGCATGTTTGATACAAGAATCATCTTATACCCTTGGCAAGTAGTTTGCAGAAAAATTTCAAATATCACTCCTGAAAAAAACTGAATCTTTTTGTTACTATTCCTTTTTCCATAGAGCAGAAAACACCTTAAACAACTCCTTAGGAAGGAGTAGTCTGCAAGCTAAAACATGGAGATTCCTGAAAGCAACATTTTCTAATCCATGTTCAAGAGTTATCAAAGAAAATATGAGATGCATACTCTGAGCATTACTAAGGATTTCCAATTATGAGGTCCTTGAAGCATGCAGCCTCAATCATCCACTCAAATTTTAAAGATGATTGCCAATTTCTAAATTTTGCAAGACAAAGAAGCTTAAGAGCAAAGATTTATTTGTCTTTTAAGTTAGATATCATACGAAAAGACTCCTTGTAGGATCAGATGTCGGCAAGGAAGATGGCCTTGAAAATGCTCCCACAGACAGAAGACTTGCACTTGACACCATCAGAAGCCCCGCAATAAAAGCTGTCGCTAGGAATGAAGTGGTAGCAAGTACAGCAACTACAGAAGATAGCATGGGGATAGAATCTGTAAATGGAAAAAATAATAGTGATCAATAAATCACCAACTGAAAAGAAAAGTTTCAAGGACAACATCTTCACAACTTGGGCATAGTACGAAGTTGTAGAACAAGCAAATTGAAGCAAAGATCCTTACAATGTCTCACTTGTAGAACATTAGATGCTAGATTTTTGTTTCCAGAAACATCTTCTGTTACATTTTGAGGAACATTCACAGATATGGTCTCATCATTTGCTTGTATCTCTGCAATGAACTTGCTTCGACTTATTTCACGAAAGCTGGATCCCATCAGAAACAATAACTAGATAAGAGTCCAGTTTAAGCATTTCTTTCCACAACTAGTTGTACCTTACTTTCCTGGAATATCTAAAGATAAAGAATGTAATCAAATTATTTTTGTTTGATGTTTGCACTCACATATGCATGGTGATGATCAAATAAGCTAGTGAAAATGGAGATTGCTAACATAAGTTTACTTACCTCTGCAGATGCCCCCCTGAAATTGACAGAGAGGAGGATTTGAAGCCAAATACAGGCTTCATGAAGTTCACAGACACTGGAATGATGCGTTCCCTTGTCCTTGTGGTAGATATTGTACTCAGTGCCACGAGTGGCCTTTCAGAATCTGAAGATCACATCTGGGTCCATCTTAGGAGGATCGAGTTATATTTTTCAAATCTTTTAAGTTCCAAAAGGTTGGGAAAGAGTGCTAACACATCATTTTCTCTACAACTGTTAAATGGTCACTATCCTTCTCCCTAGATTGTTGTAAATATTAATTGAAAACATACCATAAAGGAAAGTGGCGGGTGCAATAGGAGAAACTGAAGTCCCTGCTCTGCTTATTATAGTATTTGAATGGAGGGCAACAGTGATGACAGCCATGGAAGATACATTTGCAACCTGAAAGCAGACAACACGTATGGAGTGGGTACTGAAAAGTACAAGTAATGAATGTCAATAGGAACATGAATACAAAATAGAAAGAAAAATTACGATGTCCTCCAACTGACCTGAAAGCCAAACCTGCGGTTTCCCAGGGTTCCACTGTCAATAGGAAGAAGATCACCCTGACTTATGTCCAGAGAATTTAGGACTTCCACAGTTGAGTTAAGTATAGGTTCTGAGAAGTATAGATACACCTTCAAGTTCTTGTAATGGTTAGTTGCCTGCACTATTCTTGTTCCATCATTAAGTTGAAGTAGCTGTTCTGGAATGCGAATCCGTAGGTCAACAAACACGTTTCTTCTATCTGTTGAGGAAAGGACCAAATTAACAGAATAAAGAAGAATTGACAAAACGAATAAGGAAAAGCTGGGTGACACTCAATTGATGTTTATTTGTAAGCAACACAGCTGCTTTGATGCAGTTCATAAAACTTGTGATTGTAATTACTAGGAGATCAGAACTATCATTCAAATTGTAAAGAAAACACGGTTGGAATGCTTAGTGTGACTTCAAATTGCCACTTGTCTGGTGACCTGAAATTGTTCCAGTGATGTTTCAGAGTAGAAGAACTTAAGGTATGAACAACAAAACTCACCAAAATGTACATGGAAACTTGAATTAGCTGCTCTTTTGAATCTGTTTCCAGCTGTGTCAGTACAGAAATCCTTATCCATTACCAGTACCACTCTTCCGTACATAACCTTAGGTGATAAGCTCACAAGAAGTGAATATTTCAGGTTTGGTTGCAAAATGGTTAGGGAATATGGGATTACTTCGCCAGCACCATAGACCCGCAGCTGTTACATGACATATAACAATCTATAAGAAACAATTGAATCCTGCTGATACTATTCAACATTGATGAATATTATGAAGGCATCTTAAAATCAAACCATGACTATTAATAAACAGAGATATGAAAAGAAAAGGTTAATTAGAGACTAAAAACGAGGAGAAACCAAAATAGTGTTCAGGCATTCTGTCATAGAGCCAACAATGTGAAAGTGAAATAATTTCATATAAATTTAATACAATTTCGTAAGCACCTACTCACGTTGCAGGTATTAATAGATGTACATGCAAAGCCTCCTCCACCGGTACAGGTTTCAGTGAACGAAATATTTACTGAAACATTCCGAGCATTGGTAAAAGATGATGATGCAGTTATATATGCTGTTGGAGGCACTGTATCTGCACGGCTAAATTGCAAATCATCAACAAAAACGTTCCTAAAGTTGCCATAGATACATTTATAGTCTATCAAAGAATCCCTGCTAATGAATCCACTTTTCATGTGAGTTAGAAGAAATGAAAACAAACTCTTACACGAGCTTGTTTTTATTCATCAGAATTCTTTTAATTAACGAATTCACAATATCATAGCCATGATAATTCTTAAAATGAGCAAATTCAACTGTATGATTATTAGAATCAGGGAAAAGAAAAAGGCGAGATTCTTTACCAATAGTCCAATCGTAAGTGGTACAGCTCTTATTCCGATTGATGCAGACCTCAAATGCATGATTTCCATCCAGCAAATTCCCATATAATACCTTTCCGACTCCACAATCGGATGCAGTGCCCCAATCCAGCTGCATGTAACATTTGCTCAAATTGGATGACAATAATATAGTTCACACACTCTTAACATAAGGAAAAAGAAATGAAAATGAACCGAGCAGATAACGTGATTAATTTTTTTAGCACAGCCAGTAACTTCTACAGTAACAAACTTGTGAACAAAAGAGATCAAATTCTTCAACTGTTTCTTTCTCTTTTGCCAGATTATTTGTAAGAAAAACGTAGTACTCTGCTAGAAGAAGTGCACTTATAAGGGGCCAAACCAAAGGGGAGCTTAGAAACTCTTGCCTCATTGCAGATGAGTACATCTTACACAAATTCTGATTTCAAGAAAGCAGCAAGCTGAGAGAAGGAAGTACCTTGCAACTTATGCTACAGTTTGTGCAAGTGCTAACATTCCCATTTACCAGTACTTGAAAGACAAATGTGGCCGTGTCACGATGTGAAAATGCATGGGGGGCCTTCAGAAACTTCACAGAAAACTCTCTATCTTGAGAGAGAGCCCTAAAAAACAAAAGTTGGAAAATCAAACAAGACAAAACCAGACACAGAAATTTGATTGAACCCATTTCTGTGTACTCCCTGAAATCAAGTGATAGGCATGTAGAGGCAAAAGCTACCAGCAAATGGAAGACATTTTATGGTATTGTAAGTGAGACTATTGAGCTAAGGAAAGAAAGACAAGTGCAAGAAAAAGGATAATGAAAAATGTGGTAAAGAAATTATGAAAATAATGGAAGCAGAGATAATGAAAAAAATGTGGCAGAGAAATTATGAAAATACGGGTTTTGATGGCTGACAGTGCATGAAGAGTGAGCTTATAGAGATAAGTAAGAGAGAGAAAACAAAGATTGTCCGATGAGAAAAATCCATCGTATTCTTGTCGGGTTCTGCAAACATTTGATTAAATCACTGCAGCAGACAGGTCCAAAGTTGGAGAAAAAAATCAATTTCTATGGAGTGCCTTTGGGATTCATGCATTGACATCTGTAGGTCTCACTCTCGCATCACATGCTTGTGCAAGAAACGAAGATCATCATTAGTGAGATTCCCATGTGATGTGATTTCATTAATTAAATTTCTGAACAATGGAGAAAGATGTTTCCACTAAACAACTTAAACTCTGACAGACTTGTGTCTCGATTGCTAAACGGAGTTGCTTGTTAAGAACTAGTGCCTAGTGGGCTTATCATGAACACTGGGTCTGACAAAGATTACCTTTTGTTAGGAGAAAGAAAGAAAGAAATGGTTAAATAAAAGCAGGCAGACAAAAGAGTCATCCATGACGAATACTTTTACAAGAAATCTAAAGATTCTGTTTTTGTTTTCAATGATAAACGGATGCCCATAAAATAAATTAGGAATCGATTAATAAGAACAATATCAAACTTTACTATTATCTCTGTGAATTTGTTGAAAGAGACAACTGATTGACACTTACCTAATAAATCTGATCGTCACATCAGATCATGAATATAATAGGATAATTGTATTATTAATCTAATACTCGAGCATTATGGTGTTATCTAAATAAAAATGTGAAGAATCTTGGTACATGTAAGAAATGGAAGGTAACATTTAAGTTGTGATTGTTCAAAGATTAAAAGACATCAATTATTTCATCAAATCTCTAGTTTTTGTATTCAATTTATCAAAATCCCCTACATTTTTAGTCCTTACTAGTTAAAATAATTATTTTACTATTCACACTGTAAGTTAATAAACATATTATAAGAAAGTGATTAAGATAGTAATTGTATAATAATTCACTTTATTAAAGTTATTTATTATCTTAATATGATAGTAAATTAAGTTCGTTCATCAAAATGTTTACATATTACGTAACAACAATAATAAATAAAACGATCACATTTTTCATTTTTATTTATAACCTATATTTTCATAAATAATTAATAATTTACTTGATTGATTTTTATTATAAATAAAGAAATTTAGAAATATTATTATCATTTTATTAATTTATTATGAAAAATAATACTAACAAATAAGATAAATAATTTTTTATTTATCATGTATACTCATTTTTTATATATAAAATATTTTATTAACAAATTTGAATTTATAAGTATTTATTAGTAATAATATGAGACATAAAAAATTATACCAAGATTAATACACTACTATCATCATCATCATCACTCCCAGTACAAAGTTTCACAATAAAGTGGAGTCTACGGAGGTCTGATAATACACAACCTTATCTCTACATAATAAAGAGGTTATTTCTAGTAGACCCAGATATAGATGTGACAATAAAAGAATGATGAATGTTAAAGAGTAAATAAATAGAACTGACACGTTAAATTATTATGTAAAAAAATTACAATAAATACATAAATAAATAAAATATATATATATAACCAAAGGATATATCTGATATGGTGTCCAGATTTACTAGTACCTAAAAAATAAAAAATAAACAAAGGATATACATGATAAAGTGTTCATATCTATTAGTACATGATACGCTGCAAAGTCTAGCTTCAGAAATTAAGCGCCATTTCACTAGATACAGGATTTGACCTATTTAATCATTTTTTTAATCATAAAATTGTGATGCAATGCTTGAAATCTAAAAACCCAACTTTCCCTCTCTTTTGTTTTAGATTCACCATCCCAAAATGCTTAACTCTGACCCTTAACTACCAAGAAATTACATCTCTTATTGTCAAAGCCTATACACCTCAAGCCTATACACCAAGATTAATAGACTACTAAGACATAAAATTAACTAATACAGGCATTAGGTCCACCATACTAATATAATAGAAAAAATTAACCAACACTGACATTGAGTATATCAGCTGATATGATAAAAAAAGTTAATTAATAATAATTAATTTTTACATATTTAAAATATATATTTATTTAACGCGTACCGATTAAATGATTTATTATTCTAAGTATTGTAATCGTCTACATATTTAAGTTTCTCAAACATATTAGATCAACAAAAGTTAATAATAAAATTTAGGAGAAACAAAATAATTGTAACAAATTATAAGGGAGTGATACAAAAATTTGAATATTCTAATTTTTTTAAAACCACAAAATCAACTACTACGTAGTAACTCTTGTCCAATCTCCTTCACAACAAAACCCACAACGCACCCATATGAAACCCTTTATTCTAGATACGATGTTCCAACTTTGTTATATTAAATCTTATCTACACATCTATGTAAGGTTCTACATAAATACGTGGATGAGATTTAATAGAATAACTATTATCATACAAATATAAGACTAAAAAAATATAAAGTATTTAAAATATTACAATTTCATCATATAATAAATAATAATTACATCAAAAGTATAAAACATCAAATAAAAATAATAATAAATATTCTTAACTTTCAAGCTATTACAATTTATTGTAAGAATTCGTGATCAGGACCTAACCAAGTAGAAGTGAAACCTATAATAAAAACATTTACAATTATATTATATTATATTATATATATATATATATAATAATTGTAAATGTTTTTATTATAGAATATAATTGTAAATGTTTTTATTATAGGTTTCACTTCTACTTGGTGTATATATATAATTTA
>JANZLD010000006.1:70602059-70615182 GCA_026413575.1 Erythroxylum carthagenense
GTGGCTCACCCTTGAACCAAAGAGGACAATACCTGAAGTGATGGCGGTAGAGGTCAGGCTCTACAGTAGTGGTCGCGTGGCCAGAGTTCACGGACCCTACACATTCCATCCACCATAGACTAATAATAGTAAGACTAGGAAGCATTGAATGATGAACCTGCATCATACCACCATCTAGCTACTGCCATATCGACATTATAAGCCGCTTATCTTGATTACATTGTATCACGAATTGAAAGTTAGGCTCTAGGAGTTGTTCATGGTGCAAAAAAAAACTAGTCACTTGCCTTCTTCTTTTCCTAGCATCAAGTGCAAGTGTAACATTATCTTCCTGTTAGGCTTGGGATGGAACACTAGCACTAACACTAGTACTATTACTACCACCTTTAACATTTCCACAATCATCACGAAAATCAGCAAATAAAGTTCCATTACTAATTTCAAAATTCAATATTTCCCTTCTATCTTTCTTATGCTGATATTCTTCAAGCAAAGTTTTCATCTATCACTTCACATCATGACTTACTTTTTTACGAGGTTCCACATCTCCTTTAACCCAAGACAAATGCTTCTTTAATCGATTCATTCCTCTACCTTTCAAATGTTTGTTACAAAAGAAGCATATAGTATGGTTCCTCATACTAGGAACTAATGCAGCATAGGCCCAAGTTAGATCATTGTATCTTTCTAAAGTGGTTTGATCAGGAGTACTTGAAATTCCTTCCATTTACTTGTAAAAATAAATGAATGCATATATCAAAATCAAGAACACATAATTTTATTACACAATACGCATGTCCATCTTATATAATATAACTCATACATTATATACAATTCAATTTCATCGAACACAATTCACCATAAGTCAAAAACTAACAATTCAATTATTCAACAATTATAATTACATAAAACATACATAAACAATTTTCATTTCCAACAATTTAATTTCGAACAATTTCAATTCAAAGTTTCAAAGATGAAGATCAAGTTAATAGGCATGATTTACATAATCACAAAACATACATAAACAATTTCATTTCGAACAACCAACAATTTCAACAATCACAAATTCACAATTCACAAAATAATGAAATATACATAAATAATTTCCATTTTTAACCATTTATAACAAATTTCATTTCTAACATTTTCCATCAATTTCAATTCAACCATTACAAAACATACATAAACAATTTCCATTTCCAACATTTTTCATTCCCAATAATTTTGAACAATTTCATTTCCAACAATTTTGAACAATTTCAATTGAAAGTTTCAAACATCACAAAACATAGATAAACAATTTCTATTTCTAAATTTCCAATAATTTCATTTTTAACAACCAACAATTTTATTTCCAATAACTAACAATTTCATTTATGACAACCAACAATTTCATTTCCAATAGCCAACAATTTCATTTCTAATAACCAACAATTTCAACCATCACAAATTCACAATTCACAAAAGAATGAAATATACATAAACAATTTGCATTTTCAAAAATTTATAACAAATTTCATTTCTTAATTTCAACAATTTCCAACATTTTCATTTATAACATTTTTCAACAATTTCTATTCAACTATTGCAAAACATACATAAACAATTTTCATTTCTAGCATTTTCCATTCCCAATAATTTTCAACAATTCTATTTTCAATAATTTTGAACAATTTCAATTCAAATTTTCAAACATCACAAAACATACATAAACAATTTTCATTTCCAAATTTCCAACAATTTCATTTCTAACAACCAACAATTTCATTTTTATCAACTAACAATTTCAACCATCACAAACACACAATTCACAAAATAATGAAATATACATAAATAATTTCCGTTTTCAACAATTTCTAACATTTTTCATTTCTTAATTTCAAAAATTTCCAACAATTTCAATTCAACTATTACAAAACATACATAAACAATTTCCATTTCCATCATTTTCCATTCCCAATAATTTTGAACAATTCCATTTCCAACAATTTTGAACAATTTCAATTCAAAGTTTCAAACATCATAAAACATACATGAACAATTTATATTTCCAAAATTTCAGCAATTTCCTTTCCAACAACTAACAATTTCATTTCCAACAACTAACAAATTCAACCATCACAAATTCATTTCCAACAATTTCAATTCAACAATTACAAAAACATACATAAACAATTTTCGTTTCCAATAATTTCCAACAATTTTTATTCCAATAATTTCCACCAATATTCATCACAAAACATACCAATAGTTTTCAACAATTCCTATCACAAAACATACACAAACAACCAAATACAATGAATTTGTTTTTCAAATTTAAGAGCAAAAAACACACCTAAAAATCTAAAATTAATTCAATGTTGAGTCAGGTTGGGTTTGGATCTAGATCTGGATCTATTTCAAAATTCAGATCTGGCGTCGGGCGGTGGTGGGCTAATGGTGACGTAGGGCGGTTGCTGGGGGTGTGGTGATTTCACCAGACTCCTAGAGAAGGAGTGGTGGTGACTAGCGACGGTGAAGAAAAGAGAGAGAGAGAATGTGAGATAGAAAATAATGAGAGGAAGAAGAAGAGCAACGTCGGGTGTGGGTATGAGAGGGAGGGGGTTTTAGATTAATTTGATTTTTTGTATAAGAGAGAGAGTGACAGTGTGATTTTGTGAGAGAGAAAAAGAAAATGAAGAAGAGTAGGTACCAACCAAAATAAGTCAGTGCAAACCGGTACACAACGATATCAGAGCACTCATTTTTGTATCATTTTTTAGCTGGTACGGTTGATGTGGGCAGTACAATACGAATTTCATAACCATGGTTTTAGCGCACTACCAAGCAGCTCCTAGGACCTAGTTGACACAGTCACACAACCACACCAACACAGCTCATGTCCAGTATCTTCTATAGCACAGCCAACAGCCAACGTCCATAGCGCACCACACGCACCACACCAAGCTTCCCATACAAACAAACATATACATGCAAGCATATCAATTGCACCACAGGCATAACAAGCAGCCTATTTGTCCACCATGCCCACCGACGCATCAAGGAATCCAACTCTTCACTAGTATCGTAATAATGTCATATTTATTTTCCATTTTTTACTTAATTTTTATTAAATAATTTTCATTACTTTCATTTTAATTTTAATTTTAGTTATTCATTGGTTGTTTTAGTTATTTTAGGATTAGTTTTGTCATTTTTGATTATCATAATTATAGGACGATCAAAAGATACTAATCAAAAGGTGAATCCAACTATACAAAATCAATCTAACACTGGACCTACACAAATACCAATTGGAAGTATGCTTGGATAGCTAAAAATCCATCTATCTTGTCACCAGCTGAGTCGAACCACTTTTAACTCCAAAGAAAGAAAACAACAGTGTTGCTATCAAACCCGACATATTAATGAGGCCTATGAGATGGAGCTATTGGATAGGGCTTGTTTAAGCATGATGAGATTGCTCGAGCAATAAAGGAGAATATTTGTTTTATACCATGTGATCCCCCTAAAGAGATTCATCTTCAAATTAACAAGATGATCATGATGGTTAACAACCTCTGCATCTTCTGGTTCTTCAAATTCAACATTATCATCATTTTCAATTGGACAGGATAAAATGTGAAACCACTAAACTAGAGAGGAATTTGGATGCTTTTCTATAATTCATGGGCTAATATCTCAATGTCCATTGACACCATGGTACTTCTCATTTCAGATGCTTATAACTTAGGATAGTCTTTCACTTTTTGTTTTATTTTATATTGATTATTTTGTGACATGTGCAGATCTTGTGCATACATTAAAGACAATTTATGATTTAGGTGTAGGGGAGAAAGATTATATACTATGATAAACTTTGTAATTTGTGTTTGAACTCATGAACATTATAATTCAGATGTCGATTATTCCTCACGATAGCCTTATAATTTTCTAATTGTTGTTTAAAAATAATCCCTAAATTAGGATACATCTTTGTTTGGAGTTATAATGAATGAGAGAGACAAATACAATTAATGTTTTTCATTAAATTACCTTAAGTATCTCATTGGTTATGTTGGATTAAAGTGTGCAAGACTTGATGCATTTTGATACCAATATGAGCTTTTGAACCTAAGAGCAATGTTCACATTTGTGTTCACATATTTCTTTTTATTGTTTTTTTTTATCAAACATATATTTTTATGCTAGAACTTGCTCTTGAATATATGTTGAGATGATAAAGGTACTTAGGATAACCATTTTCGACCTAGAAATGCCTACCCTAATTTTTACTCCTAGAAAACCAAATTGAGCTTTGATCTTTCTTTCTTGAATACTAACCTTATCATATGCCACTCTTATCCTTCTTTTTGTTGATGTCCTTAATAATTTTGAGCCCCTAAATTAAAGGAATTGTATCAAGTTTATTTGCATAGGATTTGACTATTTCCATGAAAAGTAAATTAGCTTATTTAAGTTGCATTGTTTTGATTTTTCATTTTTTATAGAATGGGGGAGAATTATAAGGGGAAAAAAAGAAAGAAATATGACATTCTTGTTAAAAAAAAGAATGAAGATTATGAAAAAATAAAAACATGATGAAGTGATTGAAAAGGACGTCATTTGAATCAAGTGAGTTTTGGATTGAAGGGAATTAAAACTTATGTGGATAATTTTGAATGGTTTCCTTTAATTTATTTAACCATAAAACTTATGTTTGTCATACCTTATTTAAGCCACGTTACAACCCTTATCAAATCCATTTTATTTATGCATCAAGTTCATTTTATTAATGTTGGAGATATGATTCATGAGCAAGCTTATGAACAACTCGCTATGTTTTGATTTGAGAGTTTAATAAACCTTAAACACTTTGAGTGTATAGAGTGAAATCTATGAGAGGTTATCAAGCCTTATTTTATTTGATTTTGATATAACTAATGACATGTTATATTTTAATTCTAAAAATATGTCTCATGAATGCTTGTTCTCTTTATTGTTATTTTATCCTAAATCTTTAATATGTATTAGCTTTTGGGATATTTCTAGATAACATGAAAGAAGATGAGAGGTTGGTATTAGGATGATTAATGTATTGAATTGATATATGCTTGAGGATAAGAATGAGTCTAGTGTGGGAGAATTTGAAAAGATATTATTTGATTGAGTTAATTGGACCCATCTCTTTTAATTTGGTTTAATTTTAGTGCTTAAATGGAAAATTTAATGTTTGTTTTGTTTTAGGAGGTGATAAGCAAAGATTGCATTAAATTGGAGCGTTATTGGTCAAAATCACAAATTTTGGAAAAAGATAACAAATTACTGCAATGGATAAAGAGAGATTATGCCTAATGCTAGATTCAACCTAAGAGTTTGAATTCAATTAGGAAACTTATTTTCATCCTTATTATATAGGGATTTGGATTTGTTTAGATGGGATCTTCGCAAGATAGAGGGAGGTTAGGTTTTAGTAGAAAAAGAAGGGAAAACACATTCAACACTTCTACACATCTACACATCATTCTATTTTTGTTTCTTTGTGGTTTCCTCTCAGTATTTCATCTTTTTTTCTATTTTTGGTGTTGGAACTAAAGCTATGTGTAGCTAAATCCAAATATTCTTATTTAAGGGGATTCAAAACTCTAGTTGTAACTTTGTGAGGTTTTGTTTTAAACTTAAATTCATGTTTTAATGCAAGTATTCCTTGTTTTGTGTTCTTTTATTTCATGAATAATTAATATTAATTAATATGGTAAATTAATATGATGTTGATTATTATATAGTTATCTGTGAATTTAATGATTTGTAATTGTCATAAAGCGTTAGTGCAAGTAGTAATTAATTTATTTATGAAATTGCATATTTAACTTACAAGAAGTAAGAAAATTAAATTAAATAGTTATAACTGTCACAATTATTTACTTTAGGGTTTAGTTTTTTTCACTAAGCTTATTGGCATCATTTAATTGATATAAAATGCTATCATATTTAATCAATTTATGGTAAGTTTTGTTTGAATGGTTCGTCTGAACCAATTAATTTAGAAAAATTTGAGACTTACTGTGACTCTCCTAACAAGTTTCAAACTAACTGCTTGAATTGTAAAAATTAGTATTTTAGGACCAATAATCAATGTTACAATTGGATGAGACATTTTCTTTGAATCAGATTTATAAACCATTGAATTTCTTACTCTTTTATATTTAGTTTATTTACTTTGATTCTTTGTTAATTTTAATTCATTAATTAATTAATCATAAACCCTCAACTTGTTTTGACAATTGAAATTAAGAAATTAGTTTTTAATTCTCTTGGGATTCAACTTGGTTCTATAACTAGGATAAGAAGTTAGTGAATTAGAATTAATTTTAAAGGCTTCGACAACTCGATTAACTAAATTAGAGCTATTTTACTATTTTAAAACATTTTTACACTAAACTGTGACACTCCCAAAATTCTTAAACCACAATTAACCAAACAGTTTTCAAAACAAACCATTAACCATCAAATTCCTCATTAGTTCCAAAGGAGATGATTGTTTGTCAAACCAATTATTCCATACAACACAACTACTCCAATTGTCATATTCGAAAATATATATATACATTCCAACAACTATAAAAAATAACATGCTGACCCCACCTAATCTCCACTCTATCAATCACGTACATTAGGGTTATCGACAATCACTAGATCTTTTAAAAAATAATGGCAAGGGGTGAGCTACCAACTCAGTAAGGATAACCAACCTTACCCTTAAAACTAAGTCTCAATAATTAATTATAATACTTAGTCAACTGATTAAATCATACATATAATATGTATATACACAACAGTCCTCAGTTCTAATCTAAACAATTAACAAACATCTCAAAAATTTCACCAAATGATGATTACACAAATATTAATTTCAACTGCCATTTATGTTTTATTTCAATAATTAACTGAATTATTTAGGCCCATCTTAACCTAGTAGGCATACATCCAATGATTTGTCGGCTCATCTCATCATAAGCTCTCATCAGTGAAAGGGTAATTAAATGTATAAATATCGGCACAGGCTACCTTAATTTCTCAATCTCTCTTGGTACCTCGATACTACTCCAGTACTTAGCTATCTACATAGTATATTCTCGAGACTCAGGATATCTCGGTACTACTCTAGTACCTAGTCATTGCCATAGAACATCCCCGAAACTCAGGATGCCTCACTATCTGCTCCATAGACAGATATGTAACCACCACTCTCTCATCTCTAAACAACCTATCAATCTAAGACCATTGAATGTAGCTTATCCTAGGCAAACCACTAATTCTTGATTTTTACCAATTATTCACAACTTGTTAACCATTGGTCTCTATTTAATTAACACATTTTCCGTCAACTTAATGAGCAATTCACCTTAGAAAACATAACAAAATATAACAATGAAACACCTTATACTACATTAATAAAGTAAATATAATTCATATATGTAATTATTAATCATTAATTAAATTAATGACTAATTCAAAATATAATTTATTAATAACAAAACAGTACTAATTTTAAGAGTAAAGTCCAAGGTTATTTTTACCTCGATTTTGGACTCAACTAATTGACAATCCAAATTACTCCTTAATCCGACATTCGGACCTAAAATTTACAAAATTCTATTTGAATAATTCAAGAAAAATTTCTAACCCAATTACTTTTAATGATACAACATTATTGTCTCTTCTAATTTATTCCTAACTATAAAAGTAATATCCTTACTATCCTAACCCTCATAATTACTAAAATACTCTTAACTAAATAAAAGTCCTATCTTACCCTCTCTCATTTTCATTAATACCAAAAATGCCCTTCTTACAATAAATTCCAAATTTACCCTCGCTTTTTGCATTCCTTATTTTGCCTCAACATGCAACTTAAATTTTCAAAACAATGTCATCATCTTCACCCTCTCTTCTTCTTCTCTCATCTCTTCTTTCGTCATTTTTCAGTCCCATTTTCTCCACTTTTATCCATATAATATCCCAAATAATCACAACATGCAATCCAACTTTAACTTGGTATAGGATGATCAAAATCACACAAAAAGACATAAAAATGGCTGCTGAAATTTTACCTAAGTATGAGGACTTTTAGTGTTGTTAACCACCACAACTTCCTCTAAATTTGCTACAAAATAAATAAAATGAGGCAACTTACGAGGAAAAAGTTACATGCAGATGAATGAGTGTGTTTTTAGACACACTTACCAGCTGAAAATTTAAGAGAAAATGGAAAAGAAGGTGTTGTCTCGTTGGTGCTCTTAATGTTATTTCTAGATGTAGTTTTTATACAACTTATTAGTTATGGTTGGGTTGCTTGGTTTGCTTTAATTTATGACTGGGTTTTACATAAACTATGTTGGTATCATTTTTATTTTGGAAATTTATAGCCTTAGTTTTAAGAGGTGGCGTTTTAAATATTTTAAAAAATATACGCAACCTGTGAGTTATATATGGGTCTCATCACGATTATGAGTTTTGCACTATAATGATCAAAAAATGGTACTAAAATTATTGATACCATACTAGCTTATTGAAAATATCAGTTGAATACTATATTAAATCATAAAATTAAAAAAGAACGATAATTAAATTACAAAAATAAAAAATTAACCCTAAAAATCCCCCAAACCTTAACCCATTCATGTTTTGGTTGCCCCTCTAGTACCTATCCATCGTGATTCCTTGCTAGTTGTCCCTCATTTATGTTTCGCCACCAATCATAGCCCTTGTTGCCTCTCCATCATCTTCTACTATAATCGCAATGTCTTACCCTACAGCCTCTATTGCCTCACCATCATCCCCTATCGCCTCACTCTCTCTTGATGTCGCACACTTCATGCAGTCACTCCTTTAATGTCCCCATGAAATAGAAAACTAAGCTTTAAGGTTGTAAAGCAACAAAAATCCAAATGTCAAACCATGCGCTTAAGCTTTGAGTTGACTAATTATATGTTGTGTCTTGAGTGATTAGTATCATACACTAACACTCGTAATGTGTGTTTGGATGTATGTTTGTATTGTCTAGATTATGGAATTTGAGGATTTAATATAGAATTGTAGTCTGTGCTATTGTCTGAAATTTGGGAAATTTTAAATAAAATGTTAGTCTTTATTATATAACCATATATTATAAATTGAAATTTGTAATATATCAAATGGGTTGTTAATTTATAGTTGAATTACATGATTACATAAATTGAGTTATGAATGCAAGTTTATGATTGAATGATGTAATCACACAAATTGAGTTATAAGTTTATGGTTAAACTATGTAATCATACAAAATGAGTTAAAGTTATAAGTTTATGGTTGAATCATATATATTGATACAAAATAGCTTATAGTTGTGAGTCTATGTTTGAATTATGTTATCACACAAAATAAGTTATATTTGTAACTTTATGGTTGAATTATGTGATTGCACAAATAAAGTTATAGATATGAGTTTTAGTTGTGAGTTATGGTTGAATTATGTAAACAGACAAAATGAGTTATAAGTTTAAGATTGAATTATATAATCATACAAAATAGTTATAGTTTTGAGTTTACATTCGAATTATGCAATTGCAAAAAATGGGTTATAGTTATGACTTTATGGTAGAATTATGTATTCACTCAAAATGAGTTATAGTTGTGACTTTATTTTTTAATTATGTCATCACACAAAATGGGGTATAACTGCGAAAGTGGGACAATTAATGTATATATTTGAATTTTAGGTTAAGAAACATGAGGATTTCTTGGATAGAATATGCTTCAGTATCAAATGTTATTAAGGAATCATTTATATTAATTTATAAGGCTCATTTGCATATGCATATCATATGATTGTTGAGAAACTACTATTGCTCTATTTCTTCCTTTTATTTTACACAACTTTATTTTGATATAAAGTTGTTAAGTTAATTTTTATATATGTTTTCATCTATTTTTATAAATAAATGGAGAGAAGTTCAAGTATTCCTGATAATTCAGTCGTTTCAGAAGATTCAATGATCCAACTTGGGTTCATACTATATTAGTACTTAGAATAAAGAACCATATTATTTGTTTGTATCCTAATAAGCATTAAAAGGTGGAGGAATCACAAGATTAATTAAGCATATAGTTGGGATAAAAGATGATATTAAGCCTTGTGAGAAAGTGAGTCGAGCACTGAAATGACAAATAAAAACTTTACTTGAAGAGTATCAACATGACATAGATAGAAGGTCAAAACTAAATTACAAAATTGGTAGTGGAAGTTCTTTTTCTGGTGGTTAGGATGAGAGTGGAGATGTTGAAGGTGATTTTCTCAACAAAAAAAAAAGAGAAAATGTTGCACCTGATATAAGAAAAAGAAGACAAGTGTTTAACTTTTTTCACCATAAATAACTCCTAGAGTTTAGCCTTCAATCGCAATGCCTTGCAATATAAAGATGTAACCTATAAGGTGGACATGGTGGTTTAGGATGTAAAGTCATTCACTTGATGATTACAAAGGTAAACTTATGAGTAGTTCAGTTTATGAAATAAATAGTTATTTCGATGAAAGAAAAATGACTTAGGCAACTTATAAGTATTCAATCATATGTGATGGTTGAAGATACGATCTATTATCAATTTTTCAATTTATTCTGATGAAGGGATAATGTTTTTAAAGTCAATTGATGCATCAAGTCCTTTTAGAAATGTTAATACATTATTTTTTATATATGATGAAGTTGTGAATAAAGTTAGGTCAGAAAATATCATTTAGTTCAATACTAACAATGATTATGCTTATAAAAAAACTAAAAAAAAGATTGCAAAGTAAGTATAATTTTTTAAATTAAATTCCTTATGTTACATAATGCATTGATCTAATGTTTGAAATATAGAAAATGCTAGATACTTTCTTATCATTGATGAAATTGTGCATAAAGTAAAAAAGAAAAGTGACTAAGTTTATCTGTATTCATACAGGGTTCTTAAACTTGATGAAAGAAGATTTCATAAGAGAATGAATTTGTGATGTCCTATTATTACAAAATTTGTGACTAATTTTTTTTTATCAATTTAGTGTTTTGTCTTTATAAAGAAGGAGGTGAGATAAATGTTTATAAGTGCAAAGTAGGTTGAATCTCAATATGTTAAGTCTAATGCTGAATTGGAGGTTTCTAAAATTATATTTAAAGATAATGAACTTTGGTTGTAATGTCAATTTATCATCCAAGTTTGTAAACCTTTGATGAGAGTACTTAGTCTTGTTGATAATGATGAGAAGACAACAATGAGTCATTTTTATGATATCAAGGTGAGTGTGAAGAAAGCAATCAAGGAAAATTTAAGAAATAATCTTCTTTATACATATTTTATCTTACAGTCATCATTGAGAGGTAGGAAAGATAACTTTACTCTCCACTGTTTGTAGTTGGAACACTTTTTAATCATATTCCTTATTTTATAATAAGTTTTACAAAGAAAGATGAAGTTGTTGCTGCCCATGAAATGATACAAGATCTCGTAAACTCATAAATAAAGGTTTAAATGGATATTTTTAGTAATTTTGAGATGCCTATTGCTATAAGTCAAAGAGATAAACTTAATCTAAGTATATATCTTTTCATCTTTGTTACTTGTTGAAAATTAAGTATTACTTTATGTTTTAATAAGGTTCCTTTTGTTATCTTGCAGTCGTTTGGTGGAATTAATTTGAAGTGGTGTTCCAGAATAGTAAATGTTTGCAATTCAAATTATGAGTTAATGTGTGAGTACGACAAGGTATGAAAGGAATTGTAACACATTTGAATTCATTCATTCTAAAAAAAATAAATTGGAACAAAAAAGATTAAATTAATTGGTCTTTGTTTAATACAATTTAAAACTTTGAGAAAGGTATGTCATTATTAAGCTAAATATAATTTCTTAATAATTTAATTTAATTTATTTACTAGAACTCTTAATAGAATAAGTAATTCTGTAGATCTAATTTGCCTTGACCATATTGATTTTTTAGCATATTGGATTTTTGAAAAATCGAGTTTAATAGATAAAATTGACTTGGAAGATAATATAGGATGAAAAAGTATTAACATATCATATGATACAATAAATTTGAATCATGATGATGATAATGAAGCTCTTCTCAATAATAAGGATTTTGTATCATATGAGAATTATGGTCAATGCGATTTGAGCAAATATTTGATTTAATAAAGTTCCACCTTTTTCATTTCTTCTTTTCTTTTAATTTCACTTGTATTTAATGCATACATTAAATTCTATATATGAAATACAAATATAAAACTTTTAACTATAAATGGTTTTGTTTTAGGTTTCACTTCTATTTAACGATATTCTTAGATATGAATTCTTATTAAGTCATAAAATTTTATTATTATTTCTATTTGATATTTTGATATAATTATGATTTATTATATGATGAAATTATAAGATTTTAAGTATTCTATATTATCCTGAGTTTTATATTTGTACAACAAAAATATCAACAACATCTAGTAAGAGTCCAACTGAAACGTTGGGTCATGGAAATCCAATAGTACACAACTTTATTTTTATATTTGTGTAATGATTAAAAGATCATTTTTATATCTATAAATTACCTAATCATGTCCTCTCATACATTAATTTAAGACAATACAAAGTACAATTTATTGTAAATCAATAAAAGTATCTTTATCAATAAATTTTTTTTAAATTAAAATTTGAATCTCAATATTTTATATTATTTATTTATCTTAATTAATTTTAATTAATAAATAACTAATTTTTATTAATTTAATTGTCCATAGCAATTTTTCATAAGACATTTATTTATTATAATAACCAAAACTTTTATATCTTTAAATGAGTTAAAAGGAAAGTTCATTTGTCATATTTAGTAATAATAGCCTAGTATCTAATAAAATGCTATATATTAAAAACCGATTTTATTTATCTAAAAGTCAATTGAAATTATTTTATAACGTTAAATACTCATTCAAATATGATAAAATTTTATAATTAATCTTAAATTTTGTTAAGGATCTTAAATATTAAAATTGTTAGACCCCGAATTTTCTTTTATGATGTCATTAAGCGTGAACTGTGATTATTTTATGTTTATGGTTTAGTTTGA
>JANZLD010000006.1:70616430-70630693 GCA_026413575.1 Erythroxylum carthagenense
GGTTTAAGAGAGAATGTTGTTTCCAAGTATTTTACAAAGGAAGACCTGATCGGTCATTCATGAAAAAAGGGTCCATAAAGACTATCCACAACAGCAAACTGCATGTCCTCCGAGGGCTTCCAGTGACGCTTCCTTTGATTTATAAACCAGTTGTTAATCTGCTTCTGGTCTAGCCCAGTTGCATCTGCCAGTGCTTGCTTGTCAGCTTCCTGTAACAATCATCAAGCACATAAAGAAAAAACAATCACAAACACCGCCGAAATTCACTTCTTGAAGATAAAAGTTTGATACTAATATTTTACCGTGGGATAAGGCCATTTGTAATGAATGTTCCACCAGTTCAATAGGACTTGTCTAGCTTCATTTGGCAGCTTCCCCTTCTTCCTTTTCTTTGAGAACTCGTGCCTTAATGTACTAATGTAGCTACTATACTTGCGGAGCAATGTTTCTCTGAGCTCTTTATCTTCCTTCAGACAGCAATAACCCTGAGCCTCTCCAGTTGTATCTTCATCGGATGAACCAACAGTTTCATCTGGTAAGAAAGGGAGCAGGCAACAGGAAGCCGAGGTAAACATCCAAGTTGTAAAATCACAACAAGAACAAAGTTTCCAAACCAAAAGAAAATAAAATTAAAAGCCGAAATAATACAGCAAACTAGAATCAAAACATAGGATAAAAGTGAAGGACTAGCAGACAACTCAAGAACATGGAAGGTCGAGAATCCATTTCCTCCTCAGTTCAGCAGATTTGATATAACAAAAGATTTTGTATGAAGTGATGGGTTGTGTTAACAGAGAGAGAGAGATGGGGCACATCAAAGATTGGAAAAAGATCCTGCAGTTGGTTATGTCGCGTCTGTCAGAAATGAGGGTAAGGTTAGCGTCAACAGTACAGACCCCTCTATATCTAAAGTTCCCATTCCTAACAAAATCCATAATTTCCAAACAAATGCAAGAAAAGGAGCTATTTTTCTGACAGTTATTCCTTAAAAAGCATGCACCCATCGCCAGATGCTTGCTTCGTAATCTTGACCACATAGATATGCAGCTAGAATAACAATTTAACCGACAAAATCCATGTGTACCAAGTGTAAATGTAAAGTGCTCTAACTAGTATTCAATTATACTAATCCTCAAAAGAGAAGATAAAATAAGATGATGGCAACATCCTTACCCGAACAGATGTTATGTTCTTTTCTTTCTAGGTGCAAAGGCAAGTGTTGCATATAGAAAATCACAACTCATCGTACTTCAGCCCGCCGTAATATCCTCTCTCATGTTGATTTTAATATTCAGGTGGTAAACTAACTGATTTAATAAATGATATTGATGATTAAGCAGAAAAGAGACTTGCTTTTAGTTTTGAGCTCCAATTTAATACACCTAGAACCGCCTCCAACTCTTCCCAATAAATTCTTTATGTGCCTCCCAGACTTTTGTCCTTCGGATGTTCATCCAATCCTAAGAACTTTCTTAGGAGCAGTTTTTTATTCCCCATCATGGCATGCACTACAACTCATGCTCCATGGAGTTCAGTATCTTTAATCACAATACCACCAAAGTTAAAAAGCTAGGTTTTCATGATATAAAGACTCAACCATGAACACATCACAGTGCAATATGTCAAACATGACTCAGCACTGTCCGAACCTTGTCTAGGACCAACTAAAAAGCACGGAGGAGCCTTTCCATGAGCCACCGATAATAAATAAGCGTCATGTTCTTGTGAGAACTAGGAAGGTTGCAGAATGCAGATCTGTAAGTTCCCACAATCTAAGAAGAAAAGATAACAGTGAAATGTTTACATCATTATATGAATGGTTACCATCCCTGGCCTCCCAAAAGCAGTAATCATCTATTTCTATAGCATAGACTGGATGGAGAACAGGAACATCTTTTAGCAACTATAACATTCATAACAACTCAATGTGCAGCTGCTAAATATTATCAGCATAGCATGATGAAATAGCTACAAACATCGTAGCACATAATTAAACACAATAATCGAGAAGTAATATCCAGCTAATATCAGATGAAATAGAAACAAAGTTTATTTTCCTAAATTTTCTGACAATCAAGATCTTAACTCAAGATTAGAGACGTAATGAATCAATCTAGTAAGTCTGAACGAAAAAAAAAACAGAAAAGAAAACTTCCACTTCCGCAGTGACTCCAAAGTCATAACTTCTTAAAAGGAAAGAGATTATTATGGTTACAGTCCTCCCACATTCATTGACTCAAGGTCCTAATTTCACATCTAATAACTTCGAAGAAATTAAAACTTGAAACAACATGCAACGCAGATGTCAATCCCTGATTGACATCACTAATTCAGAAGTTACCGATAAGCCTCATTTGTTTTTATTATCCTTCAGGATCAATAGCTTAAGTTCTTAGGTAAACTAACTAATATAGATCGGACCAGTGAAATGACTTGAAAATGTAAAGGCACAAGATCACCTCAGACGCTAATTAGGTAAAGCTTTTAGAGATCTCCTACACTGCTGAGAACCATTTCTACGAAAGAAAGGGTCTCATCTACCCCTAGGGTTCTGTTGGCTCAAATATCTGACATCTGACATCTGGGTTTCCCCAGCCAGAATGAGAATAAATGTTCTCACTGGTGCAGGTTTTTGTCTAGCGTCAATCCGGTAATTGGTGTATGAAAGCAACCACTATTCTTCATGTGAGTTCTTCGTCATCCTAACGTGCGCGAGGTTAATGCTAAAATACGCTCCCATCTTCTTTCTCATGTGGTTTCTTGTATAACCATATGTCACAGTCCGAGCATCACACAGAAGATCTAAAGCTGCCAGTTTTAAAAGATCTCGAACACAAACATCAATGAACTATATAAATAATTGAAAAGTCCAATGTTCTTAGAAGGAGAGGATAAACGTGAGAGACCCGAAACTTGTGTGCTGGAAGAACCTTTGCAAAGGGTATTGAATTGAGCTTCAATTTCGTTTAAGAACGTGGTGGCTTCGTGGAAAGGCCTCGACAGATCCGATTTATACTTGGTCAAAATCTGGCAGTAAGTCTCCTACAAAAACAAAGAGCTAGTATTGATCGCGTGAAACTTGAAGAAAAGAACATTGAAGGGCATGGCAACACATCACTAGATTTGAGGGAGGAAAAAAAAAGGTCCAGGAGGACCCATTCCCATTTGGAGCATAAAACCTT
Organism: Erythroxylum carthagenense; assembly: GCA_026413575.1. NCBI lineage: Eukaryota > Viridiplantae > Streptophyta > Magnoliopsida > Malpighiales > Erythroxylaceae > Erythroxylum > Erythroxylum carthagenense. Next base: position 70,619,613 of record JANZLD010000006.1, read on the forward strand.
GACAAAGCGACTTATTGACAACCAACTACTATATAGATCAAGAAAACTATGAAAAATAGGGTCTGAAATTCAAAAAGTGCAGTTCCCACGTTGCAATACATTGACTAGAACGGAAAATAACAAGAAAAGCTGAAATCTTGCTAAGCAACTTCAAAGTTTTAAGCGAGCTAGAGAGGAGTGAGGTGAGGTGGGCATTTTCTAGGGTTTTTAGATTTCCTCAATAAGATATGCAATTTCATGAGATAGGGTACAGACCATGAACTCATCTAGCTCTGGATCTACACCCAAAAGAGAGGTAGCAACATTGATTTTCTTGGAGAGGTCACTTTCTTGCCGGATTTCGTCTAGTAGAGAGACCATCTCCGCTGGTGCTCCCACCTGCAAAAGGAAAAGTGACTTGTCATCACTTCTCAGCTGGTCATCATGGAAGCTAAAGTGTGGATTACACAGTTAAAGTGCTCGCAAGTCGATTCCTTTATTCGGAAAGAAAATACAGTAAAAGCAAGTCTCTGTAGGCATTATTGAAAAGAAAAACTTTCAGATACACGTACGTACAACGACAACATGCAATGTGCACCTAATTTAAGGTCTTAAATGAAGACTAAAATCCAAGAACGGTGTGGCTATTCAAAGCTTGCTCCATTTTCATTTTCAGAGCCCCACGCCCGCTCTCTAGCGATTTCAGGGGAATGATGCATACTGTATGTAATAACTGGCTCTGCATCCCTATTAACTCTTACTAATTGTCAGCTAAGTAGAACCACAACAAACTTCTTTAACTATGCAACTTCTGACATTTTTTGAATGCGTTTTCTCTAATCTTTTAGCCACTTGGGAAAGCTGCATATAACAGCCAAAAGAACAATGGCTTTTGTGTATACCTTCTGCGTATCAATGTAAGCTTCAAGCAACTTAGGGTAGAGAGGATGAGAAGCAATTCTAGCCCTAATAGCACTAGAAGCCTCTTCCTCCGACGTTAAACCCTTCTGAATCTCCGCCACCGGAGAAGCAGAATCCGACACAGAAGAGCCGGAGAACAACTGCTCCGATCCGAGCATGGGAAACGATATCAGCCCAGGAGACAGAAAATAGTCATAGTCCGGCGGGGCAACCGGCGCGTGCATGGACAAATCATGAAGGCTACAACTTGGTTGCACACCATAGAGGTCCTCCATATGCAATCAACGGGAAAACATTAAGACGTTCAAGTCACCGTATATATAGCACAGCAAGTAATAGCGGGGCGGTGGCAGTCGCATACAAAGAGTGAGACAAGTAAAGAGGGAAAAAGACGCTGCAGTACGTGGTAAATCAAATTGTTCTCTGTTTCCAAGAGAAAAAAGAAGAGAGACTATTGATCAGCAGAAGATTTTGTTCAATTAATGAAGAGATAGAGAAGCGGGACATTCAAGAGCCATTGGAGGGCGCGACTTTAGCGTACGAACAAGGAGAAACTCTGAGACTTTGGTCCTCGTCTCTCCCAGTTTGCTTCTTTTTGCTACTTTCCTAGTTAACTGTTCCACGCTCTTTTGTCGCGCGTTCTTCGCACTTTCCTTCTTAAACTTTTCATGCGATTATTCTTGCTTTACGGTTTTTCTTTTGTATTCGTGGACTATATGAATAAAAATTGAACCGTGATAATAGAAAATGTTCCCCCTTCAACTATTGGTGATTAGACTCACTAACAGAGATTAGGGACCAACCACACAACATAAGCATAGTTGAAAATTCAGCGGAAGCGACACTTGGATTATTTATGCTATATTTGCTTTCCAATCCATTACACCTGGTTTGGGTGGGCTCGCAATTAGAAGTTTTGTCTTTTTTAATCGCTTAAGTTGTCTACCTCTTATCTCTATTTTTTGGGAAGTTTTGGGAGTCGAATATGAGACTTCAGGATTTTGTTGGTTACATGACCCGTAGCTTAGTGGTGTGAGATGTGGGTCATGCACCCAACAAAATCCTGAGGTCTCAGGTTCGACTCCCAAGACTCCCAAAAAATAGAGATAGGAGGTAGACAACCTAGACAGTTAAAGAGGACAAAACCTCTAAGTGCGGGCCCACCCAAACCAACACCAAAACATAAAACGAGACGCTAGGAATCATAATAAGTTGAACTCATTTTAAATTATTTATAATTTATAATTTAAGTTTGTTATAATTTTACCTTTTACCTTTAAATTTGGGTAATTTAAAATTTCATAAGCTAAAACTACAATAATAAATTATTAAAATGATGTTATTTTAATAAATAATATTATTTTGACTTTTATAGTTAGATTCTATTAAATTTTATGTCAGTTTAAAATTTGATTAATTCAAAATTATTCTATTCATTTTAAATCAAACTAATTTGGAGTAGACTAATTTTGTCATTCTTAGAAAATAATTCTTCCTTATATTAATAAAAATAAAATAAAAAATATTTTTATACATTTTTATTTTTATTTTTATTTTTAGCATCTTTTATACATTTTTATGAAATGGCAAAAGTCCACAAAATTTAGGTTATAATATATTTGCATACTTAGTCACAGGGAATTACTAATTTTTAATATTCTAATAAGAAGATAAATTATATTAAATATCCTAAATTTCAAAGAAGACATCAAATATATTTTAACATTTCTTTTATAACATAAGGTATAACCTCTTAAACCCCATATATAACGAGATTTTTTTACTGGGTCGTTATTTTTATTGTAGAATAAGGTATTTATATATTATTAATAAAATTTAACAATTAAAAAATTCAACTACAAAAATAAAATTTAGCAATTAAAAAATTCAACTATAAAAATTTTAAATCATTCAAATTTTCAATTTAATTTATTTTAATAACTCTTGTTATTAAAATCAGTCAATTTATTAATTAATTTTTAATTTTATAAAGTAATAAATTCTTATAAACTAATGTAAACTAATTAATTATTATTTGACAATCGCTTGTTTTAATTAAATTTTAAATTTTTTGATAATTAAGAGTAATTTTTTTAATTATATTTTGAATTTTTTAATTTTATTTAATCTTCAGTCAATTTTATGATTGTCTAATACCTATTAACCTTTTAAACTTTAAATCTCTTATTTTACTGATTTAACTTTTGATTCAGGTTTTAAAACATTAGCAAATTTTTAATTTTTATAATTTTTAAAATATTAGAAAGATATAACATAATATATAAAACGTTCAAAAACATGTTCAAATATCACCGTAATCTTAAGAAAGTTACGAACAAAATGATAAAATTCACTTAAAGACTGTTAAATTTTATTGCAATTAAGATGTATAACTATATTTTTAATAAATTTATAAAATAAAATAATATATTTAATAAAATACTAAAAATTCATATATTTAAAATAATTTATTTTAAATAATAATAATAATAATCATAAATTGTCAGCTCACGTTCTTCCCGAAAAGGAGATACTCATTACTCCGTTGTGATTGATTTATTTTTATAACCATTCATTCCCATTTTAATAAGAAACGCTGCTTTCTCCACTACATCTCTTCATACTCTTAACATTAATTTAGTTGAAGCTACTCAATTAGTGGGAATGAACTTTTCCATTAAACAAGCCAAAAGACGTGTGCCATTATTTCATGTCTCCCTCCCTCTCACTTGCAGTGTTATTTTTCTTTCTAATTTTTCTCTAATTTGTTTAAGAGCCTTAATAGAGAACGGAGAACACAAAGATCTTGGAAAAGACATAAGATGACAATAAATGCAATTGAAATGAGTTTTTATTCAGGGCACAGGTAAGTTAGTAAAAGGTTTTTCTGATTTAAGTGAGGTTATGGATTCGAACAGTCCTCATGAATACAGCCGTTTAAAACTTGAAGTTGGTGTTTTGCCTTTCACAAGGGACCTACCTAATTTGAGCGAAAATTAGTCTGAAAGTGAATGATTTAAAAGTGTCTTTTTATAATTGGGATCCTCCTAAAACACTCCGTGAGCAACCAAAAATTAAAAAAAAAACGAGTTTTTATCTTAAACTGTGTATGACTATCCTGAACGCTCTATTTGCAAAACATTTCTCATCGACTTAGGCAACTTTTGAATAAATAGTAAACGCTGGTATCTAATTAGTAAAAGTTGCGTAGTTAGTTGTATATTTTGCGTAAATTCTAAGTATAAGAGTTGTATATCCTCCTCCTATGTAATTTCCACCTTTTGGATTGAATATATTCCTTCAGTAACTTTAAAAAAAATTAATTAAGTTAAGCTTTTTTATTTTAGTTGGCCTAAAGTATATATATGCATATGTAACAATAACAACAATATTCAATATAAATTATGCTAAAGTGTAAGGTTTGAAAAACTTTAATAATATGCAGCCTTGTCTCAATAAGAAGAGAGACTCTTTCCAAACATAAATGTATAATTAAGTTTTACATTAATTTAATATTTTGTCATTCTTTGATTTCTATAACTAAAGTACATATTTTTTGAAATCACTTTGTTTTTTATTAAAACGGAAAGCACGGAAGGCAGTTTATAGGACTGTAGGCCAAAGATTCTTAACATAATCCTAATTAAATCAATTAAATCTATAATATTATATTTTGGCGGCTCTCGTCCTAAAAGCAAGAATATGCACTTATAAAACTTGTATATGTATACAAAGTAAAAGGTTGAAAATTAAATAAAAACGGAGGGCCAAATTGTGGCCAGGAATCGTGAATAAGATGCATGTTAAGGAGTAAAACCCAAAACAAAAGAAGGTTGTGTGCACTGCCCAATCTCTAATAAGATGCTGCCCACTTGCTGCCAAAAATAAATTTCCTCGTTAAACCTTCCTGCTTTTAGCCTTTTACATATACCAGAAAACGTAAATAAAGATTTAAACCTTTCATTTACAGCAATTACCTGCAGTTTATATCGACTGTATAATAATCTATAAATTCATCGTCATCGTGATACCAAAGTCTCGTAATAAAATAAAGTCTGAAAAAATATAATAATATACAGTCTTATTCTTACATAATAGAGAGATTATTTCCGATAAACTTACATGTAGATGTGAGAATAAAAAAATAATGCAAATTAAAGAGTAAATAAGTTAAACTGGCACGCTAAATTAGTATGTAAATAAAATTACAATAAATAAATAAATAAATACAATAAATATGATCAAAACCTATTTTCTTATAAAAATTTAAGTTGATAGGACAAATTATATACTTAAGATTAACATTTAAAAAATATACACAAAGCAATTTCTTTTTATACATTTGCATATGCACATGAAAAGACAAGTATTTTAAATGGCATAATCAACTGAAAGGGAACTGACTATATAATACATATATATAGAATGTGAATCCACAAAATTACATCAACAATCACCGAACTCATTTATGCATTATATATTAGGTAGTCACAATTAAAGAATTCTTCAATAGATAATAACAAAATCTAGTAAACAAGAAAAATGAGAATATACTAATATATAGTACAAAATCAGGCAGAGGCAGTATCAAGACAAACAAAATAGGTGATTATAAGATTTTTCTTTGTCCAAGGAAAAAAGAGGAGGAAGAATTAATATAACTCCTACTAGTTCAGATAACAAAGTTGCATTATAAAAAGTTAAGCCTAGTCACAACTATTTTTTCACTTTAGATCAATCAATTATTTTCTTTATAATACACATGTGCTTTAAAGGGTTAATAAAGTTGTTCAATATCTAATAGTGATCGATTTTCTTAGAATACAGTCTCTTCTATCTTCGTCTTATTATTTCAACATATTCCAGAGATGAAATTATTAAAATAGTACCAGTTTCAAGAACTCTAATTATAATATAAGATCAGGCAAGCATGTCTATGTCCAAAATAGAATTTAGAGGCCACAAGTTATAGCCTTCTATAAGGTTGGAATAAGAGATATATATTAGCTCAACCAGATATTGCTCCACAAAGTTTAATTACTAGGAAACTGTCAGTTACATCACAAGAGACCAACTTAAACTATTGTTTGAAATTCAATTATGGAATGTGCATGAACTTTAGGGATTAAAAAATTGAAGGAAGGAAACATGGCATGTAGTTGTGTTGGACTGCAATCACTACCTTTCCCTCCCAAGAAAAGCAACCACCAAATATCAGAAGAGAACAATCAAATCAAGGAACTAGACCTAGGAAGCAAGAAAATGGAAAGAATGAAAACCTCCCAGGTATTGAATGCTGTAAGAACTGCTCACATATTTTGTCTATTGTATTAAAAGAGTAACATTTATTAGTTCAAATTGATAATGTTTATACTCTCCATTCTGTAAAATTGAAGTGCTGCAACCAAATAAATTGTTTGAAAAAGGCAAGATCGATGGAATGTGCAGACAATAGTGACAGAGCATTCAGTGTCGTAATGTCAGAAATTTGAGCATTGCACAGAAAGAATGGAACGCAATAAGGAATTTTTACACATAATAATTAAAAAGATTTGGCATAAGAGACCATTTACAGAGAGCATCCACATATTAAAAGCAAGTAACAGGTCACTTCCTCCCAAATGTTTTTCAAATTGTTAAGAAGATTTAAGCTTCAACAAACATGCAACAGCTTACTGCCCATCAAAACCTTTGGAGAGATAGATGCTTAAACAATGCCGATAAGAAAACAGCAATAAACTTCATGCATTAGATGATACTTAATAAGCCATCAGAGATTATTCGATCATTTTTTTGACTCATATGATACCTGGTGAAATTAAAACACTGAAAGCATCACAACACGAAGGATTCAGAATATGCTTACTGGACGTAAAGGAAGGCCCATAGGACTAAGGATAACATTTGTTTTTGGTGTAATCAATTCTGGTGGATGGTGATACTTACAAGAGGATCCAAATCTACAATCACCAGTTTTGATGTAATACTGGCATTCTGGTTGGCCAGGTCTCTCTGGAAATGCGTCTTCCTTTTGGCTACTGCTTGCAGGACCAACTGAAATAGGTGTTGGCTGATAAGTTCCTGTGTAGGCAGGTGCTGAAGGAGATAGTTGTGTTACCCCATTACAGAATTCGAACCTACCACAGGCGGAGTATTAGAGCAATTATCACAAAGGAATTAATAGTAGAGTGTGTATTGAGATGACTAGGTAGAATAATTCAATAGCTTTGTTATCTTTTAAACTCCAATGCCATGTCATGGTTTAGTAGGTGCTGTTTTTAACTCTTTGGTTGGGTTACCTTATTAGGCGCCTCTTTAACACATTCTCATTTTTCAAAAAAAAAAAAAAAAAGAAGGAAATAAAATTTTTTTCAACAAAGCTAAGGAAAAGTGTGCCTTGTGTGGAGAACAAAAGGCCTCAAATGACAAACATGGAATAGATTATACTCGTGAGAGAACCTCTACTAATTCTTAAATACTCTGTCGTAAAAGGTAAGCACTTGTATGAACACCAGCATATAGACTCTTAGTAAAGATAAGAAAGTCAAATGATTCTTCCCCCAAGAACAAGCGTGATCGCTATATCTATGCATATTTACCTAGAACTCAAAGAATTCATAAGGGATAGATGTATGTCCTCAATTCAAGGTTTGGAACACCGAGCAACAAGAACAAACAGCTGCAACTACTCCCTCACCTTAAGGAGGAAAATGCAATATAGCATATATCCCTCACACACCTAAACTAGACCTAGACAATCATATTCATAGATCATATCCATACGGTTATAACTCATATAGGCGTACCGTACTAAATGTTATTCTTATAATGATTATGTTATGTTGAGAACTTTTGTTATTTGAGGAGTTTCATAAAATAGACATAAAAATATGTTAGTTGCAAAAGGCTTCAATACTAACCTTGAAGGACTTAAGTGCACTTAGTTACCAAAAATTAGATAAACCATTTCTGTAGGTAATCAAGCGTAAGCAAAACAATTACATGTGCAGATAGTGGACGCTCAAAGCATAAAAGGACACAACAAATTTCAGTAATCTTTTTGTGATATTGGAGAGAGTACAAATGATAAGATTATTGTCTTTGGATGAGCCGATGATAGATAATGTATTGTGGGTTAATTAATTGAAACACAACTTATTTAGTCTTAGTCAATTATGTGATGGTTACAAAATTAATTTTTAGGTCAAATCTTGCATTCTAAGTAGAGTAAAAATTAATTCCATTGTACTTGTTGAAAATATAGAAGTAAATGTGAACACTATTGATGTACACAATCTATCTAACCATGATCTCAGACCTTGAGTCTCAATTAGTGAAAGCACCTGAAGGTGATACCGAAGGCTTTGTCATGCAAGTTAAAACTCACCACGAAATTAGACAAATACAAACTTATTAATAATCTACTCAAATTTCAAGTGAAATTAGCCTGGATCTTGGACAACTCTAATTTTTTTACCGAAAGAGGGATATTTTTGGAGCATCGTATATACTCAAGTATGTTGTACATCTAATTGAATAGATACAAGAAAATGAAAAAAGACATGCTAGGAAAACTAACAAGAACGTAAAATAACAATACGACCAGAAAATATAGGTAGAGTTCATTAAAAATGAGAGTAAAACATACATTTTTGATCCTAAGGCTTTATCAAAATTTAAATTTGACCCCAATGCTTTGTAGCGTTCAAATGAGTTTTGTGCATTATGAAAATAATCATAATTGACCTTAACCAACCACTGACTACAATCATACTTCTGTTAACTTAAGCTGACGTGACGTTTGACTTTGGATGAGAGGCCCATCCACTACTAATATAGAAGTTATGGCCCTCCAATCTATCTAATTAAAAAATAGTGTTATGTAGACTTAGATATGATGATTAATTAAGGTAAATTTTATAATATAAATAACGTACTTAAATATTACAAAATATTGGGATCAAGCTTAAATTTTAATGGAATTTTAAAGTGTACCTTCTACCGGATAAATATCTAATTGCTTATGGCTCAAGAGAATGCCCTTGTCCCATAACACATCTCATTCCATCAACATAATTTATATATTGAAATTAAACTATAATAATATGTTAAGGTCATGAATTGGAATTACTCGGTTGCTTACAGGATTCAAACTATGTTGTTGGATTATAAAGCTCGTGAATGATATGTACAGTAGGAACAGAAAAAGATTGCCAATGTTTGTACAGTGGTATTAACTATTACCTAAGCAAGTAGACCAGTTACACAACCTTCTTATCGAAACATATAGTTGCCAATTTACGATTTCTTTTTTCTTTTTGAAAAAGTGTTAATGTATCCAGCCTTGAAAGGCAATCTAGCTATACAATCAAAATATAGTGCAAAGTCACCAAAGTTTAGTGAATTTCAAGAATTACAAGCAAGACTTAAAAGATCTGTAAAAAGCAAACTAAACATTCCAAAAGAGCAGAAGATATTGATTGTCCTTCAATCTATGATTTTGTATACTAATTTGAAGCTTTATATATTGCACAAGCTGCTTGCTGAATTGCTACATAAGAAGGCATTTATCTTGAAAAATCTTGTAATTTCTGTCATCCTAAGTTGACTATTGATGAGAAAGAACCAACAGAAACATTTATAGGTATTGCTGCTGGAGTGTTTGCTAGTTGAATGCCAAGCTCTAATGCTATGTAAGTTGTTTAATTTCTTAGTTATCAAACATATTCTGCAGAGTTCCTTCCATATGCCTTTGATGTAGTTGTAATTGAAGAATAAATGTTTAATGTTTTCTTCAGCTTCTTAACATGGTGAACACTAGTTTGTGAGATGCATATATTTGGCGATTTTATCAACATTTTTCAGCTTTCCTTTCATTGCAATCCATAAGGTAAATGTAGCTCGAGGATTGATACAATTACAACATATTAGTTTGGTCCAAAGCACTTTAGATAGCTGTTAGACGATCAACTTCTTGTAGGATTTAGTTGTAACATCCTGTTACCCATGTTAGGACTATAATTGTGAATTATGGAAAATTATGAGAAATTAGGAAAATGCACGTCATGCATAATTAATAGTGACATACACATTTATTTTGCACATTCATATTATTGCAGATGCATTCATTGGCATTTCCGGGTAAATTGGTCTATAAATGGAAATTGTGGATTTATTTGAAATGAATTAAATGTAATTTGGCAATTTTTGTCCATTTGGATATTTTAGAAAATTTTGGTAAATTATTTTTGAGCTGAAAAAAATTATTTGGAGAGTGTGATTATTATTTCAGAATTTTGGTAAATTTTAGAAATTTTTGAAAAAAAATTGGTATATTTTAAACTTTTTGGTGAATTATTTTAGCTGAAAATTTATTTGAAGAATAATCTAACTATTCTGGATTTTTGGCGATTGTTTGAAAATTTATGAAATTTTGGGGTATTTTTTGATTAAAAAAAGATAAATCATGGACCAATTATATTGTGACAAGTGACAGCCTGGTATTTTGCCACCTGGCTAGCATACAAGGGACACATGTAGACACATGTGTCTTGCTGGAGATAAAATTTTTGCAGTACTCTTTCGGTTGTTTCTCACCAAAAGTAGTTCACCATCACAACTTTCCTTCACTAAAACCAGCCCCGTATATTGGTTTGTTATTGAGTATTTTGGTTTGCTTCATCCACCGAAGGCTATATCTACATTTACTGTTGGAGTTTTCTGTTGAAATCAGGTAAGTGATGTTTTTGATTTTCTGGCTCTGTAAATGAATTTCATGAGGTGTTATGGGTGGAACTAAATTCATGTATGAGTTAGATAAGTAGGAACAGAATTCATGCATTAGTTAAGTAGAGAGGTTTCGGATGAGAATAGTGGTGGTGATGAATGAGTTATTAATGAAACAAATAGTGCAGTCGAATTTGTGTAGCAAATGGAAAGAAAATGTTCTGTTTTGGTGTTTGTAAGTATCTGGGTTTAGTGAAAGTTTGTGTTGCTAACAACAGAATCTGTTTAGCATTGTTACTGGTCATAAAAACAAACTTACAGTAGTGAGAGAAAGCAGGTGAAAAATTTACAACGTGAAAAAGAGCTGAGTGCAATTTCGCTGTAACAAGTGTTCAAATATTTTTTGAGAGAAAAGTTGTACAGATAGCCTGCAGAGGCTAAGTGTGAAAGAATAC
>JANZLD010000006.1:70769755-70780090 GCA_026413575.1 Erythroxylum carthagenense
TTTATTAATACTTGGATTAAATTTTGTAATTAAAAATAATTAAATCATTAAATTAAAAATATTTTATATTTAAATATTTTTAAACTTAAAAATATTTCTATAAATAGTCATTATGTCTAAAAATAATTTTAATGTTAATTTTAATAGATAAAATTATTAAAAATCTTTTTTTAGTCTTGGTTATAAGATAAGAATAATTTTGTTAAGGGATTACATTTTCATATAATTAAAAATGAGTTTTATGATCATTAATTATTACATTTTTTAGTTTAGTCTAACATTAATTTAAATAATCATTTTTATTTTGAACATAGACAAATAGGTTTTAATTTATTTAATTTTGACTGATAGAATGAAGAAAATTAAAACGTAATTATAAAATTGGGATTGAACCAATAATTTCCAATTTTACTTCAACAGCGTAATTGTTTTGCAAGAATACATTAATAATGAAAGGAAAAAAGAACTTTAAAAGGATTTCAATTAACGTTCTTTAAATTCAATTACTAATATTAAAAATTCAATCAATTGTTGTCAATTAGCACATTTAAGCAAAGAAGTTGATGTTACATACCTTGTGTAGATCCTTTTTTTTAGTATCTCAACACCACTATAGCATGAAATGAATTCCTAGATTATTTTCAAATAATAAACTTGTAGCGTCCCCTTGCCCTAAGGTACATACCAGAACATCCTTAGGACATTCTAGTATATAACCTATGATAACAGCACGTTACGATTAATTACAACATTCACTTAACATGACATCATCTCTTTTTATTTATTTATAAAACATCATATAGAAAAACATTATAATTTAAAACAATTTCCTTCTTTCATTTCTTAAAAACTGAATGTCTACATTGGTAGTTTTCCAAGATCATCCGAATGTGTATATTATCATATCCTAATACAAAAGACGCTACATGAAAGAGGAAATACACAAAAAATCTATCTAATTTGTCCATATCCAACTGATCGACCTTTGAGTCATTTCTTCTTATTTCCAATAGTAAAAGTGTCCCTCAGTAGCTAAATTCTTCCCTCAATTTTGAAAAGTCAATGTTGTAATTTTGGTGAGTTTTGCGAACTCAATGAGGTAACTATCATCGATGGTTCACTCAATTCATGCATCACATCAATACATATAGCATATATTTCACAACTTTGCATAATTCGTCAAGCATAACATTCTCACTCAAGAGTACATAATTTTGCATTTCAATCAATCCAATGTGCTTAATAGAATGCATATGAAATGCTCATGTGACTCTTTTAGGATTATTACGTTGTTTTGACCAAGTGCCTAAACTATCCCGTGTCTATTGTGAATACCGGGCTCATTCATACTGTGTTGGCCCCCAAATTTTTTTCTTGATAAACAAGCATGATTAGATTATTTTGGGGAGATCACTTAAGTGGGAAAGCTTTAAGGCTTTGAAGGAAGGGCAAAATGGACATTGTGCATTCATTAAGGGTATAAAAGGAAGAAGAAAAGACTTGTCTTGCATTGGAAGAGAGAGAAAACAAAAATTGGAGAAAAGAGAGGAGAGAAAGTGTCATGTAGGAGAAAAGAAGAGAAAGAAAAGAAGGCTAAGCTAGGTTTCAACTTTTCTTAACCTTCAAGAGGGATTTTGGGGTTGAGCAAGAAACGAAAAAGGAAGAGGAAGATTATAGCTTCTATTAGGGCCAAGAAATCCATTGATTGGTGGAGATTATTTGTGTTTTGATATTTGGATTTTTGTAAGGTTTTGGTTCAAAGAGCTTAGGAAATGTATGGGTCTAGGTATTCTAAGGTCAATTTTAAGAATATGTTTCTTTGGGTTGTCCAATTTGAATTCCTTTTGATTTGGAGTTTTTGTCAATGTTGAAAAAAATCAAGAGAGGCGAGAGGAGCAAGAGTAGAGGTTTTTGAGTAAGTTTTTTCAAGCAAGAAATTTAAGGTGGGTGACATTTTTATAATTGAGTCAATAAGCTATTAAATGTTCTTCAAATAAATGGAATTAATTGATTTTCCAACTACCTTATAAAAGTGCCTTTATTGTTCTTTAAATGCTTGAGAATGTGCCACATGCTTTTTGTATGTAAATTTTGTGAATGAATTTTTGAGTTGATATGAGAATGATTGATAAATGCTTCATAATTGGGGTATATGTTGCCTTCACATGATTTGAGAAAGGACTATTGTAATTGGCATATAATTTTGGTTGTGAAATTGTGAAATGATGATATAATTGCATATGAATAGTTCATGCTTATGAAAGACAAGTTTTAAAAAAATGTGGCTACTGGGTAAACTATTTTCATTTCGTGAATTAAATGTTATGTGGGTTTGGTATAGTCCATCCAAGAAATGTCACGTGCACGTTGACCAAAAAAAGGCTTCTCCCGCCTGTCCGCTAGTGGCACGGAGCTCCTTCATGGACTCTCTCAAGTTTACGACTACACATGACCATTATATAGAATTGTGTAGTTTGTCATATTTATGGATTTACCCAAACCATTATGAGGTGTTTATGTGTTTACATGTGTTGAAAAGTTTGATGGTCATTTGATTTGTGTGAGTTGTGATTTTACTTGACAAGTTGACAATTTTGAGAAATCTATGTTTTATAGATTTCAAATGGTTTTTGCTTATTACAATTTATAAAATGTTATTCATGAGCTTTAAGCTCACCCCTCTCATTCCGTCCCATTTTCAAGTGAGGAGCACAAGATCGAGTGATTGAGCATAAAGGCATTACTCCGGAATTGGCTTATTTTGTATTTCAAGTTAGTTTTTGTAAAACAATGCTTTAGTTGCATTTTGAGTGATTCTATTTTTTGTAAAGCTTGTATTTTTGGATTATGATGTAAATGGCTTGAAATGCCTGCTAAAGCGTTGTAGAACTCTTGTCTTTTGATGTTAATGAAATACATACGCATTATCATGATTCTCCAAGTCTTTAAATTGTATTTTAAAGTTTTTCATAAGGGTAAGAATTGTGTTCTGAATTTAGGAGGGAAAACTGTGTTGATCTAGATAGAACTAGACCAAGTTGTCTTCAGGAAAGTTGTAGCTTATCCTCTTAGCTTTCCAACACTATAGAGTATGTAAATTTTGGGTATGGGAGTCAAGAGATATAAGCTTTATAAGTGATGACGCTGCATAGGAAGTATGAACATGATAGCTATGGTGAATGATGAGAGTTGGTGTTTGTGATAAGTCATTTGAGTTGAATTTTGGGAGTTTGATGCACTCAAATTGGTAATTGAATGTTTTCGGAGTGTTATTGCATTTTTAAGCTTTTCATGGGGGTAGGATTTGTGTTATGACTTCAGGGGAAATTATGGAATAATTTAGGATGAATTTGACCAAGTTGTCTTCATAGAAGTTGAAGATGATTTTTCTAGCTTTCCAACAATATAAAGTTTGTAATTTTTAAATATCAAAGTGGAAAGTTATGATCATTACAAGTTGAGATGCCGCATAGGATGTGTGTATAGGACAACTATGGAGAATGATGTTTAATTATGGTTTTGATGAATTAAATGGGTTGATAATTGAGAGTTTTATGAGATAAACTTGGTATTTGAGTTGATATAAAGTGAGTTCGAACTCGAAGAGTTGGATTTGGAAAGTTTATGAGTGAATATGATGTTAGAATGGATGTAGGAAGCATTGGAGGGGCTTTGGAGGGGTTTGGGAAACCCCCATGTCTATTTAATGGACTTTAGGTTCATTAAATGGACCTTCTCGGGTCAAAAAAATGACCCCCAGTCTCACCAATGTCCGTTTAATAGATATGGATGTCCGTTAAACGGACCTTCTCGGCGAAAAATGGCTTCCAACCTTGACAATGTCCGTTAAAAGGACATGGATATCCGTTAAACAGACATTCACGGGAAAGCTTCAGTAAATTTCAAAATTTGACCTCTTAAATGCAAACATCTCACTTTGTAGTATTCATGAAAGTTGTAGATCTAGAAGTCTAATTTCAAATAGTCTAAGAACTAACTCAATCAGATAGTTTTACCAAAAGTTATGGCAATTTCTCCAAGACATGTACAAAATGATTAAGGACATACACATGTTGGATTCTCTTGGCCATAACTCCCTCATCCGACTTCTGAATGAAGTGATTCTTGAAGAAATAGATTCCTAAGACATGTTTCTATCTCTCCATAGAAATTTGCATCTTTTGGAGTTGATTTGAAAAAGTTTTCATTAGAGAAATTGAGGGTTGGTTAGGAAAGCATGATTGAGGTATGAACACACTTTTGTTTTTTTTGTATATCTTGAGCTGTAGAGCTCCGATTGATATGAATCCTTCTTCAAAGCAAACTAGAGATGTTCAGATACAATTGTTTTGAAGAATTCAATTATGATTTTGGTGATTGGCTAGTGTGGGCACACCACCCATGTGAGATGACGGACAAAAAGGGTTTTTTGGAATAGCCCTACAAGTTTATAAGCTCAAGGTTTATAACTCTGAATGTTAGGCTTCGGAAACGGGGTCCAATATACTGTCCCTTATCCGTTGGAGATACATGGTTTACTTTACATTGTGAGCCTTTGGCTCTTAATCACATTTGGAGCTTTAAGCTCGGTTTTAGTAGCTACTCAAATCATAACTCTCATTCTTTGATTATGCATTCATGTATGGAATGCATCTGTCATAATCAATCATGTCATGAAACATTTAGTTCGTCATATTCACATATAAGTAGTACTTCAATATCTCATTCATATTTCACAATCATCTGACCTTCATTGTCCGGAATCAACAAAATCAAATCACATTCATTCATAATTCAAACATAATATAAAACAAACAATTTATTGAGTGAGACTGTCTAGGTTATTCATAAGTTACTCATGAAGCTAATGCCTGGAAGTTCCGGAAACGTCTAGAGGTTGACGTTCCTGTTGCTCCTCTATATCAAATAACATACACATATCACAATTTACACAATTATAAGTGTTTAATAATGCACATATATGTAATGAAATATGTACAATGTGTGTTCATGACAATCTCGAGTATCACTCTATTATCCTTGTTATGTAACCATTCATATTTCCAATCTCACATAAGTATCATTTATACTTATGATTTATACCTCAATAAAACCATAAAAATCTAATTTTATAACTCATTTGGTCAAATTCAAGTTTTTTCTTAAATCACACCTTCGAGTCTACAGTGTATAATTAATCTGACCATAAAAATGAAGTAATTTGACATTATTTTCTTCTTGAAAGTTGTTCTATGACACCAAAATCATTCAATTCGGTTAAGAAATTTGAAAGTTATGACCCAATCATTTCAGACTGTTCATAAGATAAAATCAACATTCTGAAATCAACTTTAATTCAAAATCTAGACTTCTAAGGACAGAATTAAAATTTGATCTCTTCAGAAAATTTGTAGCCCTATGGCTCTATTTTACTTCAAATTAAAAATCATTCCATTTGGATGAGTATATAATAAGATATAATAGAAATACCCAAGCATGTTCAGTGAAATCCTATACTAGTTCATACTATTCCAACTGATTCCCTTACTTTTCATCGATAAATATTCTTCAAATCAATTCATAATGTTACCAATTTTCTTAGAGAGGTAGAAAAATGTGTTAAGAACCTATTGGTTTAAGAATCAAGTCATTTGGAGGTCTAGAAAAGAAGTTATGGTGAAAAGAAACAAGACTATTTAGTTTGCAAGATGCTCTCAGGTGCATATATTATTAGAGAGCATAGTGTCATGATGTGACAAATAAAACCAATAAACACTCAAGGACATGAGGAAGAAAAGTCACAGGTGTGAGCAACTCACACCTGTGAAAAAAAAAATCATGGGTGTGAGTGACTCACTGGTGTGAGGAAGAAAAGTCATGGGCGTGAGAGTGACTCACGCTTGTGCACACTCAACCAAATCCGTCCCACTTTGTCCACTATATCTATCCCAAATGATTTCATATGGCTAAGATATTTTGTGGAGATGTATATTGTGTGTTTTGAGTCCAATGGTTTAAGTATCATGTCATTTGGAGGTCGGACAAAGGAGATATATTCAAAAGATCAAAGGATGTTTAGTCAGCCTCCAACCTTGGAAGTCGTGATTGTGCATAAGCATGATCGCGAGATGGCCATTGACTTTACAAAGTCGCAATCATACATAAGTATGATCATGAGTTTAACTATCAAATTAAGAAGTCGTGATTGTGCTTCGTCGCAATCGCAACATTCACTGAATCAATAGTGGGGTTGCGATCGTGCATAAGCACGATCGTAACTTCCTAGTCGCACACCCTCACTTCTAAC
Organism: Erythroxylum carthagenense; assembly: GCA_026413575.1. Taxonomy (NCBI): domain Eukaryota; kingdom Viridiplantae; phylum Streptophyta; class Magnoliopsida; order Malpighiales; family Erythroxylaceae; genus Erythroxylum; species Erythroxylum carthagenense. Next base: position 70,776,063 of record JANZLD010000006.1, read on the forward strand.
CTCCATAACTTTCAATCCAGAAATTCAAAAATTTCAAACTTTCTATCATTAAAAATATAAAATAAAGATCTCAAATTTAATGAAGACAATTTTATCAATGTATTCCTAGATCAATATAGATTAATCATGGAAGTTTCAGACCATATTTTACCCCTTTATCACTTTTCTTTCTTTTATTCTAAACCAACTTCTCTAACTTAAATTCTTACTTTTCTTTCAAACCAACTTCTGTAACTCCTCTCAACCCCCATTTTCTGACTCCCATTCAAATACAATCATTCACAAACAACTCCAAATTTCATATTAAAACACATACATCAAAAACAGAAAATTCTTTCTCTCATCTTCTTCATTCTCTGTGTTTCTTCTTTCATTCTCTTGCACTTTTCTTTTATGTATATTCTCCATTTTCCTTTCACCAATTCAACTCCCATTCATCTCAACACATTCACAAACGGATCAAAAACCATGATTACACATAAACATCAAAACATAACCTCATTCACGTATATCACCATTTTTTGGTATTTCTTCATTGTCATTTTTCTATATTTTCATTTTCTGTACTCTCCTCATTTTCTTCCTCTAACTATCACTTTTATCATTCTTACTCATCTCTAGACATCACCTTACACCTATTCCTTAACTCTAAATTCATTTTTTTGTTCATCATTATGTTACCAAAATATTCTCCTATATAAACAATGAAGAGAAAAACAGAGCATGTATTTCACTATCAACTTTCCATATCTCTGTACTCTTGTCATGTATATTTTTATATTTCTTTCTAACTCAAAATCATTTCTATGTTATATGATCACAGAATAATCATCAAATACTAAATAACATTATATCCATATTTTTCATCTTATTTGTACAGTGTTCATGAAGATGGCCATTATTCCCATGATCATGTAATGACAATTAAATCATCAATTGTTTTATCTCATATTCCTACTTCTCATAAAGATTAACACGATACTTACTTGTTAAAACTCCAAATCTTCAAGTATCAAGAAGCCCTAATTTTTATGCAACCACGTACTTCATCTTACAGATGGTTTGGGTCAGTTTTCTAGAGGCAAAGGACGTAGAGAACAAAGTCGGAGTGGTAGAAGATAAGAAAAAGCAAAGTTTAATTTTGATGGATGTTTGATGAAAAACTCTATGTACAAGAAAGAAACTTGAAGAAGATAGCTACGAAGAAGATAACTAGGATAGACAATAGTACTTAGTCTTTTAGCTTTAAAAGAACATAACTTAGTCTTTCTAACAAAATCAGAAAGTGTCACTTAACTAAGTTAGTGAAACTTGTGACTTATGTAACTTCTATGGCTTTAGACTAGTTATCAATTTACTAGTTCAATCTTCTCCACATTTGTCTCCAATTTGCCTCTGAATTTTCAATATCATTATCTCAAAAGTTCTCAAGTCAACTCCTAAATTTCTTCATCATCATTTATTCTTATTTCTATTTTCCATGCATCAATTTACTTGCCAAGTGGCATGTTTCCTAGTACAATAATATCTAACATTTTCGAAAATCATTCCTAAAGTTCACCAAAATTCAAAATTAACAAATACACTCACCAATTAAATTTTTAATACTACAAATTCACAATTCTTATAACATCACATCACAATTCAATTATACCCAGAATTATCCATGAATACATATATAGTTATTTTCATGTGCAAAAGTTCAATAATCATATGTATGTGTATACCATATAATGCATGAACATGAATGCATTTCTAATATATCAATAATCTTTCATATTTACTATTTTAACCTCCCCTCAAGTAGCGGGATGTTACAAAACTAATGTTTCCACATCAAATTTAGAAATTATTGGTTCCAATTTATTAGTATACATTAAAGTTAATTTTGCAGAAAATATTAATATGATCAATTAAATCCACATAAGTTAATCCCAAGCAATAGACAAAGAGTATATAACAATAAGCATATGCAAGAAACCATGCACGACTTCTTATCGAATAGGAGAACTATGAATGAATGAATCATTGAATTATTATGACAAACGGTATTTTAATACATTTAGGATGAATTAAAATATATTTTGGCAATTATGCATGATTTTGAGAAACAATTATGGTTTTAGCAGGTTGGGAGAGATTAACACATGATTCTCATATTTTTCTTGATACAATCAGTAATTCGAGATTCATATTTCCAAAACCACCGATAGATAATTTTAAGATTTATAGGATTTGTTATTCATTATTTGGAATTTTTATGATATCATTTATACTAATTATGACAAAGACTATATGGAAAGAGAAGGATATTCGACATCTTACCCAAAGAAAAAGTATCATCAATCAAAGTTTCGTGGTGTGAATCCAAGAGGATCTCAAAATTTTTTTAATTGATCTCATTCATCATTGAGAAGTTGTATTGAGAGGGCTTTAGTGTTCTTAAGGCTTGATGGAAGATAATAGAGAAAATGTCTAAGTATTCATTGATAGATCAAAATAATATAATATGTATAGCTTTTTGCAATGTATAACTATATTAGAAGAAGCACAATTGGCGATTTGACTTTTAACATTATCGATCAAGATCTTTAATTTATCCCTCTTGATGTATTTGAAGATGTTGAAGTTAATTCTACATAAGAAGGCGTTAAAGAACTGAAAACTTGAGAGATAACAACTATTTGTGATAATATTGCTTCTAGTTTAATAACAGTTAGACGCCATTATTAGATTATTAAAAACCTTTACTTTAAATGATGATGTTGACTTCTTTTACTCTATCTAAATTTTTATGAGAATATTCATAACACTCATGTCTTTATAAATCTTTTTTTTTTAAATTATGCCATCATAAGTCATTTTATACATAAATAGCTAATACTAAACAGTTAATTTTACTAATATCTTTAAATAAATAGTTGATGTTATTTGTTACTTAAATCAACTACATTAATCCGCTATCAACTAACAGCTGATAGAATTAACTAACAGTTAACGCAATTCGCTGATTGCCAAATATCACTTTTATCTTTTCAATTTTGGAAATATTAATATATGATTTTTACAATTTGTGGAAAATTAATAATTAAATATTAAATAAAAATAAAGATAAATTAATTTTATAAAATATTTATATAAAATATTTTATTTTAATTTTACATATAATATTTGTTAATAAATATTAGTACAATTTTCATTAAATTTTATTTAAATAATAATGAAGTAAGAAAAATTTATTTGTTAATTAATTAATATATTTTAATAATTAATACTAATATTATTTTAAATTTATGTAATTTAAGATATTTCAAAATTAAAATAAATTTACTAAATAGTTATTGAATTTTAAAATATTATTATTTCTAAAGGTTATAAGATTTAATTTTTATAATTTCATAAGTTATAAAAACTATATGAAACAAAAATGAAAAATGCAAACCATAAAATTAAGCAAATCAAATTTTATTGAATTTTAAAATATAAAAAATCCTAATAGAGACAAACAAACAAACTCTAAAGTGTAAGATCGTTATCATGTTTAAAATAAGAATAATTACGGGGTGGGGTTAACAAACCAATAATAATAATAATATGAACTATAGTTATCATATATGTGCAAAATAAAAATTGTTAAGATTTAATTTTTGTGTTAATCTTATTAATTCAACATTAGATAATAATATCCTTTTGATTCTGTTTAAAAGGTAATAATCTTTATTTAAAATATCTTTAATCATTATTCTTTTTTTGAGAAGAAAGTTAAAATGAAAATAATTTTCTAATTGTGTACACAATTTAAAATTTGAATTCCTAAAATTAATTATAATTGTCCATATTTGGTGATAAGAATTGATAGTGAACATTTGTTTACCCAGAGAACATTCGCTTACAACCTATGTTTTAAAACTCGGACTGGTTATCAAACCGGTGGTCTTACTTATCACTGATTTGATCGGTTCGACCGGTTCAACCACCGGTCGAACCGGTGTGACGTAATAATTATGTAATAATTATATTAATTATAT
>JANZLD010000006.1:70966278-70982355 GCA_026413575.1 Erythroxylum carthagenense
TAAAGGAGTGTGTAGATCCTAGATCTAACAGAGCAAAGACCTCAAAGTCATAAACAAGAAGCACATCTGCAATAACATCTGGTGAGTCTTGAGCCTCCTGCCTGGTTATAGCATAGATCCGGGCCTGAGACTACGGTCGGCTGTCCTACCCCTCAATCCTCATGGAAGAACTCCTAGAGTTCACTCTGCCTCTACCTCGGCCTCTCTGTCTAGGTCCACCTCCTCTTCTCTGCTAGACCATAACATCACTCCCAAATCACCCACTCATACCAGACTAAACTCCCAAAGTAGCAGGACAATCTCTAATCTGGTGATCAAAAGAGCCGTACTTCAGGCAAGCTCTAGTCAGTTTCCAACATTCACCTCTATGCCTCTTCTCACAATGCTCACATGGAGGGATTTGACTCTACATTGTACCTCTTCCACTGCCTAATTGTATAAAACCACCTCTCTGTCTGAATCCTGATTGCCTTGATCCAACTGGTGGTCTAAATGCTCTGTTCTGGTGCTTACTAAATCTTCCACCAGAGCTGCCCTGACTCTCACTAGGCCTCTTCCCTCTAGACCCTTACCCAGTCTCCGCTTATCTCTCTCTTAGTAGCTACTCAATTCTAATTGAAGCAGCTCTCAACTTAGTAAAAGTACCCAGATCTAAAAGCGTTAACCTTGTTTTGATCTCCATATTGAGTCCATCCTCAAACCTCCTACACTTGTCTTTTTCTATAGGGATTAGAGCAGTGGCATAACCCATCAACTCATTAAACCAGATCTCATATTCAGCCACTGACATCCTAACCTTCTTCAATTCCAAAAACTCCTTCATCTTTATGTCCAAAAAGATCTTGGGCATGTAATTATCTCTAAAGACCCTCAAAAAGTCTTCCCACTTCAATTGTTAAGGCTTAGTGATATTTCCTAGGACATTCTTCCACCACTGGTAGGCTGAGCCCTGCAATAAGGACACTGCATAATCGAATCTCTCATCAGGCTTGCAGTTCATCTGATCAAAAACCCTCTCAGTCCTTTCCAACCATCCTTCAGCCTCTACAGGGTCTGTGCTGTCATAGAAGTCTACAGCTCCCTACTTCCATAACCTATCATACCTTCTCTCGCTTCTCTCGAGAACTCTGAGGGGCATCTCCTCTTATTGAGGTATCAAGGACTCCCTACTGGCTTTTACCGATCCTCGATCAGCTAGTTGATCAATCTGATCACCTAGAGTGGATGACCTCTAACAAACAATAACTTTAATCATTATCTGCACTTCTCAAAATGTTTTATCCTTAATATTCCTATATGTCCCATCTGATGCCAAACCATGCTCTGATACCACCTAAATGCAGTGCTGCTTTTATCGTAGGATACACACCAAGACACCCGGAGGTCATTCCGATATATATCCTATGATAACAGTACGCTACGTTCGATCACTACATTCACTTCACAAGGCATCATAACATTAATCCCTTATAGGCATCAAAAGAAAATCACAATATTTTAAAAACTAACTTTTTCCTCATTTCATTGCATAATCCGAAAGTCTACATTATATCTTTCAACCTTTACTACATGTGCATCATCAAAACCTAGCACAAAAGTACTACATGAAAGAGGAAAATATATAAAATCTATTGGGCGCCATTGCCGGAACCCAACTCTTGCGAATATCATAATACTTGAGCATATGATCCTGTAGGGTTATTTCCAAAAACCCCATATTAGGCATCCTTCCACAAGGGTGGCGTGCCCATGACAATCAAACATCAAAACAACTTATTACCTTAATGATGGATCCTATCTCTAAATGTGAAGTCCAACTCTTGCTAAAATATCATAAGACTCTCATGTCTTTACTTCATCATACTCGTTAATAGATTACATACAAAAATAATCATCATTACATTTCAATACTCTCAAACAAAAGGGTTTTACAAAGCTATAATGGTCCTTCAAGCCACCTTACAGTATAATCCGATAACGCAAAATACAAAATAAGCGAATTCGGAGTGATGCCTTGACTCTCTTTTACTCCATCTCTTGCTCATAACCTGGAGATGGGGACAAGAGTGGTAAGCCCGAGAGCTCGTGGGTAATAAGTTTATAATAAGGAATAAGCAAAATCATTGAAGTATGTCACTTGTCCTAGAAAATTTATAAAGCCCATAGTTCTCAAATTTTCAAACAAAATTCATAATATTAACTCAAACTCATGGTTCAAATATCATCACATAATACTCAATTATGCAATATTCATGACTATGTAAAGATGCAATGCACAAACAAATGGCTCGAGGGTTCCATAGAAATAGAAGGTAGAAACCGAAGTTTGCACCCTAAACAAAATGAGTCCATTTTCAGAGCTCATATGCCATAAGCGGGCAGTCGGGAGAAGGCTCTTGTCAACGTGCATGTGACGAATAGAATAGTTCCACTCTCGCCCAAACAGAAGCGTGTAAGCAATGCTCAAAATCATTTTATCAAAAATGAAATGCTTTCATACTTTTCATGCTTTTCATTCAAGCAAAATGCCAAGGCATGTTTCAAGGCATAACATAAAATATTAAAATGTATTTCCATCTTTATTTTTAAAGTTCATCAATCGAATTCATACATCAAAACATGTAACAGTTTTGCAAATCATTCCAAAGCAATCCTTATGAAATAATCAAAATCATTTTATTTTCTTGACTTGGAAGAACATTAATGGCTCATTACCACTATTATAAACATGAAACCCACTTGATTTTCTTGCTTATAGGCTTGCTCAAAGATGTCTCTTCTCTTGTTCCTCTTGTCTTTTTGATCCCTTCATTCTTCACCAAATGGAGGGATCTTTAGTTCAAAGGGAAGCTTCTCTTCCTCTACTTGTTTTCTTTCTTGATCAACTCCAAAATCTCTTTTGTAGGCTAGCGAAATTGAAACCCTAGTTGGTTTTCTCTTCTTTCTCTCTTTCTCTTTGTACTTCTCTTTCCTTTTTATGACATTCTCTCTCTTTTCTCTAGAATTTTCATTCTTCTCCTCTACTCCCTTCTATCCACGTGTTTCTACTCCATTTATAGGCAAAACAATACTTTTTCTTCCAATTATGCCCTTAATGATTGAGAGTTGTCTCATTTTTCCTTCCATTTATGTCGTATGTCTTTTACACTTAAGTGTCTTGCCAAAAACACTCTTGCACATTCTAATATAAGATTTTCTTCTAGAAGACTCTTCTTTAATATCTTACATTTCTAAGGACACTAAAATCATTCAATTTGGTTCAATGATTCAAAAGATACACTTCCAACATTTTTAGACTGCTCTTCTACATAACAGTATACTATGCACAACTTCTATCCAAAATTTGAATATCTTAGAGACTAAATTAGATTCCAATTTCTTCATACCAGATCCGTTTCTCTAGTTTACCCCTAATCAGAAATCATCCCATTTGGAATTCTATAGATCCAGATATATTCAAAATAATGAAGTATGTTCAGCAAAACATCCAACTCATATTCCTCCAACTGAACCCCTCATGTTCAGCAAACCCTATTCTTCCTCTCAACTTCATTTCAAATCAATGTCCCCCATAAAGAAAATCATAATCCACGACTAATCATGAACACCAATGACAGAACATGCACATATATACGTATTCTTCATCAGCTTACTACACAAATGCAACTTCATTTTTTTTACTTTCATTCTACTTCTAACTTTCACCTTAATTCTTCTCACTTAAAAATCTTTTACCCACCAAAACACCATAGCAAATCATGAACCTATTCACATCTCTCGTTCCCTACTTTACTCTTGTCTATAAATTCTTGGTTCAAGAACTTTCATTTATTTGTACTTTACTTATGACTAATCACCAAAATTTCTCATTCAATAGTTCTGATCATTTAGGAAACATTCGAGTCCAACACTTGTTGAGTATGTAACATGCAATGGATACTGCTTCTACCCAGTAACTGTAAGGTTGGCCACTTTCACATAACATTGTCCTAGCCATATCAACTAGGGTCCTGATCTTTCTCTCAATGACACCATTTTGTTGAGGAGTCCCAGGGCAAGAAAAGTTGTGAGTCATACCATTAGTATCACAAAAATCTTCAAAGTTTCTATTATCAAATTCTCCTCCATGATCGCTTCGAATTGAAGTAATGTAGTATCCTTTCTCAATCTGAAATTTTCTACAAAACTTCTCAAAAACTTTAAAAGCATCATCTTTATTTGATAAGAAGTAAATCATGCAAATCTGGAATAATCGTTAAGTAAAACAATCCCGTAATGTTTACAACCAAAATTTTGAGTCCTAGTGGGATCAAATAAATCCATATGCACAAGTTCAAGCAAATATTTAGTATACACAATATTTTTAGGAGCGAAGCTGCTTCTTATTTGTTTTCCTTCTAAACAAGCCTCACAAACCTGATTGCTTTGAAACTTTAGGGTAGGTAGTCCTCTTCCTAACTCATTCTTGGATAGTTTTAATAGAATACTTATGCTAGTATGTCCAAGTATTTTGTGCCAAATAAACAAATCCTTTTATAAAGAAACAAAACACTTAACTCTTTGTGAAGACATGTCTTCCAATTGAACATCGTATATGTTCTAATTTATAATATCAATAGATACAATATTATTATTATGGTTATCTACTATTTCATAATAAGATGCATAGAAAATGACTCTATAACCATTTTCACATAACTAACTTATGTTTAATAGGTTATGTTTGAAACCATCAACATGAAGGACATTATTAATGAAGTTGGAGTCAGAATCAGCAATTTCTCCAATTCTAGCGACCTTTGCTTTATTTTTGTCAGCAAAGATGACATTAGCTCTGTCTTTTCTTTCAATGTAATTGAATCATGATTTTTCACCTATCATGCGTCTAGAACAACCATTATAAACTACCCATTGATTTTCTTTTGTCTCCGTTTTGAAGCATATATCATCGTTTCTTGCTTTAGCTATAAAGGTTGCTGACTTCTTCCAACTCTTCTTCTTCAAAGTTTTCAGAATCATCATCTGACTAGGTTGAGGTCATCACTTGGTTTCTAGATTTTCTGTTCTCTAACTTGTATTTTTGAAGAAGAGGACATTAAGGTCTTGTGTGTCAAGGCTTCTTGTAGTGATAGCATATGATTTGGTTGTTTTGTGTATTATTATTGTTACTGCTACCTTTTGATAGGAACCTGTTGTTCCTAGCTTTCTTGTCTCCTTCTCTTTTCTTCATCAACTTCTTTTTATAGAAACGGGCATATTTTATGATCATGAAGTTGAACTCGTCCTCTCCATCTATTTGTAACTTAGTTGCATTGTCATTACCTTTTGATTCATCAGTTGCTTTTGATGTCATTCCTTTTCTAGAGGAGGATCATTCATCGAGCCTAAGCTTAGTTTCATGAATCATCAGATTTCCTTATAGTCAGTAGACTGAAATAGTATCTAGATCCTTTGCAATTTCTAAAGTTGTCACAATAGGTCTCCATTCCTTTAGTAGTGATCTTAGAATTTTCATTATAAGCTCATTATTAGGATATATCTTTCCCAAGTTCTTTAAGCTTGTGATGATGTTGTTGAATAGTCCAAAGATTATCTATGGTTTCTCCCTATTTCATGACAATGGTTTCCTATTGATACACTAAAAGACTTATTCTATGTTTCTTTACCTCATTCCTTCCTTCAAAGGTGACTTGTAGTTTATCCTTCATTTTCTTTGCTATAGAATAGTAGGATATATTCTCATATGCTTATGGAGATAGTGCACAAATCAAATGATGTTTGCGTTAGTGTTTAGCTGTGCATTTCTTCTATCAGCATCAAGCCATATTTCTATGTTTTTTGTAGCGAGAAGTGTAGCTCCAACTCTGATGGCTTGCCAGACTTTAATATCTACAGATCAGAGATAGATTGTCATTTTCTCTTTTTAGTATGAGTAGTAGTTTCCATTAAAGTAAAGAGGCTTTGAGATAGATTGTCCTTCAAGGCTTCTCAAATTATTGATCATGATTTATCACAAGCTGTAAAACATAATAAATGTGAAACCTCGCTCTGATACCAAATAACAAAGCAAATACATGCAAGAAGAGGGTGAATTGTGTGTGACTTGAAATTTTTTCCAATTTTCTTTCAATTCATATAAAGACAACTTAAAACAATAGGAGCCTGTCATATGATAAAAGCCTATTAAACGATAGGAGCCTGTTATATGATTGGAGCCTCCTAAATGATAGGAGCGTGCTAAACGATAAATCATGTTAAAACAATTTAAAACATAAGGAGCTTGTTAAAACTGAAACGAACCTCTTGCAACTTGAAAACCAGAATGAGCCTATTATAAAAGTGAAGGAGTCTCTTGCAAAAATGAAAACACAAACAATATGTTAGGAAAATTTAAAAGTTAAAGATAGGGAGGAATGATGTAGTCAATTTATACTGATTCGGCTTATAATCGAAACCTATGTCCAATCCCTAAGTATCCAACTTGAATGTTTAACTAAAATCTCAAGTGACGAGCCTCTTTAATCTCATGAGTACACATTTTTCAAGGTTCTCCAATCTTCCAAACTAGTAGTACTTAGCTAGCCTCTCTAAGCTCTCAACAGATAAAAATATAATTTGCTTGATATGAGCTTCAGTGATCTTTCTCAAAAAGTATTTTGACTTTCTAAAACACAAAAGATTAGATAAAAATATGACTTTCAAGAGTATTGATGATGTTGGTGTAATTCAAGAGTCTAATATGTTTTTGCAAAAGCAGTGACTCTTCCTTAAGTAGATATTTTCTTCAACTAGCCATTGTTTAATCTTTAAAACCATCTCTGCTGAAATCTTTTCGACGTTAAGAAGAACATTCTATCAAGGCTTTCGAAGCTGATTATTTAAATTAGTATGATCCTTCTGGATGTCCTAAAATTATTTCTAAAAAGGTAAGTTTATGAAAATGAAAGCAATTATTTCATGATTTTATTTCCTTTTAAAAAGTATATCGTTGCTTATACAAGGACAAAAAATTCAATTTAAATTTTGAATATTATACAGCTATCGTCAAAATCGTTAATCATAAACCTTGAGCTAACAATAATGAATCAATGTAGAGAGAAAGTGTGCTCTCTAACATTATAATTTTTGGTGATTAATTATACATTAGTTTTATTTTATTTTTAAAAATTTTGTTTTTGATATACGTTCTTCTTCAACATTTACACAGATATTTTTACTTATCATTAAAATTAAAGATTTATTACAAATTCATCGTAATGAATTAATATCGTATATAAATATATATTAAAACATCTTTCCTTACGTATCTACTAATGTGTAAAGCATTTCAGATGCACTTAAGTAGTGCTACACAATATTTTTGAAACTTAAATTTTCTCATATGCTCGTGCAAATGCATATTTGGTGCAATTCTAAACTAAGGGTCGTTTAATTTACGTGTGGAATGAAACATCCATTTACGACAACACCACCTAGTAACTAACTGCAACTTCGATTCAAATAACATGTAGTTCCCGTCAATGCTTTCAGAAGAAAGAATTGTACAAAGAAAATGGCTCTACATTGCAACAAAGAGAGAATTTTTGGGATAGAATATTTAAATTGAAGTGAAATATGAATATTTTTCTTCACAAAAAAAAAAAAAAAAGGATCGTTTCAAGCTTTCCGCATCCAACCAGGCAAAGGATAGGCAGTATGCTCTGCAAATTTGTTATCTTGTGCATGAAAGAGTTCCGTGGAGTTCATTTTCCAATACTCATCAACATTCCTTTTCGTCCCCTGATCATAAGCCTCCCATGACTCTTCTTCTATAACTCTATGTTGATCACTTCCCTTACATTCCAAGCTCGATATGTGAACTCTTCTCCAATTGCACCACATTCTGATCATTATGTAGATCAATACAAAACATATCACCGTAGAGGTAGAAACAATGGCTACTATAATACATGTAACAGCAGTGTTGGAAAGCTTCCTTCTGTCTTGTCCTTGTGAGTCCAAGCACGATAGCATTGGTGGACCACAAAGCTTATCATTGCCCACGAAGGAGCTAAGTGGGAATCTTGAGAAAGTGGAAGGAAGTTGGCCTTCAAGATCATTATTTGACAGGTTTAGCCTGTGGAGACTCGTCAGTTTTACTAGTGAAGCGGGTACTTGTCCATGAAGGTGATTGAATGAGAGGTTCAATCTCTCTAACTTCAAGAGATTTCCAAGAGAAGAAGGAATCTGACCAGAAAGAGAATTGTTGCTGAGATCAAGGATTACTTGCAGCTCAGTGAGCCTTCCTACCTCAGGTGGTATAGCACCGGTCAGGAAGTTCTCAGAGAGCCTCAGTTCGAAGAGTTTCTTGCAGTCCTGTATTGTGGGAGGAATGAAGCCTGAAAGATTGTTTCTTTGCAGGTCAAGGACATTCAGAGAAGTAAGATTACCTATTTCCTCTGGTATCTTTCCTGAGAGATTATTGCTATAAAGAGAAAGCTTGAGCAATTTAGTGCATTTTCCAAACTGTGGCGGTATGTTCCCATGAAAGTTATTGGACGAAAAATCTAGCTCTCCAAGTTCTTCCAACTCACCTAACCAAGAAGGAATTGTACCTGAAAGTTGATTATTGTTAAGTAGCAGATGTTGAAGTTTCTTGCAACTTGCAAGTCCATGTGCTACTTCTCCTGTGAGGTTATTGAAAGATAAATCGAGAAAATTGAGATCCATAAGCTGACCAAACTCATAAGGAATGTTTCCAGTAAGATAATTGTGCCCAAGTCGAAGGCGGGTTAGATTTTTTGACATTGCTAGACGAGCAGGGATGGAGCCGGAGAAGCTATTGTTGGTCAAGTCCAGGGCAGTTAACAAATTAGAACCAAGAAGAGGAGAAATACTTCCACCAAACATATTGTGAGAAAAATTGATGATTTTTAGCTTTTTGAGAAGAAAGAGAGTTTCAGGAAGAGGGCCTTCAAAGGAATTGTTGTAAAGGGTAACCTTGTAGAGTTGCGAAAGGAATCTAAATGTTGGTGGCAATGTTCCCGTCAGCTTGTTATCTGCCAAGGCCAATATCCGAAGACTTTTGCAGTGACCAAGGCTTGGTGGGATTGGACCCGATAATTCATTCTGTCTCAGCTGAAGCACATTTAGATTCTTGAGCTTCCCAATAGTTTCAGGGATGTCTCCAGTAAAATGGTTTCCAAAGAAATCAATTGCTGTTAAGCTTGTACAATTTGTTAGCTCTCTTGGTATCGGTCCTGACATCTGGTTATCATAAAGATAGATGCTGCTCAACTTCTGTAACTTACCAATTTCGAATGGAATTGGCCCCGTGATCATGTTGTCAAACAGATAAAGATTCTGCAATTTACTTATGTTTCCAATTTCAGGAGCTAAATTTCCACTAAAGCTGTTATTGTTGAGCAGAAGATCTGTGAGATTCTCCAGTTGTTCAAGGCAAGACGGAAGCTCCCCTTCAAAGTTGTTATCAGAAAGGTCTAGTTGTCGAAGTGAGGTGCAATTCAGTATCTCCAGAGGGAATTTTCCGGATAGATGGTTTCGAGCTATGAAAAGTTGTTGCAGATAAGAACTCTCGAGGCAGAAGTTACTTGGAATGCTACCTGTGAAAGCATTGTCAGACAAAACCAAAGTCTGGAGATTCTTTAATTGGGAATTCAAGAGGCTTATTGTTCCCGAGATCTTATTTAATGATAAATCCAGCATTTCAAGCTCAACCAAATGATTAAGCTCCCAAGGGATTTCCCCACTTAATCTATTCCCAAGTAGATTCAAGTGCTTCAAGTTGGAGAGGTGACTTAATTCAACAGGAATCGAGCCTGAAAGGCTATTGTTAGCCAAGTTGATTATCCTTAATGATCTAAGATTTCCAATTGAAGCAGGTATAGCTCCTTCCAACCTGTTGTTTGATGCCGCAAAATTTTCAAGTTTTGCACAACCCTGAATTGCTTCTGGCAGAAGGCCATTAAGATAATTCTGCTGCAAGTCTAGAGACGTCAGGTACTTCAAGTTTGCAAATGAAGGTGGTATACTTCCATTAAATTGGCAGTACGCAAGACCCAGTACTCTCAGCTTAGTCAAGTTACCAATGCTTGGTGTAATTTCACCTGATAACATGTTGTTTCCAATTCTAAGAACTTGCAAGTTCTTCAAAAGGCCTATCTCTTCAGGAATCTTACCAGAGAGACAGTTTGAATACAAGAGGAGTGTCCTCAAATTTTGAAGCATTCCCAAGTCAGGAGGGATTGATCCACTGAGAAAATTTGAAGACAAATCTAGTATTTGAAGCGATACAAGATACCAAAGCTCACGAGAAATGAGTCCTGACAGTCCTGAGCCTGACAGATTCAGTCCAACAACATGTCTTTGATCATCTGAACATGTAAGTCCATACCAGCTGCATGTATGAGAACTTGGAGACCAGTAATCAAGTACACCATTAGGATCAACTAGATCTGATTTGATTCTCAAAAGCAAAGAGGAGTCTGTTAAATTATCTCGATCAATTAGAGCAGCAGTAAGAACGACATGAAGGACCACCATGACCGACAGCAAATGAGATAATCGAGTGCCACCCATTTCAAGATGTATCACACAGATGTATCCCAAATGATAATATCAGATAGTAGTTTCAATACATTGCATTCTACTTGCAGGGCTCAATAAAAAAGGAAGAGAAAGCAAGAGAGTATCAATAGAACGGAACCAGGGAAGGCTTAGGCAAGAGAATGATAGATGGATCAAAGGAATTCAGGCGAAATCAGTATGACGGAGACAAAGGTGTAAGCTGCCGAATGAAAACTTACAAGCTTATATAGTTATCAGTTGAAGAAGGTCTGTCCAGTCAATTGAAGAGAAATTTAAAAGAGGAGTACATGAAAAGTAATTAAGCTTTTCAACCTAATATTATATTTGATAAATCTCAGATTCTTCACCTTTTCCAAATAAAGGTTTGCTAAAGCTAAGGTTACGTCTTTCTTTTAACTACTATCAACACAACGATGCAATACTCAAAATATATATTTTCAGTAGCTTGTGAGACAGGGAACTTTAGTTAGATAAGGTAGAGTGATGGGTATTGTTGAATAAAGAACAAAAGGTTGAGAACTTTAGTTATATTTTCTAGATGTGTTGCTTTAACATAAGATGAGGACTGTATCATTCTAACGTTGGTCCGCTGTACATGTTGTGCTCTTAGTCTAGCAAATATTCCATCAGAATCGTCCCAAAAGATTATGTTCAAGAGGACTTTTCAAGAGATGAGTCATTTAGCATCCACCAGTGTCAACTTTAATTGGTATAGAGCCATTATCTTATTCAAAATCGTTTGGTGTAGTCAACAATAAGGATAGGAAGAAAAGGCAAGAAACAGAAAAACGAAGGAAAACTAGTGGAAGTTTGTGAGTTTTTCTCCTTTACCATATCCTTCTTGGCTGTTCTTCTGAACCTACAAGTTGTACAAAGCATGCGGGAGTTCTTGAGTGCATTGGTGAGTAGTGGTTAGATAGACGTCAAAAGATATTCAGAACTTTCTTGACAGGAAAATGTATTCACATCCTTTTAGTAATGTTTGCACCAAGAGTTGATCATCCTTCAACCTAAACCACCTAAAACAGAATAAAATACTGAAACAAAACAAGAATACCAAAACAACCACAAAGAATTTCACAGTAAAAACCAAGTTATTATTGTTATTAAAAACCCATGATAGAGCCAAAACCATGTGAGGTTTGGTATCATCATATCAAGAACTTCTTGATCAATCATATTAACTATCAATAATGTTGAATGAATTCCTATGGAAAGAAGAACCAAACATACAAGGACAAAAAGTTTAGGGTCATGGGAAATTGTGTTTGTCTTGACATTTAGTGGTAGCCTTTTTATCATCTTTTCACCTTTGCTTAGCTTTTCAGGAACTTAGCAAAGACAAGATTTTTAAAAATTCTCGCCACCTGGACCATTGTCCACTCATCATCCACCTTAAATTATTTTAAATTTTCAATAGCATTTTTATAAATTTAAATTTTAGGTCATTTCATTTTACTTCTATTTTCTTTTTTAGTTTTATTTTTGTTTCAAATAAAAAAATGTGTTTGAATGTTAATGTCTAATGATATATATTATATAAAACTTAAGTGTAAATTATTTTTATAAATTAATTAATTAAATTTTATTTTAGTCTAGTATAAAATTATAATATGTTATTAAAATTAAATAATTAAATATTTATTTATAAACTAATATTTATTTTTATATATTTTAATTATTACACTAAATTTATTTAAAAAAACATTTTTTGAAGATATTTTACATTTAAATTATATTTATTAATAATTAATAAATACAAATTTATTTATTATATTTAATATTTAAATTAATTATGAAATTTTGAATTAACTTATTAAATTAAACTATTTATAATTATTATTAATTAATATAAAATAATCAAATATAATATTGAATTAAATTATTCATAATTATTTTAATATTAATTAATTAATTAATATATATTTACTTGATAATAAAATATATTATGAAAAAATAAAAAATCACATTTTATAGTTTTCATAATTTGTGAAAACTGAAAAAAAAAACTAAAACAAAAGTTAGAAGTCATAGGTTCAAACAAACAAGATTTCTTACTAAATTTTAAATAAAAAATATAAACAAGAAGTTGATTTTGCACTTCACATATTTAAACAAAATTTTAATATCGCCTAAATCATACTATTACAATACAATAAAATTTTATAAAACATCATTATATAAAAAATTAAATTAAATTAGTTTTATAAACATATTATTTAAGATGACTATTTAGTATAGTTTCTTTACTCTTATTTGTCCTCTTCTAATCTTTATTAAAATTTGAAGTAAATTGTTTTAATAAGTCTAATAAAACAAAAAATTTTACCAATAATCTTTCTCCTTATCTTATTTATAATTTTGGTTTTTAAAAATAATGCAACTTCAATTAAAATATTTCTACAATCAAAAAATACAATAATAAAAAGTAGGCAATTAAAAATAAAAAATAAAGTAGAACGATTGAGAAAATAAAAATTATAATAATAAGAAAATTTTAAAATAGATTATTCCAATCTTTGAAATCTTCTGTTACATGAATTTATTTTTTAAATTAAAAAGCTACGATCGATACTTTTTAGATATGTATAGGATACATTATAAAATATACATAATAATGTACTATTTGGCTTTCAACGGGCCAATGATGATTCATTCTTTCCGTAGGAACGAGCAAAACGTTGGCCAAAGTGCTTGTATCTCTCTATGATTGCCACTCTTTCTCCGCGGCGTACCAATTCAGTGCGTTCCGAACAATTCCGAAGCATTCTCATTCGAACATATCTGCTTGCTCAAAGATATGTCTGCACAGCACCTTACGTAAATTGAACTAGAATTTTGGCATATTATACTTTGACATTCAAGTAATTGTTATGTCAAACAACACAAGTCATTTGGTAGAAAAGGAAAAGGAAACAAGAAGACTGAAAAAGTGGAGCATATCCTTTGGCTAGTTTCTACCTGCTCTGAGTACTCATTAGAAAATAAAAACTCTTCCCTTAAAGTAATAATAGGAACATGCTCATTTCTTAAACTATACGCCACTGAAAGACAGTGTGATATAACAAGAAGATAGAGCCAAAAGAGAAGGTGCATGATTGAAGATAAAACAACGATGTAATGAAAGCAATAACGTTATGAAGTTTAAATAAGAAAAAGGGTTCCAAAAATTCTCCATTCGGAAATGTTGGCACATAAGATAGGCTGACCATATATTGTCCACTCAAGGATTCGTCTTATACTCATGGCCAAGTTTTTGACTTTTACGATAAAAAAACAGGAAAAAGATGGGCAACAGTGCGCTCAGGCCAGCTTTTGATGCAACAACATGGTCCTGAAACCCCTTAACCATCAAGCTGGTCAACATCAGTTTACTGTTGACTTTTCTCATGCATCTGTATTCACCAAAAACCACAAGTAAAAAGAAAAAAGAGTTATTAATTTGGTGGATTATTATAAACTAAAATATTCTTATATATTATTTAAAATTATGGAAAAAAATATGTGATCAATGATTAGTAGGTATTGGTCATTAATATCATAAAAATAGAAAATGTTATTTTATAAAATAAGTTTTTATCCGTTAATAATATCACTAAAAATTACCATATAATAGTTATATACTTGGGCTCAAACATTATTTGTTGATTTGAAACAATAATGTAGATTATATTAATCATGATAACTATAAAAATTAACAAACTAATAATTATAGAATTGACTCATATAATAATCTACTACATTTAGCCTTCATTTTCAACAGCTACGGTTTTAAAGTTATAATATGTGGTTCTTTTTTTAAGATGAAAATTGAATTAATGAAGAAACCCCAATAAGGGGTATAAAAGGAAATTAGTAAACTTAGGTTCCGATGTAACTGTGAAAATTTTAATGTTTAGGCTACTAAGTCAAAGTGTTACATTATTTTTTAATAATCTATAGTGGCCCATGTAATTTGTTGGGTTAGTTCTAATAAAAATGGGTATGATATGATAGTTATTAGACATAAAGATATTAGATGGGTTTTCACAAATCCCTCCCTCCCTCTCTTGTTTACATTTTGAAGATGGTTACAAAAGATAGAGAAAATAACCAATTAGTTACATAATAGATTCTTGACCATCAAACGATCACAAGCAACATAAAGTTGCTGAGAGGTGAAAACCATTGTCACAAGGAAAAGAACTATAGTCTGTTGCACTTAAAAACACACATCTAGCTATCAAGGTGTTGCATCAAAGGAGGTTTCAATTAATGATTGATGAGTTGAATCAAAGGAGGTTCCAATTAATGATTGATGATAATAACACATAATTACTACTAATGTGTTTATTATTTTTATAGTACCCTATTCCTGCAAGACCCGAACCCGACATCGATAGGTGATATCGAGTCCGTGCTTCGCGAATATGGCATGTTAGAGCACTCAATCAATCAAAAGTCGATATAAATTTTCTTTTCGGAACAACAACAAACATATGCAGAAATAATAACCAATTCGGGCCCACTTTTATTCATAAACATTTTCAGTCAACACAACACAATCAATAAAATTTCAATAGCCAATTAGGGCCCATTACAAATACAAAGCACTTTAGTCAAAATGTCTTTACATTCATAAAAACCTTTGTATACACATTATACAAAAATTTCGGAATACGATATTTTACCGAAATCGTTGAATACAAATTTATGCAAAAATAGAAAAACACTAATGCACACACGAACTGATCTCGACCTCTATCTTTCCCTTACATGTAGTAATTATACTCCAGTTTGCCTAACGAGATATTTTTCTAAGTTCTAAAAAATATTTGCAAATTTTGGATGAGTTTTGCGAACTCAATGAGTAACCATCATCGATGGCTCACCCAGTCACATAACACATAATTCACATTTCACATTACTTCATATTTCACATTCAATTTCACACTTCACATTCAATAAACTTAATCATTCATTTTATGCATATGCAGTGCACATGAGACTCACTTTCTATTTGTTACTTTGTTGTGACCGAATGCTAAAACTGTCCCATATAGGGCTCATTGATAACTGTCTCTTATCCGCTTGGGAGATACAGGGCTCATTAAACGTTGAGCCTGAGGCTCTAAATTACTTTTGAGCTCGATGATCATTTTCATTCGTTGAGCTTTAAGCTCTGATCATTGACTACTCTGGTCACAACTGCCATTATATTTCATGCATTCATGCAATGGAATTCATCAATCACATTTTCCTGTTCCTATTCAATCTCATTGCCATATCATTGGATCTTAGTCCGGCATTCAACATTAAGTTGAGAATCACACTTTCACTTACATGCAAATGCACATTCAGAATACATTTAATAATCACGTTAAGTATACTTAGTTCTTCTCATTCACATACAAACAACACTTCAATATCTCGTCAATCATCGGACCTTCTGTCTAGAATCAACAATCAAGACGCATTCATATGAGCATTCAGTAGTCAATCTGTAGCATC
>JANZLD010000006.1:71038154-71063435 GCA_026413575.1 Erythroxylum carthagenense
TCACCTATGTAACATAATCTCATTAACATTAACATGCTAATTAATTCCAACGTACACTAATCTAGCAAGATCCCAAAATTAATCTAATCATACTCATTTATCACGAAAAAAATTTTGGGGGCCAACACTTAGTTCCTTCCTTCTTATCCTAAGATGAGAATATGAATTAGGATAAGTTGAATTTTTGGCAAGGAGTCATTTATGTTCCATTTTCAATTAAGAACATTAGTTATTGGTAAATAATCTTATTTTAGATAAGTGCATTATTTATTTAGCTTGAATCATTTTATATTATTTTATATTATGCATCCTGAGTATATGACAATTTGCATCATTTTATCTTATTTAGCTTGAATCATCTCACCTTCCTACATTGAGATCATATCCAATCACATAATAGGTTAAGAACACTCAAGATCCAGCTTCTATGAATGTGATAGGTAGCTTTGCCCTCTTGCAGCAGCATATATCCCTTCAACATTTTGCCTTCTTACTTTAACCTTTGCACACAATGACCTTTTTCTTATTTTATTGTCTTGTTAATGTATTCTCTCAAAATATTTAGTTATTGTATTAACTGAAAATGCCAAGTTTGTCTAATAATGCAGCCAATAAGACCAAAAATTGCTTACATTACTGTGATTATGGATTGGTAACACTTATAAAGACTTATTTGACCAAGTTTAACTCAAGAAGGTGATTATATGGATGTGCATAATTTAAGGTAAATTTTAAATATATTTAATTTTTAAATAAGATTTTAGATTAACGGATTACTAAATTTGTGTTATATATGTTATTTGTACAGCAAACAAAATTTGATTACTTTGTGTGGCATCATGAAAAATTCATAAGAAGAAGTATAAATGTAATCAATGAGTTTCGAGAGATCAACCACAAATTAAAGAATTAATGAGATGACTTATTATTAAGAAGGCTATTGATTTGTATTTGAATCATCTTTATTATAATTGTTATGTGTTACTTAGCAATGTACTTATTATAAGAAATACATTTACCCTATTAATATATGAATTAATATTAGATATTTATGTGTATTAATATATTATTATTATCTTATTTGGAAAGGGCTACAAAGTTCTTTATCACCAATTAAGGATAAACCCAAACCTAAACCCAAACCAATAGGAAATGAGATCTCTATCACCAAGTATGGATAAACACCTACAAGCATATAGGAAGTAAGATTGCAAATAATGGACAAATCATTAATAAGTTGGACAAGTATTACATAACTTAAACAAATATGATTTTCATACATAAACATATATAATGTTTAAAGCATATATATACACCATAACTTGTCATATGAATAAGATCCACATACAAAAATGGATATCTAGAATAAAAATCATAAAAAAAATCCTTTATATATATGAGTATATCTATTATACCAAATAATCTTCATGTACATGAGTATATCTATGTCAAAAATAAGCTCCATATATATGAGTAGCTAGTCTTAATATGCACCATATAGAAAAGAAAGTTAGTTACTTCTTCTTCTTCTATGTATCAACTGTACTAGTTTTTGTGTCAATTGATTGATTTGACTATCATGTATTCTATTAGAACATATTATTGAATTGTGATGATATTGCTTACATATTTTGCATAACACCTGAAGTCCTTTTTGTGTGGCTTCATATAGGTTCTATTCCTCTCTTAGCTCCTTGCTCCTTACCTTTTTTTTGGTCTTTCAACCATTCTTGTGTAATATGGTGGAAGGATTTCATAACCATGAAACTTAGTAGGGATTGGCCACAAATCCTTACTAGAAATTGAAAAAATCTGGTATGCGTAAGTAGTATGAAATTTTTATTTACTATACATCAAGTCCATATAATCTTTTAGTTTGCCACTTTTGTGTTTAATTGTAGAACAAACATGTTGATATGCTAGCCATAACCCAAGCGAACGAAAACATGTTGTTATTTACATCTAATCAAATGGTCGAAAGTAATTGCCCTCCATGCTTGCTCTTCAAGTGACAACCATTGACACATATCATAGGCCTATAACCAACCAAGAAACCCTTTCTACAAGCATCTAAGCATATATAAATGGAATCAAAAGTATATTGTACATACTTGATTATGAAAGTACTACCTGGATTTTATTTCAATATAGCTAACACATAGCTCTTAAATCTTGAAATTGCTTTTCGTCTTCACCTCCCAAAAGCTTTCATGCAAAGTTCTTTGCTTAATATGCCTTTTTATTTGTAATCTCAACATTAATTCCCAACAAAGTGTAACCTTAAGCCTTGTAACATGCCATATAAGATAATCTCGAAAATATGAGAGATATTTCTTTGTAATCTATAGCACCATATGTTTTTGTTCTGATATTCTCTACTTCACTCATAGTTGTATTGAAATGTCGTCCCATGTTATGTTATAGAAGCATGTATCCTTCACCCACAACCCTTCTTATATACAATAGTTACTATATAACTATCATTTTTCACATATACATAATCAAAACCATTCTCAATAACATATTGCCCTAGAGCATGCCTAAACACTTTCACTGAATGAAATAAAATACCAACCTTTAAATCAATTAGCATTAGCATATCATCATGCACATTAAATTATAGGAACTTAGGCCTTCTTCTCCCTTTTTTCATCTAAATTGGAATCTACGCTCCTAAGCTCATCAAAATCTTCATATGTTAAATCTGTATCTATATTTAGTATGTTATTTGTTAGGAGGTCTTCCACATTACTATAAATAGCCTCTTTCACAACCTCTTCATCATCTCCTTCATCAAATTTATCATTAGAATCTGCTGAATTAGAGTCATCAAAGTCACTAACTTCACCTCGCTCACTATCATATACTGAATCATCAAATTCACTAACTTCTCATTCCGTACCTTATTATGTTAGGTTGATTTCCCTCCTTAGAAGTATGTTGATCAACCTCAATGACCTCACAATCAACTTGTTCACCACCTTCTAAACTCCTTTTTTATCTCTCAACTTGAGAAACATAATAATATCCAAAAACCTCCACATTCTCATAACCATTTTTTAATTACATTAATCTTAACGATTATGTCATCCTCACTTCTTAATTCTTTAATGTCATCCTAATAAAACTCATGAGGAAATATATAACTAAAAACTCCAAACTCTCCAAAACTCAAGTTCCTTATTGTGTATATGAATTGCAACATAGTCAACTCCAAAATTATACATTTCTCCTCCTTTATAGTGCATGCTTGCATGAATTTTAATGTTTGCCATATAAGAAAGACAAACAAACAAATAAAAATAAGATGTGAAGTAATTAATTAATACATGTTCTTTAATTCCAGGAAACATAACCTATATACCTTTTATAATTTTTTCCACTCCATCTCTTTCAAGATTCGTTTCCCTAAGGTTTGACTTCACACCCCTAACTTACAAGCATCAATGTTATGAAATAATGAAAGAGTCTACATACACAAACATATTTTATAAAGCATGAAATAACGAAAGAGTCTACATAGTCAAACATATTTTTTGAAGTTTGAAATAATGGAAGAGCCTACATACATAAACACACTAAGCCTATAAATGAAAGTAAGCTTTATGTTTTACAAAATGTTGTTTTTTAATTGTATCTTTACATGACTACTTATCCAAGCTAATTACTTTCAGGAAATAATAAATAATTTTACTAACTAATATTCCACCGATAATTAGACTATGTAATATTTATAAAATATTATGTTATAATCATTTTCATCTTTGTAAGTTAGACACCTTATGCTATATTAAGTTCATTTTCTAATTGTTATACAATATAATAAGCTCTTATTATATTTTAATATAAGTACTAACATTCAAATCATATTACAATATGTAAAAGTGAAAGACAAATAATGCAAGACATGTTTAGCCTACCAAGAAAGAGTTAATAAACAGGTCAGTTTGTAAACATTTAGTGTCTTATTAACCATTAATCTAGTTTCATACTTGGGACTAAATTATAGTAAACTATGCCTATAGGCTTGATGTTGAAACTGGTGAAAGAATATAATTCAAAGGACTTGGTTGATATGGTAAACTTCACAAAAATTTCATACACAAATAGGTAAAAATCTAAAATGTGAATGTCTTGCTTCTTTCTATCTAATTCTTGTTTGTAACGTTTGTCTTTCAATTTTTCATTCTTAACATAACATGTAAAAATGTGGATCTGAATTGTAGTGAGGCAATATTAACTTTGAAAAAAATTCAACTGGCTTATTTAAGACATTTTGAAAGTAACATTAATTCTCTTAAATCTTAAAGAAGTCTTTTGTAGAACGTAATCATATCTAAGAATCTAGCTATAACTCCTCAAGCATATATACAAGTATGTCATAGGAGATAACACAAAAAATTATGATATAATATATAAGAGCGAAAGACGAACATAAATTAACATTGACGTGAGATGAAATCGTAAATAAAGGAGAGCTATTTCATGATATAGATAAAAAAGAAACAATTAACATATAAAACAACGAGATCTATTTCATGATATACAAAAAAAAAGAAACAGTTTAAAAACAATATAAGAATTAAGAAAACAAGAAATGCAAATAGAAGTCAAAAATCATTCAAAACACAATACTACAATTTAGGAACTATTCAACCTATTAAGAGAAACAAGGAAAAACAATTCTAGATTGTTCTTATATCTACAAAGAACAGTGTAAATATTCACCAAACCAAGTATCACTAAGAAGACATAAGGGTTGATTGAAGCTTCTAGTGCCCAACACAATTTAACTTGGCCATACTAATTAAGAACATAGTGAATGATCTCAATATGAACATAATAATCAATCCCAAATAAACTAAGACTCTCCAACTTTAATTCTACTTCGAGCAGATTAACTAAAAACAAACCATATTCAGTATTGGCATTCAATTCATCTCCATCTTCATTGCTATTATTCATATAAATAGAAAACTCATTCAAACATGAAAAATAAATAACCCAACTCAAAAAGAGAGGCCTTGAAAGAGAGATAGTAAGAGAATGAGAAGACTACTCGAATTTGACAAAGAAAGCAAAGTCACCAATACACAAATCACATGAAGAAATTTTTTTTCACTTAATTTTGGACTCTAATTGATTCAACCACTTATGATGATACCATTTTGCTGAGTTTTTGCATACCATATAAGGGAAAATGGTGATTAATATAAGTTGGAAGTTATCGCATGAAAGGAACATCAAAAGAAAAGGGACCAAGAATTACCTTTATATTTGTCACCTACATCCCTACTACCTGCTATCTCCACTACTACATGTCATCTCCCCCGTTGCCTGCATTGTTAGCACTTGCGTCACTGTCGCTTCCACCTACATCCCTTTCCATAGCTTGAAATCATCTTAGTTTAAATGTGGTTCATCTGTTTAGTTTAGGGATTTGAGGGAATTGACCTGAGGAAACTAGGTGGATGGGTTGGAAATATTAGTTAGACAAGCCAGGTGGGATCAATTAACGTGGGTTAAAATTTTTAGGTCAAATAATTAATATATGTGGCCTAACATTGCCATGTCATCATAGTTTAATTGGTCCACGCGGCTTCATATTGCCATATTACAACTTTTGTGATTTTTTAGAAAAAAAAATTAGCTGTAAGAAACAAAATGGACTTTTTTCCAAAAATTTTGAACCACAAAGAGTTTTTCCAAAATTTTCCTTAAGTACATAGGTATTTTTGTCTTTTACCCAATAAATAATTATTTAACAAATGACTATTCTCAAACCAAAAGAATTTATTGGATTTATTGGCACGACAACACAAGTAAATTATGTAAGTATCTAAAAAGCAATTAATTAATTAATTACTAATTGCATCATTTTATATTATTTAGCTTGAAACATCAACCTTCCTGCATTGAGATCATATCCAATCACGTAATAGGTTAAGAACACTTGAGATGTAGGTTATATGAATGTGATGGGTAGCTTTTCCTTCTTGCATCAATGCATATCCCTTTGACATTTTGCCTTCTTACTTTAACCTTTGCACACAATTACCTTTTTTCGTATTTTATTGTTTTGTTGTTGTATTCTCGAAAAATCTTTAGTTATTATATTCACTTATTCTCACAATTGAAGAAATGAAAAAGTCAAATTCGTCTAATAGCGCAACCAATAAGACTAAAAGTCACTTCAATTGTTGTAATTAAGGACTTCTTGGACCAAGTTCAACCTAGGAAGGCAATTTTATGGATGTACCCATTTTAAGGTAAATTTTAAATATATTTACTACTTACATCAGATTTTAGATTGACGTATTACTAAATTTGTATTATGTATGTGATCTGCAGAGCAAAAAAAGTGTGATTACTTTGTATGGCATGAAAAAAAAAATCATAAGGATAAGAATAAATGTAATAAATGAGCTTCTAGAGATCAATGACAAATTAAAGAATCAATGAGATGACTTTTTGTTGACAAGGCTATTGATTTGTAGTTGGAATATCTTTATTATAATTGTTGGGCATTACTTAACAATGTACTTATTATAAGAAATACATTTACCCTATTAATATATGGACTAATATTAAATATTTTTATGATTAATGTATTATTATTATTAACTTATTTGGAAAGTGTTATAAATTTCTTTATCACCAATTAAGGCTAAACACAAATATAAAAGCTAAAGTAATAGGAAATGATTTCTCTATCACCAAGTATGGATAAAGACCCACAAGTATATAAGAAAGAATATTGCAAATAATGGGCAAATCATTAATAAGTTGGACAAGTATGACATAAAGTAAACAATTATAATTTACAATTTTCATACATAAACATATATACTATTTAAAGCATATATATACACCATAATTTTTCATCCAAATAAGATCTACATATAAAAATAGATATCTAAAATAAACATCATTAATAAAAAAACTTAACCTTCATATACATGAGTATATTTGTTGTACAAAATATATAAAAAAAAATGTAACCTTCATATACATAACATCTGAAATAAGCTCCACATATATGAGTATATTCATATCCAAAATAAACTCCATATACATGTAATTCGTCTTAATGTGCATTATATACCAAAAAGGTCAGTTCCTTCTTCTTCCTCTCTTTATCAAATATGATGATTCTATTGTTAATTGGTTTATTTGACTATCATGTATTTGATTGAAACAAGTTCTTATATTATGACCATATTGCTTGCATATTTTGTATAACATCATAAGTTCTTTCTGTGTAGCTTCATGTAGGTTTTTACCTTTACTACCTCCTTACTCCTTACCATTTTTTTTCTTTTAACCTTTTTAGTGTATTATGGTGGAAGGATTTCAAAACCATGAAACTTAGTAGGGATTAGACATAAATCCTTACCTGAAATTGGAAAAATCTAACATGCGTAAGCAGCTTCAAATTTTTCCTTACTATACATTAAGTTCGTTTAATCTTTTAGTTTGCCACCATCATATCTATGATAAGGAATGCCATTAAAATCCCACCTCCTACATATGTAAGTCCTATTGCCTAAATCAACAACATGTTGGTCAAAATTCATATGCTCCACTTCAAACAACCTCCCACTACTAAAGTATGACATCCAGTTACTGGAAAGTTGTTTAAACTTCTCTAAGGTTTTCTAGATCCTAGGACTACCAGATCCATAAAGTTTTTCCATCCCCTCCTTTTTCTTATTAAATCTCTGCTTCATTACTTTTCTAATCATCTCAAGCGTTGTGATGATTAGGTTGTTCCTAGCATCCTTGATGTAAGGATTAAAGCTTTCATAATGATTGTTCAACAACATGTCACATTTAAACTCTATAAGATGAGTGTGCTTGCGCTACCTGTATGTTGTTGTCTTATCTATTCATAATGATTGTTCAACAACATGTCACATTTAAACTCTATAAGATGAGTGTGCTTGCGCTACCTGTATGTTGTTATCTTATCTAATCAATCATAAATTAATTTTTCAATACCTTCTAATTGCTTTATGTACTTGCTCAATGAAAAAAAGGTCCAACATAACTTAAATAACCATATACATTGAAGTCCAAATACTATCCAAAATTAAACAATCATATACCTTTCAAATTCATTGAAGCTATATGCTTTAGCCTCACATCACACTATATTCTTTATAACCTTTATAATCTTAAATTTAGAATGAAGGTTAGCATAAAGATTTGTTGCACAATATTTACATTCAACATCAACCATATCAAAATTGAACACATGTTCCAAACTTTGTTTCCATTAATCAATAACGTATATTAACTGTAAATGAATGTTTATAAGATTAAAAGAAAACCTAATAACACAAATTTACCTTTTTTCGATCAGAAATGAAACATTCAAGAAACCATTTCCATGATACTTAATTCTTAATTCTAACCATAGCCCTTATGATCGAAATTATGTTATTATTTACATACAATCTAACGGTCGAAAGTAATTGCCCTCCATGCTTGCCCTTTAAATGACAACCATCGGCACAGTTCACTAGCCTAAAACCAGCCAAGAAATCCTTTCTACAGGCATCTAAGCATATATAAACGAAATCAAAAGTACCTTATGGGTACTTGATTATGAAAATGCTACCTTGACTTTACTTTAATATAGGTAACACACAGTTCCTCAAATCCTGAAATTGCTTTCCCTATTTACCTGCCAAAAGTTCTAATGTGAAGTTCTTTACTCTATATGGCTTTTTATCTATAATCTCAACATTAAAGTCCCTTGAAAGTGTTGCCTTAAGCCTTATAACATCTCACATAAGATAATCTCTAAAATATGAGAGATATTTCTTTGTAATATATAACATATTACAATTTTATTTTGGAATTATCTACTATGCACATAATTGGATTGAAATGTTTTAATTTGAAATGTTGTACCATATTGTGTTAGATAAGCATGTATCCTTCACCCACAACCCTTCTTACATACAACAATTACTTTATAACTCTCATTTTTGACATATATATAACAAAACCATTCTCAATAGTATATTGCACTAGAGCTTGCCTAAACACTTTCATAGAATGAAATAACCTGCCAACCTTTAAAGCAATTAGCCTCAGCATAAGGTTATACATATTAAATTCTAGGAACATAGGCCCTCTTCGCCCTTTTTCATCTAAACTAGCATCCACACTCCTAAGTTCATCAGAATCTTCTTATGTTGAATCTGTATTTATGTCTCGTATGTTATTTATTGGGACTTCTTCTACATCAATATGAACATCCTTTTTCATAACCTCTTTATTATCCCCCTCATCAAATATATAATTAAAATCAGCTAAACTGGAATGATCAAAGTCATTAACTTCTCCTTGCTCACCCTTATATCCGGATCATCAAATTCACTAACTTCTCCTTCCTTACCTTATTTGGGTCAAGCTATTTTCCCACCCTAGAAGTATGTTGATAAACTTCATCGACCTTACAATCAACTTGTTCACCAACTTCTAAATACATTGTTTTATATCTCAATAAGAGATACATAACATTATTTGAAAAAACCTCCACAAACTCATAGCCATTTTTATAATTACATTAATCCTAATGATAATGTCATCCTCACTTCTTCTTTAATGTCATCCTCAAAACACTATTGAGGAAATTTATAACTAAAATCTTCAAACTCTCCATAGGCCAAGTCCTTTGTTGTGTATATGAATTGCAACCAATGATTAAGAAACTCAACCGGTTCGACTGGTTCAACCATAAAAACTTTGAATTGTCTAACTTTTCAGTTCGATTTTTAACTTTTCATATCGATTTACTTTAATAACTCTTGTTGTTAAAAATCAATCAGTTCATTAATTAGTTTGTCAATTTTTATAAATTAATAAATTTTTATAAAATGAAATAAATCAATTAAATATCTTTTTTAAAATAAACTTTAAATTCTTTGCTTGATAAAGATAATTTCTTTAAATCATATTTCAAAATTCTTTAATTTTATTTAATATTTAATCAATTTTATGATGGTATGATACTGATTGGATCGTTTAAACTTTAAACCTCTTGTCCTACTAGCTTAACTTTTGGTCTGGTTTTTAAAACATTGATTGCAACATGGTCAAATGATCCAACTTATTTATTGGGACTTCTTCCACATCATTATAAATAGCCTTTTTTCATAACCTCTTCATCTTCTCCCTCTTAAAAAATATCATTAGAATTAGCTGAACTAGAATCATCAAAGTCACTAACTTTTCCTCACTCACCCTCATATATTGAATCATCAAATTCACTAACTTCTCCCCTTGTACCTTATTTGTGTCAGGTTGTTTTCCCTACCTAGAAGTATGTTGATCAACCTCAATGACCTCACAATCAACTTGTTCACCATCTTATAAACATCTTTTTATCTCTCAACATAAGATACATAACAATATCTAAAAAAGCCTCCACAATCTCATAGCCTTTTTTTTAATTACATTAATCTTGACGATTATGTCACCTCACTTTTTAATTCTTTAATGTCATTCTCAAAAGACTCACGAGGAAATTTAAAGCTAATAACTCCAAACTCTCCAAAACCTAAGTCTCTTGCTGTGTATATGAATTGCAACATAGTCAAATGATCCGACTCCACTTTAAAATTATACATTTCTCCTCCTTTGTAGTGCATGCTTACATAAATTTGTATGTCCCACCTTGCTAAAAATGAAACTCCATAAATTTGAAGGTCCCATCTTGCCAAAAATGAAACTCAAGCCTAAGGTCTGCCACATAAGAACGAAAAACAAACAAATAAAAATCAGTTGTGAAATATTTAATTAAAACATGTTCTTTAATTCCAAGAAACATAAGTTATGTACCTTTCATAATTTTTTCAACTCCAGCTGTTTCAGGATTTATTTCCCTAATGTTTGAGTTCACACCAAAACTCGCAATAATCAATATTATGAAATAATGAAAGAACCTATATATAAAAAAACATATTTTATGAAGCTTGAAATAACGAAGGAATCTACACACATACTCAAAGATATTTTATAAACCTTCAAATAATGGAAAAGCCTACTTACATATACATACTAAGCATTTAAATGAAAGTAAGCTTTATTTTACCAAAAAAATTTTCTCTCCCTCTTTTAATTGTATCTTTATATGACTATTTATCCAAGCTAACTACTTCCAAGAAATAATAAATAATTTTACTACCTAACATTCCACCGATAATTAGACTGTGTAATATTCATGACATATTATGTTATTATCATTTTCATCTTTGTTGGTTATACACCATATGCTATATTAAGTTCATTTTCTAATTGTTGTACTATGTTAAGCTCTTATTGTATTTTAGTATAAGTACGAACATTCAAATCATATTGTAATATGTTATAATGAAAGACAATTGGATAATGCAAGACTTGTCCAACCTACCAAGAAAAAGTTAATGAATAGGTCAGTTTGTAAACATTTAGTGTCTCATTAACCATTAATTTAGTTTCATACTTGGGACTAAATTATATCAAATTCTGCCTACAGGCTCGATGTTTAAACTGAAGAAAGAATATAATTCAAAGGACTTAGTTGATACGATAGACCTCATAAAAATTTCTCACACAAATAGGTACAAATATAAAATGTGAATCTTTTGGTTCTTCTCATCTAATTTTGTAACTTTTGGCTTTAAGTTTTTCATTATCAACATAACATGTAAAAATGTGGTTATGAATTGTAGTAAAGCAACATTGAATTTTAAGTTGACTCATTTAAGACATTTTGAAACATAGCATTAATGCTCTTAACATCTTAAAAATGTCTTTTGTAGAACATAATCATATCTAAGAATCTAGTTACAACTCCTCAAGCATATATACAATTATGTTATAGGAGATAACACCACAAGTCAATGATATAATATATATAAGTGAAAGATGAACAGAAATTTGCATTGATTTAAGGTGAAGGAGAGTTATTTCATTGTATAGTTAAAAAGAAACAATTAGCACATAAAACAACAAGATATATTTCATGATATACACAAAAGGAAATAGTTAATAAAACAAGACATGCAAATAGAAGTCAAAAAATATTCAAAATGCAATTTCACAATTTAAGAACTACTCAACCTACTAAGAGAAATATGGGGGAAAAAACTCTAGATTGTAAGAACATCTATGAAGAAGAGTGAAAGTATTCAATAGACTAAATATCAATAAAAAGACATGAGGGATGATTGAAGTTTCTAGTGCCCAACACAATTTAACTTGGCCATACTAAACATGAACATAGTGAAGCACTAGATGATCTCAATATGAACATAAAAATTTTAATTTCTTGAGCTTTTTGCAGCTCCTTTATAACCACCCTAATCCTAAATCATCCCCCCGAATCCTAGATAAACAAAGATTCTCTAAGCCTAATTCTACACGAGCTCATCAACTAAAAGCAAACCATATTCACTATTGTCATTCAATACATCTTTAACTTCATTGCTATTATTCGTATGGATAGAGAATTCCTTCAAACATTAAAAAGACATAACCCATTTAAAAAAGAGAGGCCTTGAAAGAGACATAGTAAGAGAAGCGAGAAGAGTACACTAATTTGACAAAGAAGGCAGAAATCCCCAATGCACAAATCACACGAAGAAATTATTAATTGTTCACTTAATTCTAGCCTCTAATTAATTCAAAAACTTATGATGATACCATTTTATCAAGGTTTTGCATACCATATAAGGGAAAATGGTGATTGATGGAAGTTGGAAGTTATCACATGAAAGGAGCCGCAAAAGAAAAGGGGTCAAAATTATCCCTAGTCCATTGCCTGCATCCTTACCATCTGTCGTCTCTGCTACTGCCTGTCGTCTCCACCACCACCTTTGCCCTTACCACTTGCATCCCTGCTACTTTCACCTACATCGCTTGCCACTACTTGAAATCGTTTGAGTTTGAATATGGTTCATTTGTTTAGTTTAGAAATTTTAGGGAATTGATTTGAAGAAAACAAGTAGGTAAATTGGAAATAATAGCTAGACAAATTAGGTCGATCGAATAAGACGGATCAAAATTTTGAGTCAAATAATTAACATATGTGGCTTAACATTGCCACATCAGTATTCTTTGTTTGGTCCACTATCTTCATATTGCCACATTACCACATTCATTAATTTTTTAAACAACAATCGTATAAAAGATTTTTCTTATGAAACAACATATTTGTTTTTCAAAAATTTTAAATAGAAATTTTGCAAAATTTTCCCTAGGTACATAGATATTTTTATCTTTTACCCTATAAATAATTATTGAATAACCGATTATTCAGACCAAAAGGACTTATTTGATTAATTGGCACGACAACACGAGTACGTTTTGTAATTAACTAAAAAGTCATTAATTGAATACTTCCTCTCTATTAGGAATAGTAATCATAGCCTAATTATCAAAAACAAACGATTATTGAATAAACGAACATTCTCAAACCAAAAGAATTTATTAGATTTATTGGCATCACACCAAAAGTAGGTTTTTTAATTAACTAAAAAGTAATTAATTAATTAAAATACAGAAGCGACTGGTGGAGGTACTGGGCCGTTCCAAACCAGATCAAGCTGGCGGGATGGAAACGCTTCTCTTTCTGCTCTTTCCTATTCGTGATTAAGTTGATAAAATCTACAAATTTTCCAACGTTCAAACCAACATTACATACTAACACGAGAGTTTTTTTTTTCCATTTTCAGGTTTAAGAAATTTCTTTTTATTTCTAAAATGTAAAATTTTATATAAGAGAAGGAAGAGTTAAAAAATCCATATATTTTTGGGGCTCCGAAGGCACTAGCAGGATCACAAGCAGGGGCAGATCTTAAGAGTTGAAAAGGGAGAGCTCCATTTGAGATCGCCGCACTGCGCAGAGGATATCAGCAAACACAAGCTGTAACCAAATCACACTGTTAGGTCAGTCAGTATTTAGAAAAAGAAAAACGAAAGCAGCCATTCATCTTAACCCCAATCACTCAAAACTTCTTCCTTTTCCTCCTTGTCAGCCTTACAGTTTGCTTTCTTCTCGAGCCCAGTTAAATACACAAAATAACTACCCGAACTAGAATACCTGCATGGTTGAGGGATTAAGCCACATACATATGCAAATGGCACAGTTCCTGAGAAAACAAAAACTCACAGATCTCATATACTCATTCTTCAGTCATATCGACCATCTAGCCAGACACCATTAGTCTTCCGGCCTTGA
Source organism: Erythroxylum carthagenense (assembly GCA_026413575.1). NCBI lineage: Eukaryota > Viridiplantae > Streptophyta > Magnoliopsida > Malpighiales > Erythroxylaceae > Erythroxylum > Erythroxylum carthagenense. Next base: position 71,052,391 of record JANZLD010000006.1, read on the forward strand.
AAGTTACCCCCACCACGCCTTGAATGACTCTGGCTCCTCTGGCTGAACCTTGGACCAGAATTAGAAGAGCCACCTTTGGGAGGTTCCAACTCATTGGCTTTGGTAGTGTTGTGTGGCCCAACTGGCTGATACTCGTAATGTCTTTGCCTTTCCCGGTTCACATTATGTTGCTTGTTATCTTTCCGGGAAACATTCCATTCCCCATGGGATTCTAGGCCAAAATGACTGTTCTGGTTTTCATCTTTGCAGAAGTCTAAAGGGGTGAACTGATCATTTCGATCATCTACCTTTGAAGGAGATTTAGGTGGGCTACCAGAATGTCCTTTATGAGTGCCCACTTTCTTTGCCTCTCGAGGCCCCATACTTGATGTGTCTACCAAGTTTCTCTTTTCAGACACAATTTGTTCATCCCTGACTACAGGCACCTTACCAGCTTCATGTGGGAGTGATACCACACCCTGGCTTCCAGAATTCTTTTTATTGGCAGCACCAGGTTCGACACCATCCTGACTACCATTTAACCTGCTTCCCCTTTGATTAGTAGCCAAATAGTGATGTGATTTAGGTTGCCAGTGAGAGGTTAACCGTTCCGCAGCATCTCGGTTTTCTTTCGAAGGACCAGATGCATCTTCTCGAACCATATCAGAGGACGAATATTGGACACGAACTTTCTCAATGTCCCCATTATTAATTCTCCTCTCCCGTGAATCATGATTGTGTCCTGGACTTCTGTGTTCATTGTATGATTGTCGCTTTCCTCTGGCTGTCATACCCTGTTCTTTCACAACAGTAACGACTGCTGGAATGGGTTCCTCAGGAATGTTCCAGCCATCAGTGGCATTCCATTCATCTGAATACCTCGGCTGATCTTTCATAGAAATCACAGACGATTTCTCCAATTGATGATGCTTAGTCGATTTTTGAACATTTATACTTTCATTAGAATCTGTTGGTTCTACTGAGCCCCGTTGGTGCCATGATCCATGCATTTTTCCTGGCCTATTTTGCCGATCTTCCACTTTTTTTGACTCCAGAGTAGAACCTACCTTTGCAACAGATGCATCAGAAGTTTGAGACCTTTCAGCACCACAACAACCTGATTCAGGTCTTCCAGGAGAATGGTCAGTTGTAACCTGAATAGCTGGAAGAATCCATGATTGGTGATTGCTTCCCTGCTGAGCCATTTCCTTAGCAACAGGCTTTGGAATGTACCTCTCCAGTTCTGCCCTCTTGTTTTTCAGGCTATTCTGAACTGGTTGATGAATCTTTATAGATGGACCAAAAGTCTCAACTGCAGTTTTCTGACTGACTGCATCAAAAACTTGAGTTATATTTTGCGACCGAACTGGAGCCCAGACAACAGCATCACCACTCTGGAATTTCTCTGTTAATTTATTAGCATGCATAGTTCTGGGCAACCTCCATGCATGCTGATATTTCCTCTGGTTCTTTAAATGGGTATGCACTTCCTCATTGGGTACAGGTGAACGCTGCTCTGAAGACAGGGGTACATCTTTAGAGTCAGTATGAGCCTGAAGTGATCCAGGATCCAACTGAGGCTCAGAAGTCCTCTGTTCATCACTTTGAACCACATTTTCCAAAGCAGGTGTATCTATCACAGCGGGTAAGGACTCCTCTACTCTCTGCTTGCTTTTTACACTTTTATTCATCTTTCCATTATTTGTTAAAGACTCGCCAACACTTGGATTCACGGGCTGCCTTGACTCGATGTTTAAGGCAATCTCCTTGCTATCCTCATAAGAAACTGGAGATTTAGCTGTCACACCAACATTACCACTGCATGCTTCAGAAATAGTGGTAGAAATTAATTTTTCAGTAGGGTTCTTCTCTGATGGACTTTTTAGCTTTTGTCTGTAACCCATGTGATTCTGCTTGGCAGCAATGTTATCAGGAACATGTTGGAGACTATTGCCAGTTGAAGAGTCTGAATGAACAACATCCTGTTGCAACGACTCCAATTGCTCAAGCAGCACAGGCACCACAGAAGCAGGCTTTGGTGCCTGCATCACTACCTCAATGGACAAAGTGGTAGATTTCTCAACCCCTGCAACACTGTTTTCATTGCCCTGCTCATTAGCATTTCTGTTGAAAACCACAGTAGAGTTTGATTCCCCGCATTTGTTACCAGCCAAAGTTGATTGGGCTGGAGCCACAACATTCTTCTTATTAGCAACACCACCAGCAAGAACAGTTTCTAATTTTGAAATTATGCCATCTCCTGCTTCCGTATGCCTGTTCAACTCTTCCAATTTTGCTAGAGCTTTGGCCTTTTCATCTCTTCTTCGTTCTTTCTCCTCCCTCTCTCGCTGTTGGTGATGTTGCATGGCTACCTCTCTCATCTTAGCGCACTGATTAACAGACTCAATAATCAGTAAGAGGATATTCACCTGACAGTAAAAGTAAATAAAATGGAAAAAAAATACAAGCCACCTGTGCTTGGCTATCACAAGCATTAGAAACGGGAGGCAGAGACTCTCCATCCTTTTCTTGAAGAAATCGACGAGATTTTTCAGGGGCCCCCACTGATGTATGGCCTCGCTGATAAACAACCGACGCACTTTCAAAATCTGATGATACAACACCTGGTTGGTCTGTGACCTTAGATTTCCTCCAAAATCCACCAGTCTCTTCTGCAGTAAGTCTTCCACTACCATGATAATCAGCCCTACCATGCATGGCACTAGCAGATCTGAGAATCTAGGTATTAGTGCATTCTGAAGATTGGCATTTCAGATGTACGTCCAATTAAAGTAAGCAAGTCATAAACCCACCTGATGGTAAGTATTCCATCTGCAGCAGTTGATTGAAGGCTTCTATCCCCAGTGGTTGCATGGTCTTTATGTGAGGCACTGTTGATAAAACCAACAGTTCTGTGCAGCGATCCAGTATCCATACCAGAAGCTTCACTTGAGTTATTAGTTCTAGCATTACGAACTTGCAATGTATTCTTAGACTCCAACCTATGGGAAGTGGATTTAACATCAAGCTTTCCATCAGAAGCACGAGCCTTAGCATTCAAACCTTCTATTTTCTGAATCAGACTGGGATCTTTTGATGTTGATAAAACCTCATGGAAAGTAAAATCTGAGTGATCTGCATTTTCAAGTTTCCTTGTTGGCCAATCTTCAGATGACTTGGCATTTCCAACCGTTTCAGGTGCCTTGGCTTTCAAAGCCATACCTCCTTCATTGTCAATTGCCTCCAAAGCTTCTTCAGCAAGTGCCTTTCTTGTGTGCATTCTTTCATCCTTGTTCTCTCCTCTCCGTCCACTCTCCCATGATGAGTTCATGGGATGATCTGCCCCCCCAGGACCTGATGCATTAATTGTCACCGACTCATTCCAATTCTGTTCATCCTTTCTTTCCCAACCATCATGCTGCTTGAGAAGAACTTTGTATGGTCCTCGAGCTTCCTGAGGATTCCCAGGTTCCCCCTGTTCTGAAACCACTGATTTACCATCAGGGCCAAATCCAGAGTATCTACCACGAGGATTGCCAGAATCAGGGACATCTTGTCCTGAATAACCATTAAATGCAGTAGGGCCCATGGCCATTGTCATAAGTGCAATATTGCGTTCACTGGCACCATAGTAACCCATAGGAGGACCATAATATGCATCATGAGGCACATGACCAGGATAAAAGCCAGGCCTAACTGGCATACCAGTATGAACATAAGGATCACGGACATTAGGTCTCAACATTTCTCCATTTTCTTGATGGGGTCTTCTGGGCCCAGCTCCTGGAGGAGGAACAGGCTGTTTGTTCGCAATTGCAGTTTGGGGCATTTGTGGACGGTAATACGGAAATGGATCCATGGGAAACCCACCTGGTGCAACTGGTGGACCAAAATTTGAACCTCCCGAAGGCCCTCTGTACCAAACACCACCTGGATGATTATTTACAGGAGGAACGCACCATGCATCGTAATGCTGAGGGGGAATATTAGAATAAGGATAGAGTTGAGGATCACCATGCCACTTCTCCACACCAGCTTGGGCTTGATCTTCACCATATATTGTATCCGCTTTTCTCAAAGAAGTTGCAGTTTCACTTCTGAAGTTTCCATGTGTAGACACATCAGCTGAAAAAAAAATGCACAGAACTATCAGTATAACAGAAATTTCATGTAGGACAACTTTTGACTATAGGTCAAAGCATCGTACAAAGAAACAAACCTACAGAATTCTCGATCCTCTCTTTCCCTGCCGTCATCACACCAGAAGACGAGCTAGGCCGCCTATGATAACCATGATCTGTAATCAAAAAACTTGGTCAATAAATCAACAAAGGTATAAAATATTTTTAAAAATCCAAGATTTGTAGAAAGATATCACTAAGGAGCCAATCAAGAATCAAACAATTAGCATTGTGAATGATCGGAGATTTTTTCAAACATTGTTGAAAAAAACAGAATAACAACCACATTTGAAAATGCCAAACCAATCATAAACAGTGCCAATAACCAATCAAGTTCACTAGTAGCAAAATTTAAAGCAATATTCAAATTTCAACCTTGGGAATCTGGGTTCCTTCCAGAAAGTTCTTTTTCTGAACCAAGAGTAGGAAAATCTCCAGAAATCAGAGAAAAACCATCATTTTTGGAAGATTTCATTCCCTGAAGTGTCATAATATCCAAGTCAGGTAAGACATTAATTTTCAATCAGCTTGACTTTAACATTTCAGATAACCATTAATAAATGACGAATATTTGATATCAGGGTGGAAGGGAGAGGAAAGGGGCAACATAAAAAGATCAAATAATAATTCAAGGAAAGGGGCAACATAAAAAGATCAAATAATAATTCTACCTGAGATAAAGGGTACTTATATAAAAATGATTTTATAGTTCAAGTGAAGTAAAATTCATTCAAGCTAACAAATTGGCAAAGTTGCATTCAAATCCTACAATTCACTTAAGATACTAAACAACACAAGCTACAACTTATTCTTCCAAAAATTAATAAAATGCATATGTCCCACAGATAATGAAAAATATTTTAAATTAGCATTTCAACAAACAAATTTTGGAATTAGAAGATGAATCCTCAATTTGTACCAAACAAAAGAATTGACGTTGAGCCACCAAATTCCAAATCCAATTTGTAGCCTTAAACTTCAGAATTAGCAGGCACTAATCACAATGCAAATCCAAGCTAACCCTACAATACTATGTGTAACAAAAATGATGATCTAAACCACAGACCCCCTAGAACACATAATAACAGAGGAATTCAATTAGTAAATGAAATTAGAAAGCAAAAGCAGTTTTGATTAAAAAAACCCCATGATATATTTCTCATTTGTGAGCAAACTTGTGGAATGATAAGCTTTTTCTTTTGCGACTGGAATAACTAATAAAGTAAATTACGGTGCTCAGAATTCATAACTTAGAATTCAAAACCATGCCTGTAGGAAAAGATCAGTTTTCCATATTTATGGTACAATAACTAGAAATTTGAAAGTATATTTAGGTCACCTCCAATCAGCGTCTAAATACAGATCTAAACAAATGTTAAAAAATTGATGACCGCAAGTCAAAATAACACTTGCAAAGAAACAATAAAAAGTCATGGAAAATGGAACACAAATTGGTTTAATGGTAATAAGTATCCCATTACTCGGTGTGTTGGCTAAAATGCAGACTATATATTCAATTATAGAATAGAACAACATATAGATTTACCTCTACATAATGAGAACTACAGTACATGACCATTCAAACGAAAAACTTAAGGACACCATACCAACTTTTCTGATGCACTACTTGCACCCAATGCTACAGAGTTATCAGGCAAAGGCTCAGCAAACCGTGATAATTGTGAACTACCAGGTCTTGTTTCAGCACTACGAGGACGTGATGCCGCAAGTGATGCCTGATTTGATGTCAATGCTCCAGAAGCTGACGATGGCCTTGAATTCAAACCCGACACATTAGTAATAGGTTCATGGTTTATGTCGCTACCAGCAGTTGATGGTCGAGTTACAATTTCACCAGATGAAGGGCGGCCACTGAGAGGGCTTGGAGAACAACCATTAGCATTTGGAGAAAGAGATGAAGTTCCCCAAGCATTTGATGTTGAAGATGATGATTTACTGCCCCAATTATGGGTTCCCCTGTCAATTGCCAGAGATTAATCATTTCAAGTAGAATGGCAAAAAAAGAAAAAATATCCCCACTCAAAATAATAAGTTTGACAACAAGTTACAATAACTGAAGACAAACAAAAGAAACAAAATAGTAAAATATAGAAAATAGCATGGTTAGATGAATTACTCACTTTGGAACGATTTCAACATTTGGATCCAAACCATGATTTTCTAACCTTGAAAAGAAGAGAGAGAGCAATATTAAATTTAATATGAAGAAATATGTCACATGATCAGAAAAAGTTTAGTGGAAAATCGAATACCTCTGGCTGGGCAAGTTTATTGGTTTAGGGGCAGCAACTTTCCCCAAGATAGTCATCCCACCTCTCCTCGCAGAAGCCCATCTGCAACCCACAACTAAGAATTTCATATATATGCGTTTCACATCCTTCAGGAACATCCTAAAACATCTAATCTTAAAAAATCCAATAAATGTTCCTACCAAAATGAAAGAAATTCAAAACATGTCTAAAGATAAAAATCATTCACACATCTGTGATCTTTACATTGTTATGCTTACTAATTTAACAACACTGAACAGTTGTCATGTTTCAGCGATCATAATGAAATTATAATTTGGTAAAAGTGCAACAGAATGTATGCTAGAAAGGGAAAAACATTGGTGCTCACACACATAGATCAAGAGAAAGTTCCCACAGAAAATAATACTCAACATTGAAATGTATTTATGACTGGTATGAAATATCCATTGATCACTAAAGATCAAAGATATTATACACACAAACTTGATACTAGCTTAGAGTATTAGAAAAAAAAACTGATATAACATTAAAATATTTTTAAAATATAAAATAAACATTTCACCGAAAGAGAGAAACAAATTTAAAAGATATGCAGCAATCAAAGTCCAAATCATTATATGATTTTAATCAAGAAGAGGTTAGGTATTACTAATTTCTTTCACTCACTGGTGAGTACGTAGATCAGAAACAATAAAATAAAAAACAAAACCCAACCCACGACCATATCACCCAAAGATAAAGGCTCAAGAGCATCCAAGAATCTTACAGATCTTTTTAAATACTAATAGGTGAATCATGTTTGCATTTTAATTTTGATCAAATGTAAATAGCAATAGCAAGCCAAATCAAAATTACATTTATTAATTTCAAAAAATTATTTTCACAAAAAGCTAAAATACTGCATATTAAAATGGAGGCAAGGAATTAACTAGAGAATAGCCTAATAACTTCCTAAAAAGCCGACATAGTATTGTATCTGGCAAGAAAAATAACATATACAATAAAAAATGAATAGTAGCAAAAGGTATGCAAACATAGGATCAGCATACCTGCGCTCTCCAGCCAACGTGCTCGATGTCATAATTCAGTTCTTTTTAGCAAGGTCAAAATGATCTTATCAAAAGACCTGTCAATTATAATGTCCATAAAACTCCACCACTAGAATGAATTAACAGAACAGAACAAGCACGTAAGAGCAAGAAAATTAATCATTGGAGACGAACAAAATATTCATGCAGATCAAGATGCAATAACATCACTCATATATTAAAACGATAGGTAAAGAAAGATATCAAGATTCAGCAAAAGAAAATTAAAACCACTGAAACAACGATGCACAAAAATGTCTAGAGCCTCACAGCTACTATATACAATTTCTTTAACATCTTGTGTCTCCGTGCATTTGCAAAAATCAGGAGTTCTGCCCATAAATTGCTAACCGCCAACAAGTAGAAAGAATGAAGTTAAGCACTAAATAGCTCAGACAAAATTTCGTTTCACCATTTACATTACACCTACTGTGTGTCCACATTTCTATGCAAGAAAATCCTAACACCTTCAGAGAGTGTCCAAGTAAGTACTAAAAAATACTGAAGATATGTCCTCGACAACTGTCCATTGAGATTCATACACCCAATGAAGGTACAAATAACAACATTAAAGACTCACTTTCTTCCATAATATCGAACCTTCCGAAAGAAAAACAACAGAAAGAATCAGAAAAAAAAAACATTTTTAGACAATTAAATACGTAAAACAAGCGGCGGAGTAGCAGCAAGGAGCAAAATTGTAAAGCACGGAAAAAAAATAATGATAATGACAATCGCCGTTTCGTTTTCTCAGGAAACAAACAACCGCCATAAACATCAACAAGCAACAGTCTAAATGGCAATACCTAGAAAAAGAAAACCAATTGCCTCAGACAAAACACTTAAAACTTTTCAATTCGTTTTTCAGTTTATATTCCTTTTTGTGTGTGTGCATGCGTGCGGAACTGGAAACCCTAGATATACAGAGGTAAAAGTCCCAATGTATGAGTTGATTCGAGGAGATAATAGACGTAGAAAGTACGATTGATAGGAAGGCCTCGGAGGCAGTGGAGAGCGGGAAAGCTATCGGCGAACAACAGAAGAATCGATATAAAGAGTGGTGGTAGATCTCTAGAATCTAGATCGGAGGAGAGAGAAAGTTGATGAAGAAGCAAGTTTGCCGGTAATATTTGACAGGGAACTGCGAACCCGAAAATTTAAAAAATAAGTGAACGTATTTACAGAAACTTTGTGATGACAATGAGTAGGAAAAAAGATGCCGTTTATGCAAAACGCAAAATTCTACATTTCTCTGTCTTTAATATGCGTGACAAATTAGACTTAATTGGACAATGGCAAGTAATTCGAATTGAACTTTTATTAAGAAGAGGCGCCCACTTTGCGAAAGTGTGTATAATTGAATTGAGTCCATGATAGTCATTTCTTAATTTTAAGGTAGTAACAATAGTTTATTTGATACACATTTAATAGTTATATACTCTTTATTCAATAAAAATATAAAGAAAAATTTAGAATTCAAATTATTATTTGTATAGTTACATGTTTGTTATACTTCTACTTCTAAACTGAAATTGAATTGTGAGTAATCTTTAATAAAGAGTTGGCCTAAATGGTAAAATGGAAACTGTCCTTTCTTTATAAAACATAGTTTGAATATTTTGATTTTAATATGCAAAAGATTGAATTTAAAAATTGTGTTTTATACTCATAATACCAAAAAGAAAAGAGGTAATACAACTTTACATAATAAAGTGAGGAGACTAAAATTTCTTGTTAATAAATAATACAATAACCTAATTATTCTAGTTCATTTTAGATTAAGACTTGTTTGATAAAAGCATATTCTGAATTCAAATTTTATTTAAAGAGGAGAAAAAATAATTTGTGTAACCCAAACGTAGTCCAAAAAATTATTGAGCTATTGAAAAGCAAATTATTTTTTTTAATGTGCGCGCAATATATTGTTGTTTACATTCTTATAAAATGATCATAAAGTTTTATGTTTTTTTTAATTTTGTTAAGAATACATGATATAATTTTGTAAAGCCTTAGATTAAACAATCTCTATTATGTTAATAAAAAGTTCAAAAAATCTAATATATTAAGACTAAAATTTACTCAACCCATTAATTTTTAACAAATTCATGTTTAATTAGCCTAAAGAAAAAAATATTGACCCAGTTGCTTATTTTTAATCGTATAGGTTAAGCAGAATATTTATACTAACTATATCAAAACTTGAGAATAGCATGTGGTGCATTTGAAACCAAAAAAGAAAAAGAACGCAGATCAACCAGGAAGCTCCTGGTCTTCTTGTCTAAGTCAAAAGCATACATGAAGATGAACTTGAGTGGCTGGTAGTGCCAGCCTTCTTCCCAACTTATAAAATGATTTAAGGTCATATTCATGACTTTGATCACAAGTTGGCAAGGTTAAATAATTTGTGATTTCCAACTTATAAAATGATTCAGGTTCATATTCATGACTTTGATCACAAGTTGGCAAGGTTAAATAATTTGTGATTTCCAATCGAATTTTCAGTCGTTGAGGCAAGTGTATCAAATAATTATTTCCCTCCATATGCATAAATGGCAGAATACCTAATTAGTCTCATAATTAAACTATATGACACACATCATAATAATCTCAAAACAAATATGGGCAAAGTGTATGACATTACATCTTAGTAATCTCCACATAAATAAGGGCTTCGTTTGACAAAACTATACTTCATACAGAGTACTTCAAGCATAACCAAATCCAATAAAATAAGAAAGAAAGAGGTTGTGGATAGGTGATTAAGGTGCGAATTGTTCTTCCACTCATGTAAAACTTCAGTAGATAACTATTTTGTGGGTCTCTCATCTATCTATTCCAAAGGCATTAACATCTACCCATACTTCAATGAGACGACCAATGAAATGGATGGGAGAATCATATTGTGCAATGGAGTATGCATTGTTGGTATCTACAAATGTTGTGTTGGCTCACAAAGACCTCCTCAAGCTTCATTTGCAATGTCATAGCCAAAGAACTTCCTTACAACCACATGTCAACTAGCCTATATATATGATTTCAGGTGCAATTCAGGGAGTGGAACTAATGAGTGGGCTTAGAATTTCCTAGGCAAGTAGAACCTAGAAAAATATGATGATGAAGAAAACTGACCAGCTCCTAAGACAATGTTTGTCATGTAACATCCCATCACCGATGGGAAGGCTAAAGTGGTAAATTTGGATCGGGTTGTGAGTGTGTATTTTTGCATGCATTGATTGGCCTCTATATGGATATGATTGTATATGCACTTGTGACAATTCCCGGCATATGTGTCTATAAGTGAAATTTTAGTGAAAAATGTGACACTGAGTATGAAAAATGAAATGGGAGTGATCTAGGTGAATTCTGTATGAAATTGCCAAGAGAGTACCGATGAGATTTCCGATACGGGAAAATGACAGTCCTATTGGCACTCCAAGTAAAGATATCAATTAGAAATTTTGTTTTAGTTTGAGCTATTGAAATTTGGAGAACTTGATGGAAAAATCAAAGTGAATAAATTGATT
>JANZLD010000006.1:71063535-71078343 GCA_026413575.1 Erythroxylum carthagenense
TTACATGCTGTATTTGATTTCGTATATTGATTGAATGTCTGGCAAAATGTCATTTATTGATCTGAATATGGTTATGGCTTATTTCAAATTGTGAAATTTGATAAGTAGTGATATGTTTGATGTTGCATGTAATATAATGGCTGATGACTCGAGTTGCCACCGGCCAGAGCTTTGAGCTCAACGTACGAAAATGAGCTTTGAGTTCATAAGTGATTAGAGCCTCAGGCTCAATGTATTAATGAGACCTGTATCCACTGTCGAATAAGGGACAGATATTAATGAGCCCTTCAATGGGATAGTATAGGCGCTCGGACACAGCAATAATAAATGGGTAGTTAGTGTGATGTGTATGTATCAAATATGGATGTGGATTTTTTGTAAAAGTGCAAATGTGTAATCCTATGAAAGTGTAGGAAATAAAGTTAAATGTATATGAATTGTGAATTGTGATCAAATGGGCAGCAATGTGAAAACCTGTTGTGTATTGATATTGTTGCCCAGTTTAAGGGGACCATCGATGATGGTCACTAATTGAGTTCGCAAAACTCACCCAAAATTTACAATTATTTTTCAGGACTCAGAAGAATACCCCGTTATGCAACGAGCGTATTGGGATCGCTCGAGAGTGACAGAAGAGGGCGAGATCAGTTGTGTCTGCAGAAAAGTGATATTTTTTGGGTAACTTATTGTCGTGTCTTTATAAAAGGGACCCGTGTGGTCATTGTATTACCAGTTATGTTTTGTAAATGTTTTTCCGCTTAATAAAATGTAAGTGTTTGTTTGTTCAAAAAAAAGTAAAAAGTATAGTGTTTTTTGAATGCGTGATGTAGCCGCCACTCTCGCAGGGCACGGACTCGGATATCACCATCGATATCAGGTTCGGGTCTTACGGAAGTGGGGTGTTACTTGTCACCATAGAAGCTATCACTGGAATCCTTAAATCATTCAAGTTGGTACCTTGGATGTACTAGAAGAACCTGATGGAATCAACAACATATGGTACAAACGAAGATAGTTCTATTTAGACAAATAAGTGTGAAAAAATAATTCTTAATATCAAAGAGAATATCTCTCCAACAACCTAATATTAAAGAGACTATTTCTGTAAAAACCTAATAATAAGTGACTAAGTCAAATGTTAGTCAAAACCAACTCAGATGCCTTAGATTTACTACTAGATAACTTTGTTGAATTGAATTTTGTAAATCTTCCTATAATCTCGTTTACACTAAAATATTTGTGAGTTTGTTATATCATTCAGTATAAATAAGTCAACAACTTGACAAGGGAATGTGTTCAAAATCCCTTGTGTCTTCATATGGCACTAAAGCCTAAAAGACTAACGTCAATGACAATTTCTTACTGCATCTCCTAGCCAATCTTATTTACTTCTTTTCCAACCATGAAAATTACGATGGAAAGAGAAAATTATTAGCTCTAGAGCACAAATGCTCTATCAGCCTCAGAAGCGTTTGATTTAAATGGCTTTATCACTGGTAAAATTGTGGCACCACTAGGCTTCATTCAATAACCACCAGTGGGAGACATCTCAATCTTCAAATCTAGTGCTAAATTTGTTGTTTGGAGGAAAAAGGATAGATTGGTCCTCTTGTGGCTTAAATTAATCATTTCTAAGAAAATTCAAATCAACATAGTAAGAGCCTCTGTTGCTAGAGAGGCCTAGGTTATCCTTGAAAGGATTTTTTAATCTTAATCTCGTGCTCGCATATTACAATTGCTCTAGCAACTTCAAACTCTCTCAAAAGATTTAGTCTCTATTTTAGAGTATAAAAAAAAAGCAAAGAAACATTACTAATTTATTAGCCTCTACATCTAACATAGTGTCGAAGGATGATCGTGTTAAGTTCATACTTCATGGATTAGGTGAGGATTATTCTACTTTTCATAATCCTATCAATACTAAAGTTGATCCTATTTCTATTGACGAACTGTTGGGAATGCTTCTTTAAGAGGAGGAAAAATTGAGCTTTCTAATATTTTCTTGCTGCCAACATAACTTCCAAGTCTTCTTAAAAAAGACCCAACTATAATTCATCTACTCAAGCTCGTAATTATAGTTGATCTTATACTAATGGAAAACCTCACCAATAGACTTACAAGGAAGGCCATAATAATGGTAAGTCTGATAGTTCCAATGGAAGGTATAAGAAATTCAAGGTCACGTGCTAAATTTGTGACAACTAGGACATTTTGCATTAGAGTGTTATAATCACTTCAACCACACTTTTACAGTTGAAAAGGGGTCTAAAATCTCTGCATCCAAAATATACATAAAGGATATCATAGTTTGCATCCATTAACCAATCGATTATACATTGTGCGTCATGCTGTCTTTGACGAAGAGAAATTTCCATATTTATAGTTAGGTGGGGCATAAAATATTAATCATCTAAATACTCTTACAATATCCCTATCCCTGTCACTGTTACAGTTGGCCATAAAGCTTTAACCATCTCCTATGCTTTCTTCTATTAATTCATCAATTAATAAGCTAAACTCCAATTTTTCCTCAGTACGTGACACTTCATCTTCCATGTCTCCTAATCGGTCTCATTCTCCTTCATTAGAGACCTCACCTCGTGATAACACAAGCCTACACCATAGCTTTTCATTTAATGTGCTAGCTAACAATGACAACAATAATAACTCTAATGATCACACTTCCACTGCTTTCTCTTCCCCATCCCCACCACTGCTACAACTCAAACACTTATGTCCTTCAGATAGCAAATCACATCTTATAACTACCTAAGCTCAAATACACTTCCTCAAAACCAAAATGAATTTTGATTACAAGGCTCTTATTATATCAAGATATCCACTACCCCCTCTTTTTGATGTTGACTAAGAACCCTCATGTTTCTCTAAAGCCAATCAATCACCACAATGGCATACCACTATGGAAATAAAGTAGTATGCTCTTATGAAAAATAAAACTTAGAATTTGGTTCCTCGGCCTCCTAATACCAATATCTTGGGAAGCAAGTGGGTATATCATATAAAAAGGTGTACAGATGGTTCTCCTAAACTATGTAAGGCTTGGCTTATGGTGTTTGACTGTTATTAATAGGAAGGCATCTTTGAGACCTTTAGTCTTGTAGTCAAGCCAACTACAATTCGGCTTGTTTTATCTTTTGCTGTATCGAGAGGATGGTCTCTTAAGAAACCTGATGTTACTAATGCTTTTTTGAACGACGATCTCTTTAAAATTGTCTATACGCAACAATCGCAGGGATTACTGGGCTGGGGATCCAGACACTAGGAGATTTACTCATGATTATTGTGTATATTTTGGAGGCAACATTAGCTGATCTTCCACAAAACAACAGGTGGTTGCTCTGTCTTATACTGAGGCTGAATATAGAGCTATTGTGTCAGCTACAATGGAATTGATTTAGGTCTAACAACTTCTCGTGAACTTTGTGTTCCTTTACCCAAGTCACCTATTTTATTTTATGACAATTTAAGTGCAAAGTTTATGACTTCTAGTATTGTTTTTCACAAGCATTCAAACACACATCCAAATTGATTATCATTTTATTTGCGAAAAGGTTGAGCAGGGTGTCCTATGTGTCTCTTATGTTGCTTCAGTGGATCATTATACTAACATTCTTACAAAGGCCCTATCTACCAAACATTCTTCTCACTTACAATCCAAACTTACAATCTATGATAGCTCTCCAAGTTTGCAAGAGGGTATTAATGAGAATTTCTCTCCAGCAACTTTGATAACAAGTGACTAAGCCAAATGTTGGTTAAAACCAACTTAGATGCTCCCAAATTTACTACTGGATAACTTTGTTAAACTAGATTTTGTATATCTTTCTATAAGCTCCTTTATACTTAAATATTTGTGAGTTTGTTATATCATTCAATATAAATAAGTAAACAACTTAACAACGTAATGCATTCAAAATCCCCACAAACCTTGTGTCTTCATACTTATAATGAAAGCCGTAATCATTTTACTAGTTTAAGAGGGGGAAAAGGGTGTCTTTTAAATCAAAATTTACTAAGACAATAGATTCCTAATATACGAGTAGCATCTTTGAGTAAATTACTCAAACTACGAAACAATTGTATTCAAGTATAAAGGCCTTGAGGTATCAAACCATTAATATCTCATAAACATAAACACCAAAATTTTCAAATTATAAATGATAAAGAAATTGAGAACATTACACCGAAATCCAAACTTTATGCTTTCTCTAAGACTAAACTCAGTTTCTAGCTACTAACAATCCTCAAAGATAAGTAAACAATTCTTAATACGTTGTAGCCAATCATTTATTAACCTAAAGAATACACAAATTAACGGTTTACCTATGGAACCTAAACAAAGTGGCCTTCAGGAAAGAGATTTCAACAAATGTTATAGATTGTTAAGAAATTAAAGTAGGATATAATCTTGTGTACAACAAAATAATACTAAAACTTTTCATTTGATTTTTTGGAAGTCAAGATCACTTAAATTCTATAATATGGTTAAAAATAAAACAAAATAAAGCATGAAGCACAAATTTGTACCTTAGTGTGTAATTTAATCCTCTTCTTATTATTTCCTTTAAACTACTTCTAAAATTAGTCCATATAACTACCATAGATGTAGATGTATTCAACCTCTAATGGTATCCATATGAATGTATATAGAGAACTATACAAGTGGTGCAGAAAGACAAGAACTGTTACCTTCTTTATAGCTAAGCCTATTTATAATATGGTCGTTTAGATCTTTTAATAATTTAATAATTTCATTTAAAATTCAATTATAATTAGGATTAATTGTAACTAAATACTTGGGTCCAAATAAGATTCAATATCTCATGTTGATCATTATTTATTAAGTATCTCACACTTAATCTTAAAGTTTCTCAAACTTTACAACCAAGTTCAACTTACTTAAAATACCTTTTTCTCTCATCATTCATTCTTTATGTGTGATTCATTAGGTTCTTAAATATGTTAGCAATTGTTATAAATTATAATATGAAATCATATTTAATAAATTAAACTATTTTAATTTATCTTTAATTTTTAATTAAAATTTTATATCCATTGATCAAGATTAAAATTTAGCAACATATTATGACTATCCAAATATTAAGATTGTCAAATTAGTTTTGACAAATATTTTTATACATGTTTTTTTTTTTGCAAAATCTAATCCTTTCATTATAATACTAAGATTAGACATAGAGCATGGAATTAAAGTATACTTTATTTGAATCCAACTATATTAGTTCTCTATCATTAGTAATTAATTCAATTACCAACATTTATAAACTATTTTACAAAGTGTTATTCAACCTTGGTTAAAGATTTCCCAAATTAATACTAAATAAGAACAATGAAATATTCTCTTTAATCATTTTAGGGTGATAAATCCTATATTGATCATTAAACTATCTTCATATGGTTCATGTTATATCCAATGACTACGGTTGAGCTCTTTTTTTTTAAATGGAATAGGTCATAAATAGTATTAACATATATTAATTCCTATATAAGATACTTTGGAGATCTTAAGTCAAAAGATCACTTATATAATCAAAACAATGAAAATTTTCATAGACATACAAGTAACATTCCAAATGAAATTATTATATGATGTTAGTGTGGTGAACTTATTCTTTAACAAATACCCAAGTATTTATTGAAGTTTCTCCATATTTTAATCTAAGAAATCGATTACTTATGAATGTATACTAGTTGTTTTATGTTCTAATAATGTTCAGTCTTAAAAGAAAATGATTAGAAATAATTTGGGAATAATACATAAATATAATATGAATTTTATAATTATAGTCTCATTATAATTTCATTTGTATTATACATTTATCCAATGGACTTTATTATATATATAAAAGATAATTGAATAATTATGCGTAAGATAAATAATGAAATTAAATAATTATGTCAATAAAATTATAACCAATTGATTGGCTATAGGGTATAAATTAATATTCTCCCACTTACACTAAGTCAATTGTTTAAGTACTTTATACCATATCTTTATATAACAATCATACTAATGTTGAAACAATGGTTTAATAAGAGAATTCTACACAATCCTCTATAGTGAGCATGTGCTCAAATCTTACAATTTTTATCTTAATTTTTATTATATTCAAAAGAAACTACCTAAATACATATTTGAATCTTTGATGAGACCTTAACTCCTTTTATACGCATAATAACTTCGATATTCTATAGTGCATTACTATCTAAATAATGCAAGGAATTACACTAAGTTCCTTAAATATATTTTTAATCCAAATAATCACCTTCATTAAATGAATAATATATTAAGGCTTGATTAGCATTTAACACTACATTAGGACCTTTCCAATCTCAAAATAATATTGTTCCAAGTAAAATGTACCTTAACTAGATTTTAGTTCAAAAGTTAATATTCATATAATCTTGAACTCAAATATCAACTTACACATATAATAATAAATATCTTAAATGTTTCATAATTATCAAATATCTTAAATACTAAACAAATTTAACATGTTATATTTGTACTTAGATTAGAATAGATCAATAACTTCTATATCTATCTCTATAGATCTAAATTCCAGAATTAATTATTACCTTTTCATATTGAATAATAGTTGTTGTTGGACTATCATATATTCAACAATTGAAAATATTAATTACTATTCTTTGTAAGTAGTATATCTCTATACACTCCCACTGAAGAGTGCAACTTGCTCTCACTAATCTTCTTATAAATATGATAAATTCACAATTATCTTTAAAACAAATCCTTTAAATTCATCATAAAAGTGAATCTTTCAACATCTTGCAAGTATACATCAAGTGTATCAACAAAGATACTAGTTTCACTTAGATATTTTGTTATGATATTTGTACTTTTCAAACTTCAACTTACTCCTATTACTTGTCTTAAGAACTATACTCCTATAAGTATTCATTGAAACAAACACCTTGTCCAATGGATTTATAAGATCATGTTTAACACTTTCAAATCACCCTGATACCCCCTGGGAGGATATGGGAGTGCCACAGCGGACTCACAACCAGAAACAAACAACAAACCCGATGCAATTAAATTTCCAAACACACTAAACATTCATTCCATAAATTTTTAGAAACTGAAGCAAACATACCTTACATATCATTCCAAACTTATTCAAAACGTACATACATTATTTCTCATGAACTTAATACAAATTTGTCCCTAAAATCGAAACTAGCCTAAAACATAGTTATTACAAAAGCTTACAACAATTTAGAGTCATACACTTTAAATACAAGTCAAAATAACTCAAAATACATTTTTATCAAAACAAGACTCATACTCCATTAGTCATTGCAGTTGACTCGTCCCAGTCTTTATAATCCTCGCTCTAAACCTACACGGGGCAAATCTACCATACTAGGCATATAGTTTAGTGAGTAATAACTAACTATGCATAAAGTGGAAACTAATCATGTAATAGCATAAGCATGCAATAAAAGCTTGTCTTATTAAACAATTCAACATAAAGTATTTTAGAACAGAACTAACAAATAATAGAACTAAATATCTTAAAGAGGGTATAAACCCTTCAGAATCGAAACATAGTTTCTTTCTTTATATCAAAATTGAATATAAATAAGAAAACAAAATCAAATGTCTGTTAATCCATTTACAGAAGCAGGTAACGGGACTTATACAGAAGAGATCAAAGTCTCAACACCGAAGTATCTAGGAGAGATTGAAGTCTTGACACTGAAGTGTCCAAGAGAGACCGAAATGTCAACACCGAAGTGTCTAGGAGTGAAAAAAGTCTTGACACCGAAGTATCCAGAAGAGATAAAAGTTTCGGAACCAAAGTGTCATAGGATAGATAAAAGTCTCAGCACAGAAGTGCCACATGAGCAGCTGCATACTCTTCTAGGCATGCCTGTTTACCCACAGCTAGGACTTATCAAATTCAAAAATAGAAATGTCTGAAATTTAATTCACACATAATTAGTGGTTTCATACCATGAATTAAAGCATATCACATTCTTCCAACCTAATAGCAAACAAAACAATCAAAATGAAATTATCAAAAATTACTTGCTAAATTACATACTAAACGAATTACAAAAATTACTTACAAAATCTCTCTTATTGCTTCTTGCCTCGAAATCCCGACAATATCTAGAAGTGGTCACTCTATACGTTCCTCTATAACATTAGTACAAACACATATCACTATTGTGAACAATTATGAATTCAATTATGCATATTCATATATACTGAATATGTATGATGTATGTATGTTCATGAAAAATTCTAAGTTTCTTAACCTTAATATTGTCACATTATCAATCATGTGAAACCATTCTCAATTTCTCAATCCAGATTTATCTTACAACCAACTTTTGTGTCCACTTTGCTCAATTATTCTCATTAGGAAGGGGAGGTAATTTAATAACACTTCCTTCTAGAAATTGTTCTCCCATGTCTTAAGTTTCTAATGAAACTAAGATCATTCTATTTGGTTCTGTATACTGAAAGTTATACTCAAAAGATCTCAAACTATACTTAAGCTTCAATAGAATTCTTATCTCAACTTCCAATCATATTCTGAAATTCTTAGAGGCAGAATTTAAATTAAATCTCCTTAAAAAATTTGTAGAATTATGACTCTAGTTTAATTAAAATCAAGAATTACTCCTTTTGAAAATCTACAGGTCTAGATATAAGTAAAATACCAAAGTATGTTCAGTAAAAACATCTCAGTTCATACTATTCCAATAGATTCCCTCACTTTCATTCAATCAATATTTTTTAAATCAATTTAGAAGGATACCAAATTTTTTGTAGAGGTAGAACACTGTGTTAGAAATCTAATGGTTTAAGTCTCATGCCATTTGGATATCTAGAAAAGAAGTTATAGGCAAAAGAAAGAAAGATGTTCAGTGTGGAATAACTCTCGTGTGCACATCGTGCACTAACCCAATTAAGAACAGTTGAGTCACGACTGTGCAATATTTGTGCACAGTCATGCACTCCATATTAATTCAGTCATGGGAATGAAACCATCAGTCACACCCGTGCATTCAAATCAAAAGTAGTCACAATTGTGCATCCTTCACTCACGACCGTGCACACCCATTCAGATCCAGTCCCAGTTTTATCATTCAATCTTTCTCAATTGAATTTATATGGATACTATTTTTTGTGGAGATGTAGAGAAATATGTTTTGAGTCCAATGGTTCAAGAATCAAGTCATTTGAATGTCGAGTGAAAAAGTTATGACAAAAAGATCAAAGTATGTTTAGAAAACAACCTCCATTCGATAAACAGGGATTTTTCCTATTATTTCGAACCGAAACTACCAACTTACATAAGTCATGCATTCGTTTATTTACAACACTAAAACATCATCAAAGCATTTACAAAATAACTAGAAAACTAAAACAACTTACTTGCCTCTTCAGCAAAATCCCAACTTTGACAGTGAAGACAAAGTTTCAGTGATGATTAAGGAACACAGTAAAAATCGAAGAACAACTAAGAGCTACAGAAATTTGGCCTTTCAAACCACGTGCTTACATATCTTATTAATTCCTTGACACATTGCTCTATTGCTTGTGAGCCATTTGTCACCCATATAGACGAGCTACATGTCATAATGTCATTTGTCTATTTTCTTAATCTAAAATACCCCTAAATTTTCAGAAAAATTCTTATAATTTTCAAAAATTCCAAAATATTACTAATAGTCTCCAACTAAAATTTTACCTCTAATAATCAATTACTCAAAAATGTCACGAATACATGTATAATTGTTTTGTATATGTCAAAATTCATATTCACATATCAGCGAATACTCAATTATTCAAAGCATACGATGCACTGGAATTCCTTAATTTTCTAACCCCTAACATGGGGTATTATATTTCTATTATCTGATTTAGTTCTAAACTTATTGGACAATACAAGCTTCAACTGAGCATCAAATCATAACATCATTAACTTTGTCCTTTTAAAAGCCGTAATATTCCATATGTAATAGGGAACCTTAATAATTGATTTAATTGTAACTTTTGAAGGTATGATGTTATATTAGACATAACAATAGATTAAATAAAATTTATATCATACAATATCTCATAATGATCTTTCCTCCTAATAAATATCCACATTATTATAAAATTTTCTTATGGAGGTATTCATTAAATAATCTCATTCCTTATAGATAATTAAAAATTTAAATCTCATTATATCAATCTTATTGAAGTGCTTCAACATTCTCAATGCTTAATTTCTATTTATATTTAAACATTTTAAAATTTTAAATTAATATTTCATTTAATTAATGGAATCTTGTTATATAAATTCATTAATAAATGTTCATATATATATATATATATATATATATGATTGTGGATTGTATAAAACTTTTGAAACTTGTCGGGTCAAAGAATAACCAAATAAACCTTTAGTAAAGGAAGATGATGGTATTGAATTACTAAATTTTAAACATATATGTGTTGGATGTAATAACAATTCATGAAAGGATGAACATTTATATATATATACATAAATGTTCCACCATAAAATCAAGCCCATGTAGTTCTGTCTATCAAAACTTTCATTCTAGACCTACAAAAAATCAAAGAAATTGTTGAATAATTGAAATAACCTGTTGAAATTCTATACTTTGCACGCCTAATTTGGAAATATTCCTAAAAATGTGAAGAATTTGATCCAAGGATCTAGAATCAGCTACGACTAAACGAACTACCTACTCTATATATTCTATAGAAGTGAATATAAGAGAAAAAGCTCTTCTTTCACAGAATAGGAGGCTGACCTTCTCTCTTCCTAGTGAGACCTCTTTCACTCACTTAGTGGATGAGCTAGAGGACTTTACTAAAGCCTATATATAGGCAAAGGGTTTCCCATGCTCCAACACACACAAATTTATTTCTTATTATGCCTTGAACATTATGATAATGTTAAGTCCAAATTCAATATCATATACTCAAAAGCATAAACTAGAAATATATATGATCTTTATCATCTTATATATTGATAAGAAAAGTCATGCAATTATTTTTCCTTTTAATGATTACTATTATCGTATATACGTCAATATCTTTAATTGTAGTCTTCATTTTTGCTTTTAATAGGCTAAATTGAGTGGAAGAATTTATTAAGATACTATAACTTTCAACTCTACTTCATGTAACTATTTGCATTGTGTTATCAATGTATTGACATCCACCTTACATATTGTCATTAAATTTTATAATGTATTTAGTCAACTTAAAATATCATCATTTTTTTCATGATATTTACATTTCTCTAAAACTTTGTCAACAAAATCCTTAATAGGGATTAATCACAAAATTTCTTAACGAACATTATAACTTTTGTTTCTGACTTTAAGAACTTTTCTCAAATGTAACCTAAGTCAAAGAAATTTGGTTTATTAATATTTAATCTCAACTGTACTAACTTAGGTAATTTCTATTTCAAAAAAAAAAGATAAGTTATACATGCCATGACAACCAAATGAGATTATGACTCTAATCATTTATTTGGACACTATTACTATTTTATTTGAATAATATTCTTTATTACTATTCAAAAAGATTAATTTAATCTCTTAAGTCAGCTAGGATCTTATTCATATTTAGTTGATCCTGACTCGCTCATCAAACAAATTAAACTTAAATTAGGAATATAACATCCATATGAATTACATTTTATATGACTTCTAGATCCCTAAGGTAGAACTTTTGTCAAAACATATCTTATATGTTATTCCTAACCATGACTTTAAATTCATATGATCATGAATCACTCATCCAAATCATACAAATTTAGTTAAGTAGGACTCGTTAATTTAAGATAAAATATATTCAAGTTAAAGGGATCTTGAGTTACTCAACAAGTCTTATAATAAATAAAACTCCATTTTATGCTTGAATAATTAAAGACAACAATCACGTTCTCAACACGTAATTAATATTTAAATAAGGGATTCAATTTCAATGGTCCAATTATACAACAAAATTCATTTAACAATATCATTCATATAAAAGATACAATTTAATATACATCACAATATATAAAAACATATAAATAAAACCAAGCAATTTCCAATGCAAATATACTTAAATTATATTTATAAAACATCAAGCCTTGCTAGATTCTAGTTATTAATCTTCATAACAAAAACTAACATTTACAACTCTTTGGAAAATTAAATTAGATTAAACTCATTAATTTCTAAACAAATCAAATTTCTAAAATCAAATTTCTATTCCAAATAGAATTTTAATTTGATTTAAAAATAATTTTCATATTCAATTAAAATTTATTTCTAATTATCTTGACCTCTTTAATAAAATTAATTGAAAATAATTTTCAATAAATTACTCTTCTTACTTATTATAATTTAGAAACTCATTTTTCAAAATTTTATATATAAGACATTCTAATTTAATTAGAAAGCTATTTTCTAATATTAAAGGAAATTGCTTTAAAAATTAAATGATTTTTTTAAAATTCTTTCATTATCTAATTAGAGATTAATTTCTTAATTAATTAGAAAATTACTCCTCAATAAATTTAAAATTTTTAAAAATATTAAAGAATTGTGGGAGTTATACCTTGTTTAATAAAATTCATATTAACTCCTTAAGATCCTTTTAGTTTTTACTTAGAGATTAATTTCTTAATTAATCACAAATTAATTCCTTAATAAATTAAAAAATTTAAAATTTTAAAGAATTATGGGAATTATACCTTATTTAATAAAATTTAGATAAACTCTTATATCAAATAGCACAACAGTGTTAATATGAAAAAATCTTTATTAATTTTATCTTAATCAAATATTTTTGGAATGTTATTTTTCAAAGTATAAACAATTCATTATTATTAGCTTAAGGCTTTTATTAACTTCTTCATCTAAATCACACTCCTCTTTATTCAATTGTTGAAGCAAATTTCCCATTGCTTCATCATCTTCTTTTTGTTTTTGTTTAGTCATTTTGAGTTCCTGTTTTATTACTTAAATTTCTTGATATATACTAGATATCTTTTTTTTCTTGGCTTATCTAACATGTTTGTTAAACTGTAGGTGGACAAGGATGTTAATGGTAAGATTTGGCTAGGGGTTTTAAATGATTCTTGAAGTTTCATTTGGTATTATTTTTGCAACTAGTGGTCATGGATATGATTTATAACTTCTTATAGAAAATTTTGATCTTTTATTATCACATTAATTTGTTTTTCTTCTTATTCTAATTGATCATTATTCTTCACTATTCATAATCATTAAAGCTCAAATTTTTATCTAATAATCTCTTAGTCTAGTTCTAAGTTTTGGAGCTTTAATTTATTATGCAATATTTTTCTATATGTCCTTTTTTGATGCGCCCATAATATGTTTCTAAATTTGGATATTGAAAGGAAGTTTTAAGTTTCACTAACATATCTTTTGGTTGGTTTAGGTTTCATGTAAAATCTTTTATATTTTTTATATAGAGATTTATTCCTATTTTTGTTTTATGGGGCTTTAGTACATTCTTTACAAAATAAGAAATATCAAATTGTTGACGTAAAGATCCTAATCCTTTTTTTCTAGTATTTCATATTTTAATAATTTTTGAAGTTTCACATTTTAGCAAAGTTTTAATCCTTCTTTTTGGGTATAACTAATTATCTTATCATAAGTCAATTATTTGTAAAGGGTTTGATCATTATGTTTTTTTAAACCTAATATAGGAGGAAGTCCTACTAAGAACTTCTTCTTCCAAAATGATTGGTTTAAATCTTCTTTAAACATGACTCTAGTAAAAAGGTGTCTTTGTAGCATAGGAAATATGAAAGTTTTTTGCACCTAAGGTTGAATAATAACTTAGCAATCTTATCCTTCAAGTATGAGGGATTGCCTATGAAATGGAAAGAAATTGGTAATATCAAAGTAGGGATAACATCTTGTATAGGCTCACTGTTCTCATATAAGATTGTCTTACCTTATTTGTTAACTCTAATAGATTTAAGAATATCAAGTATTTGTGATTTAGTCAAGTGGTAATCCCATTGTCCTTTCAATTATTTGAAAAATGTGGTTGGCATGGTTAGAGGTTTCTAATGAGGTTCTATAGACATTAACAACCACTGTTATTTGTTAAAGCATACCTAATTTGTTATATTAAAAAATTCCAAATACGTTCCACTTCTACACGAAGGATGTATTATACATAGCCTTTTGTAAGACATTTTCTTTTTATTAATTTCTATATCAAGGGCATAATGTTTAACCAATATGGTTTTACATTGTTTTGTTAGTGAAGTCTGTTCAATACCAAGGAAAGAGATTAAAGGTTATTAGATTCAGTGTTGTTATCTTGTTTAATCGTATTAACTTCTTAGGAGCTACTAGTTTAGATCCTAGCTTAGCTCTTAGTTTGGATGCTATTTAAGGCATATGATGTTGAAGATTTTAGGAAGTAAGAGACAATATTTTCATTTATCCTATTTAATTGGCTTTGAATGACATTAAGAAATTCTTTATTATTCTTTTTCATAAATTGGTTCTGAGTTGTTGCTAGATATTTCATAAGGCTTGAATATTAGGGGTCTTTTTTTATCAAATTTTATAGTTATCACTGTAGGATTTTTATAAGATTTTCTCTATTCTATAAACTTGTTATCCTATCATATGCAAATAACTATTTATGTAAATGTTGGACCCCGATCCTTAAGTGGCAATTTAGAGATATGAAATGAATTCAATGAGTGTTTTCGGATATGAATT
>JANZLD010000006.1:71154869-71165277 GCA_026413575.1 Erythroxylum carthagenense
CTTACTACGGGTTTTGGTGGCATTAAGCCGACCCATTCCCTAGTGCCAACACGGCCCAAAAAGGTGGGTCGTGTCAACATTGATTTCAAATTCTATCTTTAAGAGTTTCAAAATTTGACTACAAGTTGAGTACTGGGTGTAGAAAGTTAATGATGAATGTATATATATGTATATGTAATGTTTTAATGTTCATGATTGATCATGGATTATAATTTGTTTATGGATGATATTGAGTTAAATTGGAGTTAGAATAATGGGGAAATGATGAAAAATTAAATTAGAAATGATAGGCCAAGCATAAGGTAGTGAATGTAGTAAGTAAAGAGTTAGAAATCTAGAAATAAGAATAAAATTGGATATATGTTAGGGCAAGAGGCATAACTTTTTCTTTAGAACTCGTATTAAGGTTATCTAAGTATGGTTTCTAAGAGGACTTTGAGTTCTACAAATTCTATGAAGACTTGAAAAGAGATTTTACTATCTAGAGGGTCAAAATTTAACATTTCTGTAAATGATTCGTGAAGGTCCACTTAGTGGACATGGATGTCTGCCTAACAAACATTCACTGATCATTTAGTCTTAATTAAGGCTTAAATGGGGCTTGAATTGTACCTAGAATGATGCTTGAATAAAGTGACTAATGTGTGATATGTTTTAAGTGATAATGGAGGTGATAACTTAGTGAATGAATTGATAATATCAAAGTACCAAAGGCATAAGTATAATGGGAGTGAAGATGTTCATATGATTGTAGTTATGATCTAAAGGAGATGAGTAATATGTATTAAGTGATTAAATGTGAATGAGAATTGGGCATTATGAGAGCATATAATGTTAGAAAAGGAATGACGAGAAATTAACTTATGATATTAGAATAATCAAGTGTTCTTAAGGTGTAAGCTTAAGAATGAGCTAGACATATACAAAGGATAAAGATTGAATGGTGAACTTAGAATGATCAGGTACAAATGAAGTATAAACCTAAGTTCAATTAGACATAAATGAATTACAAAATGAGAATGAGCATAAGATGTGAATTTAGATAATATACCCGTGACTGTCATTGAGCTTGCATTATACGCAACACACAGATATATATATGTATGTGATTGAATATTCATAAGATTGTGCAATTAATAATGTATGTGCAATAGGTGTTTTGCATAATCATGATATAGGATAGAATGTCCGCATCCAAACGTTTCCAAATCGTGGACATTAATGCTAATCTGGAGTGTACTGTGAGTCAACCTAGATGGTCTTACTTTAATGATTGTTCTGTTTAAATTCTATATTAAATAATTATGTGAATATGATTGTACTGATTCTGGACATTAAATGTCCAAAGCGTTTGATGCATGAATAATATTGGAAGTGCTCATTGAATGTTAATTGGACTAACTATGTGATACTCAACTTGATTGTTGAATGTCAGACCAAGTTCTGAAGAAAAATGTGAATGAAATAAATGATTCTTAACTTAAATATTGAATCCCAGGCCAAGGTCTGATGACATGTGTAAAGTGAAAAAAAGTAACTTATTGATCTTATGTGATTGATACATTTCATTACATAAATGCATGATAATATAAAGGCTGTTGTAACTAAAGTAGCCACCAAAAAAGAGCTTAAAGCTCGGAAAGTGAAAAAGAGCTTAAAGCTTATAATGTGATTAAGAGCCAAAGGCTCACTATGTATAATGAGCTCAGTACCCCCAACGGATACGGGATAGTTATCAATAAGTCCGGTATCTACAATAGATATGGGACAATTATAGGCACTCGATCACAACAATAACAAATTGAAAGTGAGCCTCATGAGCACTGCATATGCATATAATATGTATGATTTAAATAGTTTAACTGATTTCTAAATGTGATATATGTTGTAAGTGAATATGACATGTATATGACTTAACGTAATGAATTCATGAAGTGATGTGAATTATGTGATTATATGAATTGATGTGTTATGTGATTGAGTGAGTCATCGATGATGGTCTACTCACTGAGTTCGTAAAACCCACCCTAAAATTGCAACATTATTTTTCAGACTCATAGGAGTTATCCATTAGACAAATTGGAGTTTAGCTACTTTATTTTAGTAAGAGATAGAGATCAGGATCAGTTCGCATCTGCATATGTATTTTCTTATTTTTGTATCAAATTGTGTATTCCACAATTATTGTATCATGTGTAATTGAATAATTCTGTTTGTAATAACTTTCCAAATTGGAAATGTTTGTAAATGAGATTGATCAATGAATGTATTAACACTTACAATGAAAGTGTTTATGAATAAAGTGGGCCTGATTTGTTTATTGATTTTTCGCATATGCGTGTATTGTTTTGAAAATTTTGTAATGAGTTTGATTGTTGACTGTTCTAGCATACCACTCTCGTAGAGTATAGTCTCGAATACCGTCTGTATTTTCAGAGATATACCCTATAAGAGTGGGGTGCTACATGTTTCATAGTCTGGGAGGTGTATGTGTCAAAACGTAATGTGACTTATGTGAACTTCGTGAAAAATAAATTCCTATCTATCATACAACATCTACAGACGTAAAGTACAAAAGGCAATCACGACTTACAAGTACCTATAGTTAAAAGCAGTTCCATCATTATGCTTAGCACAATGAACCATCTGACTTACATTATTGTCTGGAACAATGCTTGTAAACTTATTCTAACCTTGTTTGATTAATTTTTATTTACATATTTATACAAGAATTAAACAAATATGTGATTAAAAATTAGTGATGCAGACTCAGAACATATTAAACAGTGCAAATAATCTGTGCTTTATTGTCCCAACATGCTTGTTAGTGTGTAAGATTACAAGTTTTAAAGGCAAGTTAGGTTTGATAAAACATTTGGAAGTCTTAGTTTCTATATTAACCATGACGTTGACAAAAGCTCTAAATAATAGTACTTTCCAAAAATAAAATAAAATAAAATAAATCAATGGCAAGTTTAATTATAGATGAGTTTAAAGCATGTTTCAAGTTTTGGTTTTTAGAAAGCCTTGTTATTGTTTATGTTCATATTTTAGTAAAAATAAAAGTAAAGGGCTTATAATATGATGATGATGTAGCGTAGAAGAAAATTACGGTAAAATTGAGAATAATAGGAAACTTTTATTAATTCGTAAAAACTGTGTAAACAACATATAAAAGGCTTAAATAGTCTCGAAACCTAAAACAAACAAATAAGGAAAAGAATCCTAATTTGGAAAGAATTCTGAATAATATTAAAATTAAAGTGGCTTCATGACTTCATCGTTTCATAAGGCCAATGGACTACATCAATTAGCCTTGCAATAAGGCTCTCAAATCAGTCTTTAAAAATATGTAGGGATTTTTTTGGGTCATTTTTCTTTCCTTTATCCAATTTCTCTAAAAACTTCAAGGCTATATCATCTACATCATTCTCCCTCACTTACAAAAAACTTGTCCTCGAGTTTATTGGATACAAAGGCTCATCATCAGGATAGAATGGATAAATATCCAACACATTAAATGTCTTAGATATACCTATATTACTAGGTATTCCCACAACATAAGCGTTGTCATTGATTTTCTTCTCAATCTTATAGAGCCCATACTTCTTTGGCTACAACTTGCTATATGTCCCAATTGAAAATTGCTCTTTTCTCAAAAACACCATGACTTGATCACCTACTGCAAACAACAGCTCCTTACACGATGTTGATCAGCTGCTACCTTATATTTTTCATGGATGCCTTAAGCTTTTGCTTAACTTTAGTGGTACTTGTTTGCCACTGCTCTGCCATATGCTTGGCTGCAACACTAAGGTCTATGACTTTGGGTAGCTTCACTAAGTCAACAACATGCTTAGGCATCATGGTGTTCACAACAGAAAATGGTAACTTCCCCATTGACCTACGAACAACACTATTATATGCAAATTCTGCCTATGGTAAAGCAACATCACACTGTCTTGGTTTGTCATCACAAATGCTACGAATCAAATTACCCAAAATCCTATTGGTAGCTTCTGTCTGTCCATCAGTTTGTGGATGAGTGCAGTGCTACAATAGTTAAGAGAGGAATCAAACGTCTGCCACAAAGTCCTTTAAAAATGACTGAGAAACTTGTTATCTCTATCTGATGTAATTGACTTCGGCATTCCATGCAATGGCACCACCTCTCTAAAAAACAACTTGGCTATCCCTTGAGCATCATCAACTTTTCTACAAGAGATGAAGTGCATCATTTTTTAGAACTTATCAACAACAAAAAAAACAAAATCCATGCCTCATTGTTTTGAGGCAAACTAAGCACAAAATCTATGGACAAATCTTCCCAAATATTGTTAGGTACAGGTAATGGTATATACAAACCAGAATTCTACGATTGTCCCTTTGCCGTTTAGCACACATAGCATCGTTGCACCATCCTACTCACATCCCTTCTCAAGTGATGCCAATAAAACCTCTCTTGAATAGTAGAAATAGTCTTATCTCTACCTAGGTGACATGCTAAACCTCCACCATGCAAATCATATAACAACTTCTCTATAAGAGAAGAACATGGAATACAAAGTTGATCCCCCTTCATCAAGTAGCCATAATAGATGTGGAAATTTATACTGGCCTGGTTAGTGATGGACTTCTCCTAAACTTTTTTAAAATTTTATGCTCTTCTCCCAATCTTCTTTAAAATCTTCATCTGACTCATACAACTCCTTCAATTACTCAAATCCCACAATCTTACTACTCAATGTAATAAGCAGATTGACTCGTCTCCTTAAAGCATCTGCCACCTTATTTTGTATCCTTGCCTTATGCTTCAATCTAAATGGAAATTTCTGTAGAAACTAAACCCATCTAGCATGCATATCCTTACTAATCTGGGTCTGATTATTTAGATGTTTGAGAGCACCACAATCTGAATACAAGATAAACTCACGTCCAACCAAGTAATGCTCCCACGTTCTCAAGACATATACAACAGAATAGAATTCGTTATTATATGTAGACCAATTTTCCATGCATCAGACAACTTCTCACTGAAAAATGCCACAAGCCGCTTCTTTTGGGACAAAAAGGTTCCAATTCCCACTCCACTTGCATCACAATCCACCTCAAAAAGCTTATCAAAATTTGGTAGAACCAAAATTGGGGCAATACATAATTTCTCTTTCAAGATCGCAAAGCTAGCATCAACTTCACTTCCCCACTAAAATTGACCTTTCTTTAAACATTCCATAATTTAAGCTGCAATGTACTGAAGTTCCTGATAAAACGCCTATAAAAGCTAGCCAATCCAAGGAAACTCTTTAATTTTGTAACTATTCTTGGTACTGGCCATTCTCTAATTACTTTGACTTTCCCTTCATCTACCTGAATACCTTCCACACTAACCATAAAATCAAGAAACAGTAACTTCTTGGCATGAAATTACACTTCTTCAAATTTGTGTAAAGCTTACTTTCCAACAATACTGTTAGCACTTCCCACAATTACACAAGATGCTCATCTTCCGACTTACTATAAATCAAGATATTATCAAAATAAACTACAACAAGCTTTCCAATGAAAGGTTTCAATACCTGATTCATCACCCGATGAAGGTATTGGGCTCATTTGATAAGCCGAATGGCAAAACCAACCATTCATACAACCCCTCCTTGGTCTTGAAGAATGTTTTCCAATCATCTCTCGAACTGATTTGGATTTGATGATACCTACTCCTCAAATCAATCTTGAAAAATACCATAGCTCCACTTAGTATGTCCAACATATCCTCCAGTCGTGGAATTGAAAACTTATACCTGATAGTAATCTTATTAATTGCTCTGCTATTAACACACATTCTCCAATTACCATCTTTCTTTGGTGTCAATAGGGCCGAAACCGCACAGGGACTCACACTCTTCTTGACATACCCTTTTTTCAACAATTCCTGAACTTTCTTTTGTAAACCTCACTCTCTATTGGACTCATTCAGTAGTGAGGAAGATTTGGAAGACTAGCTCCCAGAATCAGGTCAATGTGATGCTGAATTTCTCGTATGGGAGGAAGCCTATCTAGCAAATATTCAGGCATAACTTTACTGAATTCTTCTAACAACGGCTTCACTACCTCTAGTACTTCTGCTAATGGCTCTTCATCAGTTTCCAAAATCTGTTTCACAATTAAGGCATGAACGGCCTTAGATTCTTTCATAGGAGCCTCCATTTCTTCCTCATTTTGCGTGATGGTGATAAATGAATGCTCCTCCACTTTCAAAGTGTTAGGACATTTATTTGTCTTCAAAGGGAGTAATGTAAACTTCACCCTTCCTTCTCCAACCTATACGCATTATCTTTGTCTATATGTTACGCATCTACATCAAACTGCCAAGGCCTACCAAACAACAAATGATAAGCATCCATAGATACTACATCACAGTATACCTTATCTCGATATTTACCAATGGAAAAAGGTACCTTGCAATGCTCATTGACTTGGATCTTCTCTATCGTCTTTATCCATCCAATGGAGTAAGGAAGGGTGTTTTTCTACCAGTAGCTATGATGCCATCACTGCCTCTCTACCAATACTATTTTAACAGCTACCACTATCTATGATCACATCAAACACATACCCATTGATAGTACACCTGGTGTGGAATAATTGGTGTCGTTAGGTAATGACTTCTTGTTTAGGGGCTAACATCAGTTTTCTAATTACCTAATTATGCTCTTGGCCATCGTCATCTTCATATTCTTCCTTGCCATCATCCCCATCAAGCTCACAAAATTTTTCTTCAACTTCTTTCTCTACCATATTAACACCTCTTCTATTAGGGCATTCATTGGATTTATGCCTAGGTTGGTTGCACCTATAACACTTCCCCATCATTGGCTTAGCGTAAGGATTGGTCATTTTCTACACCTCTTTTAGTTCAACTGACCTCTTTCCCATTACCTTATCCTCCTTCAATTCATTGCGCGGTTGATTGTTTTGAACCAACTTGCTCCTCTTAATACGAACTCGACTATAATTCTCACTGTTGGATCCTTGCTTACTCGAATCCCACCTATCACCCTTCTCTTATAACATCAATTTAGCCTTAATAGCTATATTCTTGGCTTCATTTCGGTTCCACAAAACCTGAACCCCAATCTTGTCTCTAATCTAAGGCTTCAACCTATCTAAATATCTTCCAACCTGCTGCCCTTCACTCTCCCACAGGTCATTCCTTTCAACAAGTCTCATGAACTCAGTGGTGTGTTCATGGACAATCTTCTGACCCTGATGACATCTCTGATTTGTTGAAACAAAATCTGCTCAAAATTTGGTGGAAGGAAATCCCTCTGCAGTAATTGTTTCATTCTCTGCCAAGTTCGTAGAGGTTGTTTACCCTTATGATACCTTCTATTTTGTAACCTCTCCCACCAAGCAGAGGCACCCCCTTTCAACCTACCATCCACCAATCTCACCCTTTTCTCTTCAAGAATATCCATATACTTAAAGAACTGATCTACTTCTGTAATCCAATCAATGAAATCTTCAATGTTAAGATTTCCATTGAAACTAGGAATATCTACTTTCAACTTAAATTCATAATTATCCCTATCAAAATTGTTACCTTGATATCGGCCTCGACCAATACCCCTTCTAATTGGTTGGTTATAACCATTCATCGACACTTCATCTTCTTCTTCAGAATCATCATCATAGGCTGGTTGCCTATGATTATTTGCAATAACAAGTCTAATGACAACATTGCCATGAGCATCACCTTCTCTTAGTCATTGCATATCACCAACCCTATTCTTATTGGCATCCACAGCCAAAGCATCAAGTCGATCAACAATATCTTCAAGGCGTTGTTCCAAACATCAGAATCTGCGATCAACACTCTGCTCCATGGTTGTTAATGTTGCCTTTTGAGCCTAAATCTCAGTTCACAAGGCTACCATGTCTTGAACACAATCACGGGCATGAACACTATCTGCACTGTCGTTGCCAGCCATCAAATTAGTGCAGAAACTTGCTTTGATATCCCCTAATGCAACATAGAAGAAAACTACAGCCAAATTGAGAATAATAGGAAACTTTTATTAATTTGTAAAAACTGTGTAAACAACATATGAAAGGCTTAAATAGTCTCGAAACCCTAAAACAAACAAATAAGGAAAAGAATTCTAATTTGGAAAGAATTCTGAATAACATAAAAATTAAAGTGGCTTCATGAATTCATCGTTTTGTAAGGCCAATGGACTATGTCAATTAGCCTTGTAATAGGGCTCTCAAATCAGTCTTTAAAAACATGCAGGGATTACTTTGAGTCATTTTTCTTTCCTTTTTCCAATTTCTCCAAGAACTTCAAGGCTATATGATCTACATCAGATGAGAATAAAAATAAAGAAAAAGATAACAAATGACCAAACATTTGAAATAACACAAGCCATCTCCATCTAAGCCTAAGGCACTAAGATGTGTGGGACATAGTCCATACCTGAGCTAAATTTGCCCATTATCTAATGGCTAAGTGTTACTTGTGTACGATTCCAACATATTGTCGCTTTCTTGTGCTCCTACATTTTATTAAGTCTAATAGCATGCAATCTTATTTCTAGCTAATAAAGAGATTGTCTCCAAGTAATCAACGTTTTAATTTCAACACTATTATTTATAACAATTATATTTTGTTCCAATTAATTTACATTTTTTGGCATACATACTATTTCAGTCTTAATATTAAGGTAGAATCACATATTCTTTAAATATTAAAACAAAGAACAAAATTTTATTATTATTTATTAGGTATATAGAACAATTGCACTAATTTGGGAAAATAAAACCTTATCGATGTGGATTAGAATATGATGTTATCTCTCACACAATTATTTGCATAAAAGACATAGTCATATGCTTGTAGGTAGCTAAACTTCTTTAAGATAGGGGACGACTACTAATTAAGAATAAAATTGTGTATTAACGAACCTCCTTATATCTAGCATGTCAAGGAAAATTTTACTGAATTATTATTATCGTTGTTAAGATTAAAGTTTTTGATAATAAAATATTGGCATGATATTAAATTATATATATAAGAAAATAATATAAGAAATTTTTAATTTTTAGAGAGATAAACAATCTTTAACTTTCCTACTTAATCTTGATTACTTTTTTAATACTTCTATCTAGATTTTTATTTTTGAAGTCCTCTTATATAGTATAATATATCATAATGTTTAATTTCAACAAAAATGAATTTTTATACTCTCATAAATACCAAACATAAAATTGAAAATTAATATTATATTTATTGAATACCTGTGTATCAAAATTTTATATTAAAAACATTATGTTTTTTAATGTCATCAAAAGTTTCAAAAATTAACATGGATGATACTAGCATTATTTTAAAGTCTATGATAATCTAAACTAACCTTTTAACATAAAATTTATCAATAATCATAATTTTAAATAATAATTTCATATTTGTCATTATTTATATAACACCAATAGTCAAGTCAACGTATCAAGCGCATAGAGTTCTCCATTTTGTGAGGATCTGGCAAAGGTCATGATATACGCAACCTTCCCTTTGTAATTTTACAAAGCGACTCTTTCTGTGATTTGAACCTATTTATCAGTTACTTTAAAACTCAACCTTAAAAAAAGAATAAATAATAAATTACTTGAAGTTGAAAATCAATGGAGGTCGTGGAACATGAAACACAAACAAAGGAAGCTAAGTTGAATCTTAAAGAATATCAATAGAATCATTATACAACCTTTGAGCATATGATTTAAGTTGGTAGGTTTTAAGGACAAAAAGAAGAGGAGAAAAAAAACCTTATCTTTGTCATTAAGATTGCACATTCAACATCATTATTACCCAGGAGGTCATCCATTCTATGCGACGGAAAACTGGTCGAAAAGGGCTCATGGCCATTAAAGTAGATCTGGAGAAAGCTTATGATCGGTTATCGTGGGCTTTTATTCAGGATACCCTCACCGATGTCAGCTTTTCGGAGTCGCTCACCAATCTCATCATGAAGTACATCTCTACTGTCTCCATCCAAGTTAATTGGAACGGAGAACTTAGTGATGCCTTTACTCCCTCCCGAGGCCTTCGACAGGGGGACCCTCTTTCTCCCTACCTCTTCGTCTTGTGTATGGAGCGACTGGGTCATGCAATCACTCGAGCAGTGGCACAAGGGCACTGGAAACCGATCACGTTGAGCAAGCATGGGCCGACCCTCTCCCATTTATTCTTTGCTGACGACCTCATCCTCTTCGTTGAAGTTTCCCTGGATCAATTGCGTGTCATTCGGGAAATTTTGCAATCCTTTTGCATAGCCTCGGTGTAACATCCCGTTACCGATGTGAGGGCATATCGGTAATTTGGATGGATTGAGTAGTGAGTGCATTCATGATTGAA
>JANZLD010000006.1:71165377-71181273 GCA_026413575.1 Erythroxylum carthagenense
CACCCAATTAAATCAAACTAAGCCATAAACACAAAATTAACACAATTCATACCTAATGACATCATATAAAAAATTCGGGGTCCAACATACACTACGTAGACCGTTCGCTTACCACGCGACCTCTGTGACGACCTAGAATCTATTATGCGATCTTTTCTGTGGGGTTCGTCTCGCGATAAGGCCAAAATACATCTAGTGCCTTGGGATGAGGTTTGCGAACCTAAGGACCAGGGGGCTTGGGTATTTGGAGAATTCAAAAGATGTACGACGCATTCTTAACTAAACTCAACTGGTCTTTGATAGCTAAGCTTACTGCGCTTTGGGTCCAAGTCCTTTCTGCTAAATATCACTTCGACGCCACCTATCTCCCCACCTCCATCACGACTAAAGGAGGCTTCATAGTTTGGCACAGCATCAAGGCTACCTGGCACATCGAGACCCGAGGATTATAATGGCGTCTCGACGATGGCACTCGGACTTGCTTCTGGCTCGACCCCTGGTTAGGAGGCCTCGGGCCGCTGCTCTCTCACACCACCCACCCTCTCTCTGAGCGGTATCTTCACCACAACACTCACCAATTTGTGGAGCCCACAGGCAATTAGAATTGGGACATTTTACGCTCTTATCTTCCCACATCGATATGTCACTTGATTGCAGGCACCTTTCCCCCTAAACCCTATCTTAGGTCTGACAAGGTGATCTGGGGGTGTTCCGACAATGGTTTATTCACCATCGCGTCGACCTATTCCATGTTCATGGGCCAGGTCGAACTTGCGTCCAATGCACTTTAGCCTACTATCTGGAAATGGCCCGGCCCTCAACGCATAAGAGCCTTCCTTTGGCTACTAGCCCAGGACCGTCTTCTTACCAATCACTACCGGGTTTGCCGCCACTTGACTGCCGATAGCTCGTGCCCTCATTGCCCTACTGCCGAAACTCCTTTCCATGTTGTTCGTGACTGCATTCGCGCTCACCAAGTGTGGGACTCCTTGCCCCTGGCTCTCTCCCCTACGGACTTCTACACTTTGTCGCTTCGTCAATGGCTCCTGACCAACCTTCGCCATCATCGGTGCATACAGGGACACGATTGGGCAGTGCTTTTTGGCACTACGTGCTGGTTCCTCTGGACATGGAGGAACAAATCTCTATTTGATGCACATTTCACCTGGCCTCTGTCTCCTAACACTCTCATTTTCTCTTTTGCAGATCAGGTCCGACAGAGCATCGAGAGGCAGAGTCGGACAGGCACGTGCCCCCCTCCCTGTCACCAACAACTCATTGGGTGGTGCACACCACCCCCGGGTTGGGTGAAGCTTAACACAGACGGAGCTTGTAATCGCTCTTACCGCTCAGCTACAACAGGTGGCCTTTTACGCGACTGGGATGGCAACTGGCTTGTGGGTTTTGCTCAGAATATCGGTTGGTGTGAGTCGTTGGCTGCAGAACTTTGGGGTGTTTATACCGGGCTGTCGCTCGCTTGAAACCGGGGCTTTCACCGGATAGAATTAGAGTTGGATTCTCTGGCAGCATACCACTTCATTTCTTCCGCGGCGAATCGTTCTCAGGCTTCCCACCCCATTGTCACGGGTATCTGCAAATTACTTACACGAAATTGGTCTGTTATACATCATCACGTCTACCGAGAGAGCAATAGATGTGTGGACTGGCCAGCCACCCATGCCGTACCTTCGGATGTCGATCTCACCGTTTTTGATATTATACTTCTTGAGTGCCACTGTATCCTCTTAGAGGACCTGTCGGAGCTCTACTTCCCCATATTAATATTGTAATTTTTCTTTATTTTTTCTTTAGCCAAAAAAGAATTGCACATTCAAAAGTATGGAAAACAAAAGGAACCGCAATTCGTTTTGTCCTTAGCATTGTTATCATTGCCTCTCTTTCAAAAAGCACGGGAATGGCAGCCATATTACCTGAGCCAAAGTTATGCTTGTTGATGTCCATAAGTAGTTTCGAATGACATTACAAATCCCTTAATGACATAATCGTTGAGTAGGTGAGCTAAGTTATTACATTCAAAGTCACATTTCAAACAAATAGAAGTTTGGGAAGAGACTATGCCATACCATTCCTTGGCTGTGGGGTTGGAATCTGTCCTGTAAGACCCACTTTACAAAGGAGCATGCTCCCTCTGAAAAAAGGTATTGTGACCAATATATTCTTGTCAAAGCGTTCTTTTAAATTTCTTGGGTAGTTGGAGAGAGATGGTAGACTTTTATGAAAAGAAGCGAGAAATAAAGAACCATGAGCTAAAGGGGCGGTACTTGGTAGTGGGAAACACCGCACGCCAGATGCGTAAAAAGAGAACATAGCCTGCCCCATGCTTTTGTGCTCTTAATATGCGAAGCACGATGCAAAAGAAATACAAAAGCACTTCACTTTTACTTTTCGATGCTATTAATTATAGGTTTTTCCATATCTGGTACTACGTGCATAGCCTGATTATCCTTCTAAATTCTATGATTAGCACACAACCTAGGAGCGTGTAGAAGAAGCTGAGACAATATAGGACAAAGAATCAGAAAAGGTGTAGGGGAATGACGTTGATGCTATAGGAAGTGGGCATTTCCATCTCAGATGCTCTTCTGCAATAATCTTGCTGGAGAGAGACATACTATACTATTGACGAAACGCTAAATTTATTTTGTTTAAGAATCATGTCATCTAACGCACCAACTTTGGCAGAGCAAGAACAACGAACAATTGGCCTAATAAATGGGAGATGGGTGAGTTAGCAGAAATCCGAAGAAGAGTCTTTCATATATATAAAGAAGAGTACCATAATCCAAAACTTCAGAAGTATTGGGTTCTAGACTCATAAATATGTTTATGTATAAATATTTGTTTTAAGTTTTATTGTCTAATCAATACTCGCTCGATGCCAATGACAGTAATTATAAGTAGTTAGTGGCCTCTTTCAAGGCTGTCCACATTCTTAGTTCCGTAGCGTTGAGGACCCAAAGAGGTTCGAATGACAACACAATCCTTTTAGGCAAAATTGGTGAGGCACATGGTTTGCTAATCTATGTAGTTGGTCTACCACGAGATCATTGTAAAGAATAAATGACAAATACCCAGAAAAAGACTAGTTCTTATCACTTGATTGAACAATGTGCCGTCAGATAACGGATAAGGCAGAGGTGTTGGATTATCTTAAAGCAGTTTCGATTCTTTTGACTAAGCTGGAGACCTGTAGGTGCTAAACCCACCAAAGATATTTTGTAAATGAAGACTCATGGTTTTAAATTAGTAGAATGAAAGAAAAACAGTGAAGTGAAAGATGATGTGCGACTCCCTTTCTTTCTTCAATCTTCACCGTCAAAGCACAGAATAGCACCAGCTACTCTCGCTCTTCTCATTCCCAAGATTTGAACTCTGTCTGACTGACATTCATATTTTCTAAATGAAAATTGGAAAATACTTAATTTATTTTGACCACAACTTAAACTAGTCATCCCTAAGACATCGAAAGATACCACTTTTCCCATCCATCCTGGTCCTCGCCTATTTTATACTGCCTTATGTTTCTTGTGTGTCAGAACAAAAACCAATACTATAGAATCTCAGTTAAGAGAGAGGGAAGAGAGGTTATTAATGTTTTGTAAAATGGAAAGCTAGTGACAAACCAGTTTTAAGTTTCGATTGAATGGTGCTTATGTCTTGTATGGACATGAAGGTAGATTCATTTGCTTAGACAAGACTTGGGCGTGAGCCATTTTTTATCCATTACACAACAAGACAACTCCAATGCATACAAACGTAAGCAGTTTAAGTGAAACAAACAGCAGAGAAACAACGACAACCGCAACAGATCCTCCAAAATGGCCGCTTCTGCTTCTCACTGTGCTCACCTGACGATACTCTATTTTGTTGTGTTCCTTCTCTTTGTTCTTTTTTTTTGTCCTGTCATCTCTCTACCAGCTACATCAGACTCGGGTAACCGGCTACCGACCAACCAAACTTTCAGGCCAAGTAAAGAGATTCTGAGATTAAAAAGAGTTCATGCTTATCTCAACAACATCAACAAGCCTGCGGTTAAAGCAATTCAGGTTACTTCCCTTGTTTTTCTATTAGTTTGGAGATAGTACTCGAGTTGCACTTATTGTAGTGTTGCGTTGAGTATTAGGGTGATCAGAGATTTTGGTTTCATGTCACAGAGTGGCGATGGAGATGTCATTGAGTGTGTGCTGTCTCATCTTCAACCGGCATTTGACCATCCAAAGCTCAAGGGAAAGAGACCTATGGTATTTTTCTACTCTGCATGAGCTCTTTTCTGTTTCATTTTCAGGTCAGGATTACCAAATGTGTTCGAATCGTTACTGTTTTATATTGTTACCACAGGATCCGCCGGAGAGGCCAAAAAGCAATGAGACCATGGAGACAATTGAAGAAATATATCAGCTATGGACAGATTCAGGTGAATCATGTCCAGAAGGAACTATTCCAATTAGAAGGACCTCAGCAGAGGATGTTCTAAGAGCAAATTCTGTTAGAAGATATGGGAGAAAATTAAGAAGACCAGTTAGAAGAGATTCAACAGGCACTGGACATCAGGTTAGTACTGTAACTCCAGCTCTATAATGGAAATAACAGGAAAAACTGGTAAACCAATCACTTGAGCAGCTGATTTTTTATTAATTTCAGTCAAAATATAACTGCAGCGTGTTCTTTTCTCAAGTTCATATTTTGGAAGTAATCAAATATGGATCACAGGATCTATAGTCATCATTAGTGCAGGAACCTTCAATATTTAATTTTAAAAACTGGTCTTCATCTAAAAGGCAAATTTGATCAAATGGATCGTAAGTTTGTCCAGGAGAAAGATGCAAAGAAAAGTAAAGAGAAGGAGCAGGCAATGAAAGGGACATTTAATTTACGAAAGTTTGTTGCGTACAATGTACTGTCATCTGTCATATAGCATTTAATAACTTTGCAGAGGAAAATGAGGGACCATAACTGTTATGCTCATATATGAACAGCAAAGTTGATGCTGACAACGTTTGATGTTACAGCACGCAGTTGTATTTGTCAATGGAGATGAGTATTACGGGGCCAAGGCAAACATAAATGTGTGGGCACCAAGTGTAACCAATGCGTACGAATTTAGCCTGTCGCAAATCTGGGTCATCTCTGGTTCTTTTGGAAATGATCTAAACACCATTGAAGCAGGCTGGCAGGCAAGATTTTTCTACTTCTCTTTTGCACCTTTACTCTATCAGCATCATTTAGCAGAGAAACTACGAAATTCAACTATCTAAATATTTTCAGGTTAGCCCAGAATTATATGGAGATAATTATCCTAGATTCTTCACTTATTGGACAGTAAGTTCAATATTTGTTTTGGTGTTTTTGTGGTCTTAAAGATGCAGAAAGAACAAGCGCTAAATGATAAATATATTCTCACAGTCTGATGCATACAGAGCTACAGGATGCTACAACTTGTTGTGTTCTGGGTTTGTCCAAACTAACAGTAAGATCGCCATTGGAGCTGCAATATCTCCAAGGTCCTCCTACAATGGCAGACAATTCGATATTGGTCTAATGATATGGAAGGTGAGATTATTTATCATTACATAACCGTGGAAAGTAAATTTTGACAGAAGTTTACCGTGGTGAATTCAGCTTGAAAGTATTATTTGTGAGTTTGATCTGTTACATTGGAGATGAAGGCATATTGATTACATACTTAGGCCAAGATGTGGAAGACTTTTCAAGTTTGTTGCAAAAAATTCCTTGATGT
Source organism: Erythroxylum carthagenense (assembly GCA_026413575.1). Lineage (NCBI taxonomy): Eukaryota > Viridiplantae > Streptophyta > Magnoliopsida > Malpighiales > Erythroxylaceae > Erythroxylum > Erythroxylum carthagenense. The sequence goes on from JANZLD010000006.1 coordinate 71,171,136, forward strand.
GTAAACTTCATCTGTCATCTTTACCGACAGGATTTGAATCCTTAGATACAAGTGGCACAACAAAAACTGTTCTTTTCAATTTTTGCATTCTTACCTTTATTTCACCGGCAAGAAATGTAATCATTTTCTGATGTACAGTTGAAAATATGATGAAGTGCCAGTACCTAATAACACTAACAAGCAGATACATTTATGTGTAGGACCCAAAGCATGGAAACTGGTGGCTAGAATTTGGGTCAGGACTGCTGGTTGGATACTGGCCAGCATTTTTGTTCAGTCACCTGAGAAGCCATGCAAGTATGATTCAATTTGGAGGAGAAATTGTGGACTTTAGGTCATCAGGATACCACACATCTACACAAATGGGAAGTGGCCATTTTGCAGAAGAAGGGTTTGGAAAAGCATCATATTTCAGGAATCTGAAGACAGTAGATTGGGATAATAATTTGCTACCGTTAACAAATCTTCACCTCTTGGCTGATCATCCAAGTTGTTATGACATTAGACAAGGGAGGAACAATGCGTGGGGAACTTATTTTTACTATGGAGGGCCCGGAAGGAATGTAAGATGTCCATAAAACATATTTGTATACAGAATAGAAAGCCAGCTCCTTAATTTTTATTTTATCTTTTTCTTGAGGAAGTAAAATTTTTCAGCCCAGCCCCTTGTATGGTTCAGATTGTTTTCTGAGATCGTTTTTGAAAAATATATCCCCTGTGCTCCTATTCTCTTTTTTCCTTTGCCGTAAATTATGGAAAATCGAAGATGGATATTATTATTTAGTTTATTACTGATTTCATATTTTATTTATTAAGAATTTATTTTATTATTTATTATTTTATTATATTTTTATCATAGTTATTCAAAAACAATCTTTCCATTAATTGAAAGTAAGGTGACATATTACTGACCTTCTTATAATATTCCCGAAAATTTTGCTAGGTGGTCACCGTTGTTAATAGCAATGGTTTCAATACTCTCTGTATTCTTTGATTGATCTTACCTTTAATTTATTGCAAAGTATGGTAGATTAACAATGTACGAAAATTCGATATCTTCAAACACCAAATTTGGCAGCTAAGTATGCTCACGGAGAGTTGACATCCTTGCAAGGGACAAGGACCAACTCTCCACATCGATACTTGCAATTTCTATATATTTTAATTGGTTTAAGTGACATTTTCTGTGTGGCATTGCATGTGGAAAGTACCAAGAAAAATTGGACGATGCCCACTAGAAGACTTTGGTTAAATAATGATACATTAGATCCTAACTTAACAACCCAATTTCCAAAATCCAATGTAAAATATGCTCAGTTTCCTACACCTTAGCATCGTTTACTTGTTTTCTTCTCCAACCAATATCTTGTCTCTTGCAACATCTTGAGATTTAATTGCCAACTTTTGGACATTAATGTTTTTCTTTGAATCCGTTTTGAGACAATTGTAGAAGTTTCGATTTTCTTTATTATCTTTTAAAAAATAATTTTAGAATTATTTTCTTTAATCCTAGCATGTATTGAGATTGATACATGATTATAATTTATAGATGATCTATCAAGAGTTCATGGCATAACTTTCATTGTAAGATATAGCTTGATAATCAACAGCTTGTGCGCTAACATCGGTCATCTTTATCCAGGGAACTGAACTGTGGGGTACAAAGTTAACCCTCAAAGAGGAAGTAGCCTCTTTAACCTAAGCATCAGAATGTCTTGGCATAGCTAATTCCTAGTTTGGTTAAAGCAGTGTCTATGAATATAACAAAATCTTCAAGTGTTCTAATATGAGGACTATAGTAGATAAGGTCAACAATCAAAGCCTTGTTAATATCACAGGTCTCGGTTTGCTGCTTGTGTATCATCTGATATGTTCTACCAACATCAACGCATAGCTTGGAAAACTCAGGATCATCTAAAATTTCCTGCCAGTCTACAAAGAAGTCATCATTTCCGGCACGATTCATGGATTTCATCAAAAATGAAATCATCTGTATAGATGTTAAATTCAAAGCTAAGTGTTGACTAAAGGATGATGAAATCCTGCTTGAGCTTCCATTTTCATCATTTGGATAGTAGAGTTGCCCTATGTTGGCCAAGAAGAGCCGCGACAGAAAGACAAAGAAATCAATAAAATTCATTCCTGTTGGAAACAACAAACCGTATAAGTAATTTAAGAAAGGTCAATCTGGTATCCTTCAGAGGCAACAATTAGCCTTGGAAGCACATGCATAAGTCATATACAAGCAGCTAATAAAAGCATACGCATCATTGACTTTGTTCATAAATATGTCCAATCAGCTAAGCAAAAGATCCAGGGGATATTTTGGTGCAATGTCTAGTTAAAAGCTGATTGCATATGCAAAATTGACTGCTCACCTCATCGGTTGGACTATTGTGATTAGTAAGACTTGGTATTTCAAATCAGGAATGGCAAGAGCAAGATAGTGAATTCCGGTTTCATTCAGTTGAGTCCTTGAACATGCGATTTATGGACAATAACTCTTATTTGAGATAAGTTGATTATGGACGTTACATTGGCACCAGAAATAACAGGTAAAGGGAAACTAATTTTGGTTAATAAAATACGTGAATAAAATGCACCAAAAACATTCATCATGTCCTTAGCTAATAGGCTACATCTGACCTGTGTTAACACGAGCCCATGTTTATCTAAATGAAGAATTCTACACCATGTATGTAGCAGACATGTAGCTCAATGACTTTAATCTAGCGATATATTCAATGAAACCATTCTTCTTAGCAAGACAGAATCATCTTCAGCAAATATAGCTGGTTCACGCAAACTCTGTGCAGCATCAAGAGAGGATTTATCAGTTGCTTACCTGTGTTGGCTGCAAGATTGCGTTGGCAGAGACTTTCAAAATCATCAGAGATGTCCCGGATGTCTTCTATATACTCCTTAGCCTCTTCATAGTCTCTAAGAAGTAAATTCCACTGAGGTAATGAGCAAATTGGTGAGATATGTTTGGCTTCTGTGATCTTATTGAAATATAAGCCTTTTAAACATAAATCACTTGGTTTTACACACTTACCACCCAAGAGATGTTATATGCATTGAACCAATTGTGATTTATTGACACAGTGTCTTCCTGATATACATGCCAATAATGCATGTTAACCACAAAAGGAAAAGAAAATTGCACCAACAAAACGATGACCTTGGTGAATTGCTAATTTTCATCATTTTAAGTACGTGGATTGCATTTTCATGCCTGTAATAATCGTATTATCTACAATAAGCGAAATATAAAATGATGCAAATTGATGAATCAAGAACCTGGCAAATTTAAAACACTTTTTTGGGTTTTAAATAACAAATTTTAAGATGCTTTTAAGGCACTGAAAATCTGTTTGTCAGGAGATAGTAAGGCATGATGTATGCAACCATAAAGAGTGCATAAAGACAGGTACCAGATTATGAACTTGATGATACCATCCGCTGGGTACAAAAATTATCTCATTTGATTCTTGAATGCATTCCAGCCAGATAGCCTACACAAAGCATAAAAACGATACACAAATAGAACAATACTAGAGAGAAAACTAACAATATATTGTGATGATTTGGAAGAGGGTAATGACCTTCTTAAAACCCGGAAATTTTGTTTCATTAACATCATCAAGAATGTTATATACACAGTTCTTCAAGTTCCTGAATAAAAAAACAGATTTAAGTTCTCCAGAGAAGTAAGAAGTGTCATGATACAAATTGATACTATCTTGGCATTATTTGCTAATAGAAGCATGCAAAAATGTGGGCCAGATTCATGGTTTGCAAAGCTGTTGTGACAAATGTTGGAAAGAAACTTTTACCCAAAAACTACGATTAGAAGAACATTGCTAGAACCCTTCTGCTGGTTGTAGTTTGCTGGCATATGAAGATGGATGACTATCCTAGGCTATAGCCAGGTTCTGGAAACTATAAGTAAATTCTAAGGGAAGAACCATCGCAACATTCATATTAATGCTTGACAGAAGAAAACATTTGAAAGAAAGAATTGTTAGTACAATGTAAACAAGAATATATTCAGGAAGAGAGATGCCAAGTGCATGCCTGTCAAACACAAGATGGTTCTGGGAAGGAGACAGAAGAAGCCATCTCTTCTTCCCACATACGTTAGCCGACCAACTGTATGACCTAAAAACATCAGCATGAAGAGGTGTCCACGATCCTGCTCAGAAAGATTGAAATTTATGTAGTTGCTCAAGGCTACCCATTCAGCTAGACAAAAAGGGGACTAATTCTCTGAACTGATAGATGACATCAATCTAATTACAACCATATGTAACAAGAAAGCTACATGCATGACACTCGTACCTTTTGCTCCCATATACACAAAGCGATAATCAGAACAACTTATGTCATTGTTTTCTTGGCAACTTATAGCAGGATCCTTATGCATACGATAATGGTCATGATACAAGTTGAGCCAATCATCACAGAAAAACACTGGAGTTCTGTATGCTACATAATCTGGGTACTCCTGATGATAAAGATCAAGAAAAGAAAGAAAATAAGCAACATAATTCAACCACCAATAAGCCAATTTTGCACCACAGCCAGAAAGATACTTTGGACATAAACACGTAAAAGGTGATAAATGAAATTTTCCTCTATTGTCAGCCAGGCAACTGCCATTCCCTTAACACCCTCCTATCAGTTACCATGCAGATGAATAGGACATTCAAGTTTCAATTTCATAAATAATCTCTATGGAAATTATCATTCGTAGGGAAAAAAATTTACCACCTCCATAAAACACGTTGAGAACCGAACGATGATCTTCCATAGCAATAAAATGATAGTATAAGCTGATAGTTCAAGGAAACTTGTGAAAGCCCCATTTTATGCATATCGATAAGGCAGATGCTTGCAACATGAGGCACAGTAAACTTAGCCACATTAACCAAACAAATAGTAACACAAAAGCAATGGATTTGTATAGTTTATGATCTTATACCTTTACAAAATGCCAATCCTTGAGATATAGAACCGACTTGTCACTACCCTCCTGACTTGCTCCATTAGCACAGTCCGACACAAAATCCTCACTCCAGTGATTAATAAACTCTGTAACTGTCATCTCTATTCTCCTCTGATCCGTAAATTCTCTAGTACCACAATCTGCAATCTAAATATGCGAATTAGCCTATACTTCAACTAAAACTAGAATAAGCAACCCGACATAAGTTAATTATCACATAAAATTTAATTAAAAAACAACAAAAGATCAAAACTTTCGGAACTAAACTAACGGTTCTAGTATTAAAGTAATAAAATTGGCAAATTTGAACAAGTGGGGTACTTGAACTCTGGATTTCCCGAAATGGGTAGAGAAGAATCTGAGGTTCGGTCGACCATTTTCAGTGACCCAATCTTTGCAAGCTCTCCAATCATCCATTAGACCCGTGAGCAGCACTGGTTGGTTCGTTGACAAGTACCTCTCCACGAACTCATTGTAGCTCAGCTCTTTGCCGTTCACTTTCTCGATTTCTCCTCCAATTTCTACGCCCATCCTCGATTTCGAGTTGGGTTGCTCGTGGACTATTCGTCAAGGACAGCAAAAACTTAAAGCACCAAATATTTATAGTCCATACTCCATAGGTTGCAATCTCGATGCGAAGCCGTTCTCGCGAATTAACGAAGTCGACTCCGGTCACGGACGATACGTGGAAAGAAAGAATCTTTGCGTTCTTACGTGGCGATATGCTACTTGTAGGTGATAGCGCAAGCCACCAAAAAAAACGCAAATTTTCTTTTATTGCATTAATTTTCAATTACCAATGATGTTGTAGGGGGATTAAAATTGAATTAAAGGACGGAAATACAAATAAATATGATTTGTAAAATATATTAGTTATTATTAATATATACATATATTCATATATATATGGTTAATTAAAATTTTCAAAATTTTACTTAATTTTATAATTATAGCCCAAATTTCAAAAACTGGCAATAAAATGCTCAACCTTTTAATTTTTTTTAATTCTAGACAAAACTTTTAAAAATGACAATAAAATGTCCAAACTTTCAATTTTTTAAGGCTAATCTGACGTTAAAAACTCTAATATTAGTACACGTTAGCTAAAATTAACACAATAAATAAAGATTAATAAAACGACGTCATTGTTAAAAGTGGAATCCCTAAATCAATTTACAAAGCCTTAGCCTTTCGTTATCTGTTTGTTCTCCCAACGTCCTTAACCATTTATTTTATGTTTATTCTTCTGATGTCCCAAACTATTCTCGCATTACAGCGTACCAGCAAGCTCTTGATTTTTAATCCTTTCTCACAATGCCCTCAGCATGAGAGTGTTGAAGCTGCGTAATCTAAAAATTAAAGGATGAGTACGTCGAAAGAACAAATTGAAAACGAAGGAAAAACTGAAATTAAAGCATGAGCTTGTCGGGGCTTCATAATCTTATTTAGGTTAGCAAATTTAATATAGACATTAATGTTTGGCTAGAATTTTTTTAAAAAAAAAATTGAATATTTTATTGTCACTTTTTAAAGTTCGGACTATAACTGCAAAATTAAGCAAAATTTGAGAATTTTTTGTTAATAAACCTATATATATATATATATATATATATAGTTTTCGAGTGTTTGAGGAACGTAATATTGTTGAAAGATATACTTTAAATTGATTCAAATGCTCATATTTGCAATATCTAAATTTTGCTTGCTTTCCTGTTCGTAATCTTGGTAATATGTTGGCAAAATGGTCACTTTTGACCTTACGTTTTGCGACAATCGATAAGTTTGACCTAAACATTCAGGAGTGAATAATTCGAATCCTAACATTTTAAAAACGTTAATTGTAAACTTTCCCTGACGGAAATTTTAAACCCCTCCATTAAATGCTAAGTCAACACTGGCCTATCATTTTTTAAAATTTTTTATTATTTTTGTGAGTACCATGTGCCACATTATTACTGACATGGCAAAGTGAGACTCACTATTTTAAAAAATATTAATTTATTTATAAATGTGAGATTCACTTTTTTATTAATTTATTTACGACTCTCTCTCTTCTACCTCCTGCTCCTCCTCCTTCTTCTCCAGCAATTGCTCGTTAGAAACTATGATATAATTAACCAAATAATAACATTTTATATCCATATAAATCATCGTTAACTCTTTAATAGATAATTATGAGATCATTGATATATTCTTAACCTTCATTCCTATTCTTGTTCCTAGAGAGAGAGAACACCCATAATGGTAATTATTGTTTTCTGGAAACCAACATAGCACAACGTAGATAGACTACTTGATAAGGATATTAGTGTTCTTTTTCTAATTTTCTATTGTTGTTCCTATAGGATTTTTCTTTTGCGTCTTTGAAGCTAACTTTACTACAGTGAGAAGAAGCATTTTTTTGCAGGGTTAAGCAATAATGGTAGCTCTTTCATGCTCTTTCTTCTCTATATCTATCTAGATTTCTTGTGTTTTTAGGTTGATTAATGTATAAAGCTTAGTTGGGTTTCTTCTTGTGCTGCATTTCAAATCATAACTGAGAAGGATAAGAGAGAAATCTCTAAGTACCTTTTTCAAGGTTAGTTTCTCTTGTTCTCACACGCTAATTGATTTGATTTATTGTTTTTTCTTGTTTGCTTTTAGTTAATTCAGTTGCCAAAGAACATGTCAAAGGAGGGAGGTTTGAATTTTTGTGGTTTGATTTGGATTTTTGGTACTCTAAGATTGAGAATGTACGTTGAAAGTAGCGAAATTATATTAAATTGAGAGGTATAATATTGGATAGTGTTTCTTTGGTTGAGGCAATTGGTGGTGTAAGCTTAAAGATAGAATTAAATCTCTATTCTTCACCTCATTCTTGTCTTTTTAAAATCAGTATAGACATAATGTTGGACAATTTTGTCCTTTCTCATTATGTTGGACAACTATTAAGTGTATTTTTAGGTTTTTCAATAACTTATCAGTTAATTTACATAATTTGATTCAGATAAAGATAATAAAATAGCGCAATTAATGATCTAAATCAATGAGTCGAAGCTCAGTAGGAAAATGAATCCCGATTAGTATGAACCGGACCTATATTGGACTTGTGATAAGGAAGTCCAGTATGGAAGTTATATATAAAGGTTAAGATCTCCTATAGTTGTTCATATCATTCGTAAGCATAAGGATCCTCTGACCTGTTAAGAGAGCTTATGTATTGAGAAAACTGTAGAAAAGCGTTAACTACTTGTCAATGAACATTTTTTGTGAAAGTCCCAGGAGATTGGAGCTTGTTTGGCCACAAAAATCACTTCAGAAGTCAAGATGGAGCCGAAATCAGGTATTCTACATTTTCTTCATTATTAACCTTTTTATGAATGATCCGGGATATGTAATAAGGTCTATGCTACGTGTTACATATGGTACTAGAGTAGTTATGTGATTGGGATGTCAGAAACAAAGGTTTTTTAGTTTTCATCCATTATAGTTTTCGTGTGTTTTTTATTCATTTTTTGATTTTTTTGCATATATGATTATGTGAAAATGGTATACATAAGGCTAGTTATGAAAAACGAGTCAAAAACATACTAAAAATGGGAAAAGGGTCCAAAGATCACTGGAAATCGCCCTCCCCGTCAGAGGGTGATTGCACTAGTTGGTGCCTGATGGTGCTACAGTAACCACCATAAGGCGGTTTGGTTGACGCATGCAAACGTCATCCCACATGGCTCCACAAAGTGATGGAGATGTGTGACAGTTGGGAAAATCAATAAAGATTGTCAGATCTGACAGGGAAGGGAAATAATATGGCAGACTTGGGATTATAGGACAAGAAAATGGTTCGTTTGCTAAGTATTTGGAATTAGTTAGAATAGTGACTCAATTCACTATGCCAGGTAATCCTGAGCAAAATGGTGTGGTCGAAAGGCACAATCGCACCCTGAAAGATATGATGAGGTCAATGCAGAGCATGACTACCATACTCGAATTCCTTTGGGGCAAAGCCATCAGGAAGACTTTGTATATCTTGAATAGAGTCACAAGTATGTAAATACCAAAGAAGCCTTTTTAACTCTGTGTTGATAGGAAACTAAGCTTTGCACACATTCGTGTGTGGGGCTACCTTGTTGAGGTAAGGTTATATAATCCGTATAAGAGCAAATTGCAACCTTATTCTACTCGTTGCTATTTAGTTGGTTATCCCGACCACTCTAAGGGCTATAGATTTTACTGTAGAGAAGGTGGAGCCAGAATAGTGGAATCACAAACAGCTAAGTTTCTAGAATGTGATATCCATGACGAGGGAGGATCTTCACATCCTCCAGGAGATAGTAGGATAGATACTATGATCATTTCATACCCGCCCTTATACAGTCAAGTCCGATGGATGAAAATCCGAGTACTATGCCTATGTAGACATAGGAACCTATATCTGTTCAGGAATAGGTTTCTGAGGTACAAAACCTATGCAGTTGCGTAGATCCATCAAAGAGAGGCAGCCTGCTATCTCATCAGATTACATAAACTATTTGGGTGAACAAGGTGTGGATCCAGTTACTTTTACAAAAATCATTTCTGGATCACTCGCGGACTTGTGGTAGGAAGCAATGAAGGATGAGATGCAATCTAAAAGGCAAAATAACGTATGAGAGCTTGTTGATTTACCTCAATATTGTAGGCTTGTCAGTTGTAAATGCCTATTTAAGACCAAGAAGGACACACAGGGTAAAGTTGAGTGGTTTAAGTCATGTTTAGTTTCCAGGGGATTCACCTAGATATAAGAAGTTGACTTTAATGTTACCTTCTCTCTTGTATCATCAAATACTTGGTGTCATTCATAAAGAATTTATTGGTGATTTCCAGTTGATTGATAAACAGATCCGTCAGGAATATTTCAAGATGAAATGTTGTTCTCTTGATAAGCGTGATTTGCAGAAGCATTACAAAAGGATGACGGAAAGATATTATCTGTTGAATGGATGGAACGATATTAATCTTCGTTACACTTTTATCTCATCCCTTCCAGATGAAATACAGCCAGAACTACAAAGGACCATAGCATCTCTACAAAGAGACATGTCTACAATTTCTCTTGGTGAGATCTATCAGCTTGCTATAGCTTCTCTTGATAAATTATGCGACCAGCAT
>JANZLD010000006.1:71186175-71197738 GCA_026413575.1 Erythroxylum carthagenense
TGAGGATTAACCAGAAAAAGGTCATAGTTTCCGTCTGTATTCCCTGTGTCACCCTATAACGGACCATAGGGCTTACGGAAATCCATAATAAGATGGCATCTCTCAGGCCCTTAAGCATCAGTCCCTGACTTCTGAAATTGGAATACGGAGTCAATGGCGGATACAGGCTATAGTCATCTTTCTTCTTCCTCCTCTATCCAGTGCGTGTCACCTGTCCCTTTTACTTCTCTTTCCTTTCAGTTGCTTGCCGCTTTGCTTCTTGTTGTGTTTGAATGACTTAATTGCTTACCCAGCCATAGTTGGTTGAGGAAGACTACATAATCTGAAAGGAAATAAATGAAATTTCGGCTGTTGCTGTAATTATTACTAAGAAAATTTTCAACTTTTTGTTGGGTTTGATTGGTTTTCAATGTTCTTGGTTCCTTTTATGGTTTTGAAGTAGGATTTAGCTAGTCATGAAGTATCATCGCTTAATGTTAATGTGCTTAATGAATGGTCTCAAGAGCAGAACACATGTGATTGTAACTGGAGCTACCAATAGGCCCAATAGCATTGCACTCAGAAGATTGTCCTGATGATGTTGGGTGTTTGGGAGTCCTTAGCATTCACACAAAAAATATGAAACTTGCTGATGATGTGAATCCTTGATTTCTAGTGAAATACTAAATAAAAAGTTATTGCTTCGAAACTTCACGTATTAACTCAAAATTGATCAATTTTTGGTTTCAGGTTGATATTGAAAGTGTGGTAAAAGATACTTACGGTTATACGGGTGCGAATCTTCCTGTTCTTTGCACAGAATCTGCCCTTCAGTGTATTAGGGAGAAAATGGAAGTTATTAAGCTGGAGGATTTGAGCACTGATGCTAAGGTGTTGAATTCGATGGCTGTGACAAATGATCACTTAAAGACTGTGCTGGGATCTTCAAATCCATCAGCCTTGCGTGAAACAGTAAGTTTATTTACAAACTGTTACCTGAGTTTACCTTTTATTCTTGAAACCAGTGCTCTGTGACATTTATTTAGTCAAACTTCTGAGGGCAAAATTTGCCAATCCAACGCATTCAAAAGTTTAGTCATACACAGGTACGTAAATAATGACTAAAATATGTTCATAATCATTCTAATGCGACCCTTGTAATTGGGATGTTTTGTGTTTGTGTAGGCCTCTTCTTCTGCTCCTTTTTTCTTTAAGCTGATTGATTTATCCATGTTGTCATGTCACTCCATTTGTTTTCAGAATGACAAATACTTCTCTCTTTTTTCATAGGTCGTGGAGGTCCCTAATGTGTCCTGGGATGATATTGGTGGATTAGATAACGTTAAAAAGATAGCTCCAGGACCAGAAGGTACGTGCATTATCTCAACTTAAAGGTTTTAACGTTATCCCTTCTGTACTGAATTCTTTAACCTTGTTTCAAACTTTTAACAGAGTCCGATATCCAATGGAACATCCTGAGAAGTTTGAGAAACTTGGCATGTCACCTTCAAAAGGTGCTCTCTTTTATGGACCTCCGGGCTGCGGTATAACCCTACTTGCAAAAGCAATTGCTAATGAATGCCGGGTTAACTTTACAAAATGTAAAGGGTCCCGAGTTGCTGTCAATGTGGTTTGGAGAAAGTGAAGCAAATGTAAGGAAAATATTTGACAAAGCACAACGATCAGCTTTGTTTGTGCTTTTCTTTGATGAGCTTGATTCTGTTGCAACTCAGGTACTGATACTTTAACCTTTGGACAGGAGCTGCTCAAATCGTTGCTCGAGAAGTTTGATTTGCTCGCAAATATAATTCCAGTTGAAGTATTTCAATAATCATTCACGTCAACTTGTTGGTTACAATATTTTGTTTTTCTATCACCCCGGCGTTGCGAAACCTGGTTGAGATCCGATCCTAACGGCAGCGAAATAATCACAAAAATTTTTTTGTGACTTTTGGTTTTTCAAAAATGAAGATTTCTTTAATTCTATAAAATGATTAATACGAATCATAATATAATAAAGAGGAAATTTAATTCATTCCTTATTCTGAAGTTTGATCTTTATCTTGTTGTATCTCTCGAATCATTTTCGAAACCAATCCGTCTCAACTACCGTAGCAGCACAAGCATCTAACCTCTAATAGTATTTACATAACAGGTTGAAAGAACTCATTAACTCTTACAGAAAGGGTTAAGCATGAGGTACTAGCTCTATAGAGTTTAAGTCTATTTATAATAAGCTTTGGACGTTTTAATAATTTAATCGAAATTAAAATCAATTAAATTTTAATTTCAATTAAACTTTAATTAGAATTATAAATACTTATAATTAAATATAAATGATGTCCATATAAAATTCAATATCTCATATTGACCTTTATTTATTAAATATCTTATATTTAATCATAAAGATTTTCAAACTTTACAATTAAGTCCAACTTAATTAAATTAACTTTGCTCTCTTTAACCCATTCTATATGTGAGATCCATTAGATTCCCAAATATGTTAGCAAAGATTATAAAATCTAATTTTAATTCATTATTAAAATTAGATAAATTAAAACTTTTTTTAATTTATCTTTAATTCTCCAATTAAATAATTTATAATCACATATCAAGATTGATGTAGCAATGTATCATGACTACCCAAATATTTAGAAATGTCAAAGTGGTTTTAACTAACCTTTCCATGCATAAGTTTTTTGAATAATTTAATCCTTTCATTATACAATGGTCCAATTAGACATAGAGCACGGAATTAATATCTACTTTATTTTGAGTACAAGGATTACCCGAATCAATACTAATTGAGAACAACGAAACATTCTCCCTAATTATTTTAGGGTGATGAATCTTATCTTCATCATTCAACTATCTCCGTATAGTTCATGCTACATTCAATGATTACTGATTAAATGACCTATGATTAAATAGATCATAAGTAGTATCAAAATATAGCAATCCCTATACAAGATAACTTTGATGACCTCAAGTCAAAATATCACTTATACAATCATCATAATGAAAATTCCATAAATATATAAGTAATGTTCCAAATGGATTTCTTATATCGGGTCTGCTCAGTGAACTTATTCTCTGGTAAGCACCCACACGTTTGTTTAAGTATCTTTATACTTTAGACTATGAGATCGACTACTTCTTTCATAAGGAAAAACAAAAGGTGCACTAGTCTTTTTACGTTCTATTAATGTCCAATGTTAATAGAACAATGACTAGGAACATTTAGAAATAATACACAAATGCAATATGAATCTCATAATTATAATCTCATTATAATTTCATTTGTAATGTACAGTTATCCTATGGAATTTATCATATACATCTAAACATGTACAAGATAAGTAATGCTTTTAAAAAATTTGTCAATAAACTACAACCAAAATGATTAGCTGTAGGGTATAAATCAACACCTGGCAGCTCCAGCATCACCGTGGCTGATACTGGTGGTGCTGTAGATAGAGCATTGAACCAACTTGCTGATAAAAATGTATTCATCATTGGGCAACATATAGCTAGATATTACCGAACTAGCATTACTTAGGCGGGGGCATTTGGACCAGTTGATTTGTATCCCCTTACCTTACGAAGCTTCTCATCTTCAAATATTTAAAACATATCTGCGCAAGTGACCTGTCCCACCTGATGTTAATCTAGCAGCTCTTTCTTGATATGACCAAGAGTTTGATGATGCTGACAACACAAAAATTTGTCAACGTGCCTGCAAATATGCTATTAGAGAGAATATCAAGAAGGTAAGACCATCCATATTCAACGATATGATTGGCATCATTAAGTTATTTCATAGATGTCAATGGAGCAGCCCGGCTAGACCAGACCACAGGCTACCCAGCCTAACCTTATATTTAAAAAAATTAAAAATGATGTTTTTGACGTTCTGGTGGGATCAAAAAATTTTGGTCTGTGCCCCTGATAGGTCAAGCGAAAATTGACATTCCTAATTATTGTGTCCATGACTGTTCTGGATTTTCAGTTTTGTTGAAGAGTTTGCATGTTTAGAAATTCACTTACAGCATATTATTTTCTAGTTAAGTCCTTTGACTATCATATACTATTGTTTCTTTGAATAATTTTCTTCTCTTAGCTTAGCTTTTAGATAAGCTATACTTTGAAATCTAGACTGTAATTGCTATAGAGCCCATGCTTGTGTTACGGACAGAAATTTCAAAGGACATGTTTATAAGTGACGAGGAGCATAGATCGACAGCTAGAACGTGATGCAACATTATTGAGTTCCGGTTGTATCGATTTTCGTTGATTAAGTTGTATTGTTTTCAAATTCTTAGTTGTTATCCTAATAGTTAGCTTTTAAGTCTTGCACATAGTGGATTCCTGTTTTATAGAAAGTAGTTATTGACTTTTTGTTTAAAAAGGATTGTATGTTGGAACTAAATGATTAACGAGATTTATTTCAATAATCGGTGCTGTAGAGATTTGTGGTTTTCTCTTAACGAAGCCACCTCTATATTCAACAAAGGTTATAAAGGAAGGAAACCCCGAAAATACCCCCTTTTTATAGGAATCGCACATTGACATCATTTTTAATCGCCCTGTAACTCGATTGTAGGTATAGGACTGTAAGAACTTGTCTTCTAATTTATAATTCCATTGGTGAGCCTAGCTCTAGTAATGGTCAAATTGTGAAATTCATAACCTCTTTATAGCATTCTTAATTTATCTTATTCTTGCTCCTTATTTAACCCTTTTAAGGATAACAAGATATTGAAAAGGAGAAGGCAAGAGAATCCTAAAGCAATGGAAGAAAATGAATATGATGATGTCTTAGATATAAAGGCATCCCACTTCGTGTAGTCAATGAAATATGCATGCCGAAGTGTTAATGATGCCAATATTTGGAAGTATCAGATGTCTACACAGATATTACAATAATCTTATGGAATTGGTTCTGAATTTAGATTCCTAGACTGCTTGGGAAATCCTCCAACATCAAATCCATTTGCTTTAACTACAACAAATAGAGATGAGGATAACTTATCTGCCTAAAGTTTAGGATGGAATGGAATGGAATGGCAATTAATGGAATGGAGTGGAATGAGATGGAATGAAATGGGCCACTCCATTGTTTGGAAGTTTAAATAAAATAAGAGAGGGACTTCTTTGACCATTGTTTGGAAGTGATACTAAAAATGAATAGAATGGAATGACTTGTAATATTTTTTTCCAAAATTACCCTTGTAACAAAATATGCATAGTTGCCATGAAACTATTGTTGTAACCCCAAAGCATTTCAAATTGTAGGATGCTCAGAATATAGTTTTCTCATTTTCCTATACAAGCAATCAACTTTCTTGTTCTTTTTCTTTAACCCTCATCGCACTGTACTCTTCGTTAGGCATTTATTCATGTGTCTTGTTATGGTCGATAATCATTCTTGGCGTTGTAAATCTATTTCTACATTTCGCAGTGTATATTAATAATATGTTTAAAATTTATGAACATTCACAATGCTAGCTTTATCAAGAACCTTGTTTATTAATGACATATTTTAAATTTAAATTTTTGACGTAATGGTTGGAAAATGAAGCTTGTGTCTCACAAATACATGAAGCTCATTTGATGCGTACCCAAACATTAAAAAAAAACTTTTTTTTCACCTTATCATCATTAACGTAACTATTATATAGCATTGAGGTATAGGAAAATGCTCGTCAATGGAAGAAGCCAGTTGAAGGAGAAACACAATGGATGTAGTAACATGTAGCTGCGTAAGTATTTGCTGGACTGGGGTTGTAATTTCATTAATTTTTTAGGGTATTTTTGTCATTAAATTAGGGTTTGGAAGGCAAGTCATGCCATTCCATCCTTGACCCCCCAATTTGGGAGGTCACAAAATATTGGATTTTGGATGGCAAAGGATGGCTTCCAAAGCCATTAATTGCCATTCCATCCTGTTTCAAAATAGACTCCCAAACAATAGCTTGAATCATTTGAGTCATTCCATTCCATCCCTCCACCCACATCTAAACATACCCTAAGGAAATACATAACTGTAGCTGAGCAACTTTTCCATGTTTTGAGTGATTATCTTTTCTTTCATTTTTGTCTTGTTAAACTAGTAAGAACAATTTAGAAATGTGCTTTGTTGAGAGGGTTTTATCCTATTCGCAAGTTCCAAGTAATAAAAATTTTCACTTATATTATTGCAAAGAAGTTGGTCCAAGCTAAATTGTTCATATTTCTGGAATTATTTTTTGTTGAAGATGTTTTCTGTATCTAGTTTTGAACAAAAAGAGAAGAAGAATAGTAAAGAACAAAAGGAAAAGATGATAAATATTTAAGCTTTCCCTTTTACCATGTCCACATGTTGGGAATTTTGATAGTGCAACAATTGCTTTTTACAAGAAGAAATTTGATTCTGCAGATGAATGTTTTATTAACCTATCTTGCAGCCTTATATAAGCATTACAACACAATGGTAGCCTAAAAAATATGAACTGACTCAATGTAAACAAGGTAGATAATAGGAAGCATAACAGTGAGAATATCTCTAGAATTATTTTGTGTTAACAAAGCATTAATAGCTAGAGTATCTCTAGGATTATTTTATGCTAACAAACCACTAATAGCTAGAGTTCGAATCAAAACTAACTTCTAACACTCCCTCTTTATTTGAACTTATTGATTCCTAAATGAAAACAAAACTCTTCATGTTTCTTTTGCACCAAGCTGGTAGTCATCAAATCTCCCACTTGTTCATCGATTCTGCAACTTTCCAACTTGGCTTCTCCTTTGGCTATTAACTCCCTTATAAAATGATACTTGATCTCTATATGCTTTGTTCGACTATGATGCACTAGATTCTTGGTAAGCATGACTACAGACTTATTGTCAACACGTTATTTCTATTGCTTCCTTTTGATCTTCACCTAGATCACACAAAACTCTTCGTAACTAGATTACTTGACAAGTTGTTGCTGTTGTGACTACATACTCTACCTCTGTAGATGAAAAAGCTATAGTAGATTGCTTTTTTGAGTTCCAAGATACAACAGTTATTCAAAGAATAAAACAGCTTCCTGATGTACTTTGTCTATCTTCGACAGAACCCGCCCAATCACTGTTACTAAATCTTTTAAGACTGAACTCATCTGCCTTTTGAAACTAGATTCCATATTATTCCTACCAGATACCGAAGTATCCTTTTGATTGTTCCATAGTGATGCTTAGTTGGCTTGTGCATAAACCGTGATATTACTCCAACTGGAAAAGCAACATCTAGGTGAGAATGTGTAACATAAATTAGTTGTCCAACCAAACTACTATACAATGTTGCATCTGCCATCCCTGTATCATCATCTGAGCTTAACCTTTCATTGATATTCATAGGAGTTATAGCCACTTTGTATCCCATCATGCTGAACGCTTTTATAGTGTCTTCTACGTATTTCTTTTGGGACAAGAAAATTTTAGTAGGTGTTTGTATAATTTTCAGCCCTAAGAAGTAACGCAATTCACCTAAATCTATCATTTTGAACATTCTCTTCATGGATTCTTTAAACTCAAATATCAAGCGCATTGATGAGCCTAAATATATCATATCATCAACATAGATATTAACAACCACAAGATCATTAATACCTTGTCTCTTTAAGTATAATGTTCGTTCATGCTTTCTTCTCTCAAACCCATTTTCATGGAAAATTTTGTCAATCGTACCGTACCAAATTCAAGGTGTCTGCTTAAGCCCATATAAAGCTTTTATTCACCAGAAGACTTTGTGCTCATCCTTCAGATTTTCAAATCTTGGTGGCTGACTTACATATACTTCTTCAGCCAATTCTCCAGTTAAAAAGATTTAACATCATATTGAAATACCTTTCATTATTTTTATGTTTCGAGTGCAAGTATAAGTCTGACTGTCTCGAAGGGTGCCACAAGGGAGAACGTTTTCCCAAAGTCCACTCCATATTATTGCGCAAAGCCTCGTAACACTAGTCTAGCTTTGCATTTTTAAACACTGCTATCTACTAGAAATTTAGTTTTGAATATCCATTTCAAGTAAATCACATTTTTACCTTCAAGTAGATCTACAAGCTCCCAGGTGCCATTTCGTTGTATGGATCTTTTATTGCATCTCTCCATTCCTGCTTTTCCATAGCTTCTTCCACAATTATCAAATCCCTAACAAATAGAACCAATAATGATATAGCCTTTCCTTCAATTTCTAATTATCACCAAGGAATTATGCCATGCTTACTTCTGCATAGCTGAGTTGACTCCATTGGAATTGATTCATCAGGAGAAGACTCTTTAAATGAGCTTGACGATGGGCTTGTTATTACTAGTTTCTAGTTCTGTAAGCTCATTGAAGTAGTAGGGGCTCCTTTCTTATTTACACCTTTGTCTTCTTCCATTTCAACTTGAGTTATTTGTTTCTTGGTCTTTTCATCCCAAATCCAGAAGGCTTGTTCATCGAATACAGCATTTTTGCTTACTATAAATGTCTTGTTTAAAGGATCATAGAGCCTATATGCTTTAGATTAAACACAATAACCAATAAAGATATACTTCTATGACCTTTCTTCAAGTTTGTGTCTTTGAGAAGTATGTAAGGCAAAACAGACCAAACAAACACAAATGACTCACTGAAGGCTTACTCCTAGTCCAAGCTTCATATGGCGTCTGATCCCAGATAGCATTTGTAGGTGAAAAGGGCAGTTATTGTCTATGTACCAAATTTCATTGGTCCTTTATTTTGAATCTACTTGAGCATGAACAAAAGTTGTCTTCCTCCTCTTCTTCTTTAGCATATTTAGCCTCTTTAGGTTTTGATCAGCAAAATTTGTCAGAATGCCCATACTTGTTGCAATATGAGCAATAAAAGGAGCTATTCCAGCCTCGACCTCTACCTCGAAAACCTCCTCTTCCTCGTCCTCTTGAACGTTGATACGAAGATTTCGGCCCACCCTTTGTTTGAAACGCCTTCTCTTCTTCTCATGTAGTTGACTAATTTATCCTAACTTCATATGCTTGTAAGGATCCTATTAGTTTATCAAATGAAAAAATAGACAAGTCTTTAGATTCTTCGATAGTAGCCACTACATAGGCAAACTTAGGTGATAACCTTCTTAACACATTTGCAATTATTGTTTCATCCATTATTTTATCACCATATGAATGCATTTAATTAACAATAGAAGATACCTTAGCCAAACACTCTTGAACATATTTATTTTTTTTCATAGTAAAGGTTTCAAATTCACATATAAGGGATTGCAACTTGACATTGTTTACCTCGGAATATCATTGAAATTCAGTCTTGAGAATGTTCCATATTTGTTTAGCTGACGTTGCTGCAGCAATTCTTGAAAATATGGATTCATCAATTGTCTGTTGAATAAAAAAGAGGGCCTAAAAAATCTAAACTATTGTGCTAACAAACCACTAACGACTAGAGCTCGAATCAAAATTGACTTCTAACACCATATTGGCTTTGCTTAAAATGAACTAAATAGAATTTTTAACTTGAA
This sequence comes from Erythroxylum carthagenense, assembly GCA_026413575.1. Taxonomy (NCBI): domain Eukaryota; kingdom Viridiplantae; phylum Streptophyta; class Magnoliopsida; order Malpighiales; family Erythroxylaceae; genus Erythroxylum; species Erythroxylum carthagenense. The sequence goes on from JANZLD010000006.1 coordinate 71,195,682, forward strand.
AACCAGAATGGAGTTAATCCCCACTAGACACAAAAAGAAAAAAGAAACACAATGACAAACATTTGTTTTGATGGAGGTAGAAATGGAAGATTCCACAGTTGGGGTCCTTACTTAAGATCAGTTAAGCAAAATTAACACCAACACTAGTACATAACAAAAAGCCATGTGTGAAGTGACTTGATGAGACGTTTATTCATTTGTAGAACCAATTCCATTCATGTGCGGTGAGGCTCTGCAATATTTTGTCTCTTTGCTTTTGGGTATTATTAATAGAGCTAATCCTACAAATATATGCAAAGTATCGTTAGGTACTTGGGGCTGAATTGAGGGTATAGATAGATGGTATTGTTTTGTTTTGTGCATCATAGTATGATTGTGTTTCGACTATCCAAACACTGCGATCAAAGATCTCCTCACTATGGGGTATATGAAGCTTTGCATGTGCACCACTAGATTGAAAAAAAGGGAAGTGGGATGGGTTTGGCTATGTTGTTTTCCAGTTTGGGATTTTGTGTATTAGATTTTCAGCTGTCCTTAACATATTCATAATTGTTATCAGTCTCTTAAAATTGTACTCTTTTCTAAAGAAAAACATAAAATAATGATTACAGTTGAATTATCTTCACTAGAAGTTGAAATACATTCATGCATTTACAGTACTTATGATACATATTCTTGAATAAAATTGGTGGAAAATGTATTTCCTTGATTGCTGCATATTATATACCTCCATTTATATGCAATTATTCTAGTAATTAGTAAACTATAATTAAGGATAATATTTGTATATCGCCTTAATATTATACAATTGAATCAATTAAGAATATTCCAAATTTCCCTAAGATTACTCTTTATTGTGAAACAATGGCGAAGTTGTTATGAAATCAATGAAAGAATATGGTAACTAAGGTTTTGGTCATGACACAATAATAAATGTATGACGAATAACCAAAGTCTTCTTAGCAATTAGGTCATAAATTAAACATAATGAACACCAATCTTAACGTGATTTCTCTGAGCATATGAAATAAAATTTACAGTAAGAAAAGTAGTATGAAGATTATCACATTATAAATTGAGTTTAAAGTTAGATAGATTAATCTCATCAAATAGTAAAGTGGTCCAACAAATTTTAACGACAACAATGACAATGCTCTTCTATTTAGCTTCTATGTTAGAACAAACAATAATAAGTTATTTCTTAACACTCCATGAAATAAGGCTACAACTCAAAAAATTATAATAGTTAGAACTTAGAAGTCGAGCAAAGATCACCAAAATATTTCAACCTAGTCATCATCAAAATAAGCATAAAAAGGAGGTTGAGGTGACTCTAGTTAAGTGAATGTCATAAAAGGATGTAAATTGCAAGTATAATGAAATAATTTTATCCCATTTTATTTTATTTACAGTAAAATTTTATGTAGATACGCTTGAGACAAAATTACTAATGAGTATCAATGATATTTCAATATTCAATAGGATTCAGAGAGAGGGGTATTATAATTTTTGGACATTGGTAGAGTTCGAGTGATAGGTGTAAGTATGTGTTTAGATATGTTGAGAGGTAAATGGTAAAGAAGGTTATGAATATACTTAATTTAGGTAAGGAGAAGCCTAATTAGTGTTAATGTAACCTCCACATTAAAGAAATAATGAATATACTCAAGGTTTTTAATTAAAAAAGGTAATATTAAAGTCACGTGTAAAAGATAAAATAAAAGTAGGTGAAGAATCTATAATCAGAATGTCATCTACATACACCAGGACATAAGTTGAGGAGGTGTTAACATTGAAAGGAGTGAAGTTGAGTTCTTGAAGTTTTTTAGTCTTGTTGAAACACTTTATGTGTTAGCCCCCGAATTTTTCTTGATGAATTAAGTATGATTTAAATGAATTTTGAGGTTTGCTGGATAAAGTTTTGGATCTACTGGTTATGTAAATGTTAGTAGAATTTATTATATGGTTTGGTTGTATTACAAATGGTAGGAATGCATAAGGGCAAATTGGGCATGTCACTTAAGGTTATAAGACTTAAGGCTTAAAGGAAGGGGCAA
>JANZLD010000006.1:71209901-71223026 GCA_026413575.1 Erythroxylum carthagenense
TTTATTTTTCCTCTTCTTTTAATTTTACTTGTATTTGATGTTTATGTTAAATTTTATATATGTAATGTAACTGTAATGTTTTAGTTTCAAATTTAACTTCTACTTGATTGTTTTTTCGTCATCAACTCTTTTTGTAATATTTATTGTTCTTTTTATTGGATGTTCTGAATCTTTTAATGTAATTTTATTTATTAAATTGATGAAATTGTATTATTATAATATTTTAAATACTTTGTATTATTCTTAATTTTATAATTATATGATGATGATTGTCTTTGTTTATATTAATTATGGTTATTATTTATATGTAAAATATTTAAAAATTATTGTTATCTTATATTAATTGTCATTATTATTTATTGTTAAGATTTTTGAAAACATGGTTGATGTAAACAGTAAATTAGTAAAGTATACCACATAACTGTACAATATACTAATATAAACTATTTTGCAAATTTTAAAAATTATTTTATAAATTTAAAAAATACCTAAAATAATACCCGATATCTAATACCAACTAATATCCGTACAGCTCATTCTAATACCAATTAATATAATATCGAGTCGGGCATGATATTCATAACTTTGCCAAAGATGATCGTTTCATTTGAAATCAATTGCTTATCTAGAAAAAGCACGTGGTAGGGGTAGGGGAAAGCAGGATGCTTGACAGTCGTACGAAACCTTCTTATCCTTTGGACACTGTCCCTACGTGAAAGGAAGAAATGTGGAGGGAAGGCTTGGAGTACTTGCAGTTGCAGAACAAGGTGACATTGCTACGTATGTAGGCTCGTATCAACCAAGATGCTAAAAACACGAACTTGTTAATCTTTTATGTATTGCTCTACTCTAATCAATCAATAATATTCGAAATCCACTCTACTACATACAGCCACTTGTTATTGTTCTCTAGACACAAAAACTAGCGGACGAAGAAGAGTAGGCAAGCGAGCAATTTGAAGACCCTTGGAGTAACAGCAACTGGGACGGTGTCACCGGTGCCGAAGACGAATGCAGTGTAGCTTCCGTCGGCGACTTATCGCTGGGCTTATGTGCCTCGGTTCCTGCAATGGGCTCCTCACGGATTTCCCTCAGCAGCACCGCCACGTCTTTCATTGTTGGTCGATCTTCTCCGCGGTTGCTGGTGCAGAGAAGGGCAATCCCAAGTGCCTGGAGCATTTCCTGTACCTGAGTATCTGGGTGTCCCTGAAGTTTGGGATCAAGAATTTCAACGGGATCCTTCTTGCTTTTTAAATGCTCTCTCACCCATTGAATCACATGGTGCCCGTCCGGGAACGATGGGTCCACCGGCTTTTTCCCGGTTATTATCTCCAAAAGGACTACTCCGTAGCTATAAACATCACTCTTTTCGGTGATCTTTAACATGCAAGCATACTCTGCAAGTCCAATTCAAAACTAAAGTTGAGTCTTTTTTACACAACAAGAATATCATATTTGATTAAGCTAAAAATGATCTTGAAAGTGTATGAATGAATGAATCAATCAATTCTCACCAGGCGCCATGTATCCATAAGACCCTGCAAACTGTGGGCTCGCCGAGAACGAGCCATGCCCATCTTCCACCAACCTGGCTAACCCAAAATCGGCCAAGCATGGCTCGTACCTGTCCCCAAGTAATATATTATGCGCTTTCACATCTCGGTGCAAAATCGCCGGCACACAGTCATGGTGCAAGTACGCTAAACCCTCCGCCACTCCCAAAGCTATCTTAAACCTCGTCTCCCACTCCACTAACCCCACATTTTCTTCATGTAACAATGCTCCTAATGTACCATTCGCCATGTAATCGTAGAACAACAGCTTCGTCTTTCGATTCGCTCCCCACCCGAGTAAACGGACGATGTTCCGGTGCCGAATTCTGGCCAGCGTCGCAATCTCCGATGAAAATGCGGCGGAGGATGTTTTCTCCAATGTGTTAAACCGTTTAACGGCGAGAGCTGTACTTGACGGTAGTGTCACCTTGTAAACGACACCGGTTCGGCCTCGGCCGACGATGCTGTTAGCATTTAACGATTTTGCCACGTCAGCAATTGACAAGTCCAGTTTCTGGTAAAGTGTAACTTCCCATGGTGGGCCCATTTCCACGTCAGAGTCGCCATCGTCGGGTCCACGACCCCGCTTTTTGCTTCCGAGAATGATGTAGAGCGCCGCCATTAGGAGCGCGCACGCCGCGCAAAGTAGCACCGCCATTGCCACGCGTGCGGCGGTGGATCTTCTCACACGCTTCTCACCAGCGCATTGGTTGCCGGCGAAGCAGAGTTCGGGGTTGCCTGCGAGGACGCTGAGAGGGAGCTTAGAAAAGAAAGGTGTATCTGGCACGTGCCCCGAGAATTTGTTGTGCGAGACGTTGAGGACCACGAGATTTTGCATGTCGGCAAGATTTTGAAGATCGCCAGTGAGCTGGTTGTGAGAGAGATCTAAAATTCCGAGCTTGTCAAGCGCTGTGAACTCCGACGGGATCTCGCCAGAGAGCTGGTTCAAACTCAGATTCAAAGCAATTTCAAGCGATGGTATCTTACCGACACTCGGTGGAATATTACCAGACAACTGATTGCTGCTGAGATCCAGTAACTGTAGCTTAGAACATGAACCGAGTTGACCCGGAATCGAACCGGAGAACCGGTTCTTGGCTAGAACCAGTTTGGTTAGTGACCCGAGTGAACCAAGGTTTGGACTTATCGGGCCTTCAAGTAGGTTACTGGAGAAGTCAACAAATTGGAGGAAATCGAGTTCATCGAGACTATGCGGTAAGCTACCGGAAATAGAATTGGAATGTAAATCCAAAAAGGTGAGATTTTGACAAGCGGAGATTTCCTCGGGTATGACTCCTGTGAGGCGGTTTGATCCGAGATCCAAGAAATTCAAATTCCTCAAGTTTCCAATCTGCGGCGGAACTGGTCCGGTGAGCTTGTTATTGCTTGCTCGGAACCGGATCAACGACGAGCAGTTACCGATCTCTGGAGGTATTTGGCCGGAGAGGTAGTTGGAGAGAAGGAGGAGTTTATTGAGTTTCTTGAGTTGGAATATTCCTCTGGGAATGGGTCCCATCAGTCCATTTTGGGACAAATCTACGGCCTCCAGATTCTGACAATTGGAAATGGAACCTGGGATGATACCTTCGAGCTTGTTCTGCCACAGGAACAGTAATGTCAGATTTGACAAGTTGCCTAGTTCGGGAGGAATTGAACCGCTGATCTGGTTGTTGTCGAGTTCGATGTGAGTGATCTTCTGGCAGTTTCCTAGTTGCGCTGGGATTTCTCCTGAGATTTGATTGACGCTCAGTTGAAGCTCTTCAAGCTCGGTTAGATTACCAAATGATTGAGGAATGCTTCCAGTGAGCGAATTCATTGACGTGTCGATGACCAGCATCTGTGTGCAGAATCCTATCTCTGGTGGGATTATGCCCACCAGGTTGTTTTGCCAGAGCAATAAGTTCTTCAACTTGCGGAGCTTGCCTAAAGTTCTTGGGATTGAGCCAGTGAGGGAGTTCTCGTAGAGGTAGATGTTCTGGAGCTCGGTGCAGTCACCGAGTTCCGGTGGGATTTGGCCTGAAAGGATGGTGGTATAGACGGCAATGGTTTGGAGCTTTGTTAGTAGGCCGAGACTCGGTGGAAGAAAACCTGAGATACTTGTCTCTGCTAGGCCTAACATCACCAGATTGGTGCAGTTGCCAATTTCTTGAGGTATTGAACCCTCGAGATTCTTGTTGCCCCCAGCTCTGATCCCCTCAAGATTCTTTAGCTGGCCTATGGTGTTGGGTATGGTACCACTGAGTTGATTGTCGTATAGGGTCAGCCATTTCAAACTTGTAAGATTGCCAATTTCTACTGGAATCGAGCCCTCGAGTCGGTTTGAGTTGAGTTGGAGTTCTTCAAGGCTGGGCAAGTTGCATAGCTCGCTTGGGACTTCTCCGGTTAATGCGTTGTCGCTCAAGTCCAAATGAGTCAACAGAGGAAGAGAACCAATCTCTGATGGAATTGAACCAGTGAGGTTAGTTCCTGACAAGACCAGCTTGTTCAACGATAACAATGAAGTGAAATTGGAAGGAACTTGTCCCAACAAATCCACATAGCTCAGTTCCAATGCCACAACCTCGCCGTTGTTGCTGCAAGTGACTCCGAACCAGTTGCATGGAGTTTCATCGCCGACTTTCCAATTACTTAAGGCCTCAGGCAATCCTGTCAGGCTTGTCTTCCATGAGAGAAGAACTTGGCCTTGTTGGTTAAGGGCAAAAGCTGTGAAAAGGAAAGGAATTTGAAGGGTACAAGAGAGGATTAAGATGGATAAGAGGGTCCAAGGATTTACAGGCATTACAGCTATGCCACAAACTCCAATGAGAGGAGCACAAAAAATGGTGGTTTTAGCCTAGGGAGGGACAATGAGAGCAACCAAATCATGTCTTGTGGGCTATATGCTTTTTTCGTTTTTCTTTAACCCACAAATCTCTATATTAATTTCACTAGATGTACCAGCCATAAACAAATTGAAAGAAACCCAGAATCTCCGGATCCAAGAAACAGCTAGGCCATGATGCTTGTGCAGAGAGAAAATGGAATTTTAGATGCTTGTTTTGTGACATTTGTTTATGGTTGATGAGAGGTGAGGGTCTGAAGGGGAAAGTGCACATAAACTGTTTTTATATCTGGAATTGGTGGATGAGTGACTCTGTCTACCACTTTTTTAGAACAAGCTTTTTTATCTTTCTTTCTGTGCCCTTCTGTTCTGATATTATAAATTTCTCTTGCATATCCCTTTTTTTTCTTTTCTCTGTTTATGTGATTAGTAATCCAATGATATTAAAGTCGCCATCAGGATTTGGATGTAATGTTCGATCTTTCTTATCAGAAATCAAAATGAATGAATTGATAGTTGCACCGTATCTGTCCAGTATGGTATTGTGAAGAGCCTTAGTGAGCTATGTCCCTGACTCCTGAGTGGAGTTGGATGAGTCCATCAGAACTAAAACCCAAATTTACAAGATGGATAGATAAATGTTAGCAACAACTTTAGAGTGAAAATGAAATCTGTACCAAAAAAGGAAATTACTGACAAGAAAATGATTGATTAACTTCCATGAGTTGGTTAGTGCAATTGCTTGAAGTGGCTTGATCTGGTAGTTGAGCAAATAATTCCTACAACTGCTATTCTTGTGATTTCTCCCTTTCCCTTTCCATGGAAAGAAAGACACAAGTGTTCATGAGGACTCAAGAGTGCAATATTTCAACATATTTCCTCTGAAATGGATTCAGCATCCAAACGTTCATAAACGTACGGACAGTGTTTTGATTTAGATTCAGATCTATAAGATGAAACAACACTGCAGAAATCAAACTCTAGTCAGATCCATTAAAATGAGATTAGGTTTTATATTAATTAGTTTTGCATGACACAGCATCAGATTCCCCTCTTTCTATAAAAACCTGTCTAGCAAGGAAATGAAGCCATCACGTGTTGTCTCGTGACCACAAAGGATCATCACCATACGATATTATTTTGGTTAATTACTTGACTTATAAAGAATATATTGTCCACACTCACAATATTGCCTGCCTCGTGACTTGGCTATGTAGGATTATTATTATTTGACAAAATGGAAGTCTGCTAGGAGGAATCTATGCACAAGAAGTGGCACATGAGAAGGAGAGTTTAAAACACTTTAGACATGGGGTAGGAACAGCTTTTTGTTTGTATAATGAAGTATTCTTTTGTCTATGGCAAAGTAGTAAAGAGACAAACACATCCCCTCCCTAAAACTACTAGGTCACCTTCTCTAATTCCTATCTTTTTTTTTTCCCCTTCTTTATTGACATCATTGCTTCTACTATTTCTCTGTCTGCAAGTGCATATGTCCACACTCTTCTGCTTAGTCTCCCAAAATCATCCATTGTGTGTATTGACAATGAATTGATGCATAGTATGGTGCAGATTGAATGTGCACGTTTTGGATCAAACTTTTGTTATTTCATTGTTCCAGAATTGAGATATTACAGTTACATGCAAAGAAGTCTCTTAGGGAGTCTTTCAAGTATTCTGGACTTTTCAGTTTCGAGTTTTCTGAACTATTCAAGATTCTCAAAGTGCTCGAGGTTAAGGATTTACTTTGTATTAAGGTTCACTGCCAATCACTTTGGTCGATCTCGTAGGTTGGCTATGTAAAAAGAAGGAGTGCAAATTGAAGAATGATGGAAGGGTCATTTTCTTTTCAAGGCAGGTGGCAGTGGCACACCATGTGGTTCATTGTTGTACACAAACACAATGGATCATCATGGAATTAGCGTTAGGTTTGTGCTATATATCGTATGATCCATTGCCAGAACTCCAAGATATGTGTCAAAACCCGTACACAACTTGCAGATCATATGTTTTTTTCTGCCTGCTATCGAGGGCTAGCAATTAACCATATGTACCAGGAATAATGCAAATTTTGAAGAGGGGGATGTAAGTATGCTTGTTAACAACAAAAATAACTATGTAATATCATGAAAAAAAAAAAAAAGCCTGTAATTTTCAAAGTTTGGAAGAAAACGGAGAAAAAAGTAGTAGGGACTGAAATTTCGTTCTCGGCCATGTGTTTCTTGTACCTACACCACAAAATTCCATTAATAAGTGATGTCGCCTCGCTATCCCTCCAATTGCAACCTTCTGAAAGTGACATGATTTGGACTTTAGCTTTACGAATAGCTGGGAACATTTATACACCTTTCCTTTTTTCTTTCTTTTTTTTTATTTTTTTATTTTGCAGTGCTTTCTTCGAAACTTTATTTGGTTCCCTTTGCAGTGTACTTGCTGGTCGTTACTTAAAAGACCTAACGCCTCTCTAACTGGCGTTTTTCAAACCTAACCTTCTTTTCTTTTTGTAGTTCAATTCAATTGTTTGAAGAAAGTAGGTCTTTTTCCTGGCTGGCCTATGAAGAATGAGAATTCAAGCATAATTTCTTTACATTACGCTTCATTCTTTCACTTATATTTTTCTGTTTATTTGTGATTATTAATGTTTATATTTTTATATTTTTATCATTGATAACTATTATATATCAGCTAAAATTTAAAAAAATTATTTTTATTAAATAAATTAATTTCAATATCTTTAAACCTTTTGCCCTTCTTTCTCCTCCGTTAAATTGCGCTTAAGAAATCTTCACCAATATCAATATGCAAGATTCAAGCTTTTTACTGAATTTCAAAAAAAAAAACCCCATAATTTAGTTAGAATTTTTTAAAGATTCGTAATTTATGAATTATTATATATACTTAATATGCTTAAGAGATTTTACTTATATTAATCTTTAATTAATTTTTCATTTATTTTATTAAGTTTTCTATAAATGCATATATAATTAAAGTCAATAATTAACATACCTAAGGCATAAGACTCTCTAATAATAGTCATATTGATTGCAATCTTCCTTTTGCATTTTTATAAAAAGACTATCTTGATGAATGTAACTTTATAGTCACAAACTAACTAACTCATTTTTATAAAGAAGCTGATACCAAGATTTGAACTTGTAACTTTATGGTACAATTGCTCCAAGACTTATCCTCTCATTATATATAATTAATACATTTATATATATATTTAGTTATAATGTTTTGAAATTTTATTTAGTAAATACTAAATAATAATGTGATTATGAGCTCTTAAGTTAAAAATTAAAAACCAAAAGTTTTTTTAGTTGCTCACGAGGTGTCTTAGGAGGGTCTCAACTATGGGAAGATATCTTTAAGCCAATTACTTTCAGACTAATTCCCACTTGAGTCGTGTAGGTTCCTTACGGGAGGCAAAACTCTAGCCTTAAATTTTAAACGGCTGCATACATAAAGGTGGTTTAAACCCGCGACTTTATTTAAGCCAAGAGAGCTCCTTATAATAAAATAAAAGTTCTTATTATAAATCATAAGTATATAAACTCAGACCATTCCCTTAGTCCAAACCTGCACAACTAAACCAAGTTGCCTCAAAAGCTTTGGAGAAATTTTTATTTGCATATGGTGGTCCAAACTTGGAGTTGGACATGATGACTTCAGTTTCAACCATGTAGAGGAACTCATCCCTTTCCCGTTCTTTGGATTAAAAAAAAAACAGATAATCTCTTTAAACAGACATGTCCATGAGCCTAAATGAGATGTAAGAAACTTAATTTGCAGTAATAATTTTTCAAGAACAACAAATGATTTCCTTCATCAATATGGATTACTATTCATCCTAAATCATACTTCTTCCTTTGAAAGCCATGGGAATCTGAATCTTAGACCAGACCTCTGTTCAATTTATCTAAAGGGATAGCTAGGATCTGTGTGTACCCTGAGAACTCGAAAAGCAACATGCAAGAACGTGCAATTTAATTTATTAGGCATCCGTGTGGATGATCTTTTGATTTTCCAATTACAAGTCCACTCACACGTAGCAAATTATACTTAAGGCCGATCTCCTCATATTTGGCTTTTTCCATCTAATTGTCTAACTCTAATATTTTGTTTGTTCACCGCGCGTGACATGAATTAAGAAGACCTCACCAAAATGATCTTATAGTCTAATAACAAAATGAAGAAAACCTTTAGCTGGTGACCGGTGACCCTGATTTTAAATAATGATTTGATGTCTGGATACCATAACTCAAAAGCAAATTGGACTAACTTGTGTTATTAGTGAAGATCGATAATAACATTGCTCTTCCCTCCATTTTCCTTAAAAGATAAAGTTGCATTCCAAATATGAATTATTTTTGCAATAAATTGAATGTGAAATTGCATATCTTTAAATGATATATTTTTAATTAATATTATAAAATTTAATAGACTTTTAAATTGAAAATGAAATTTATAATATATATGCATAAAAGGTTTTTATGCAACCATAAGAAGACAAGCCAAAAAAGAAAAAGGTGTGACTGAAACGCTTTTCTCGCATTGGCCTGCACGAGGAACTTAGGTAGTAGCTATGCAGCTAGTCCGACATATAATTATATTGAACTGTGCAAATTATTGTCTACTTTTTCCCATTATCATCCTCTCTTTTCGCTTTGGCCTTATTCCTTGCTTTTGAGGGTTTGCCTCCTCTTTTGGGTTATAGCTTCCAACTAGGTGTTGAAAATAATATTTCAAACGGCAGTCTTTGTTCTATTAGAATGTTCTTCCCGTCTTTTGAGGCTAATGGACTGGGTAACCTTTTTCCATCTTTCGGCTTTGAAAGGGGTTTCAGGAGGATTAAGAAAAGAAAGATGACTCTCATTGCTTCTTTTCTCTTCTTAAAGACTTTCAGAATACAAGATGGTTTTGCCAAGAATACTTAAACACTGTACATTAACCTAATCATACGCTCTAGGAATAACGAAAACAATCCTCTCCCAAAATTACAAGTATTTATGTCGCAATTTTATGATAAATTTTAAGAAGAAAACAAAACAATTGAAAGAGATTTTGTTTACTTGTTTAGAGATGTATTATTTATTATTCCTTTGCCCTTTTCGAACCATTTTATTTACCACTTCATGCGTTGACCTAAACATCACAACACTCTTCTCATTTATGTAATATAAAGATTAAGTTAGTTGAAAAAAACTTTATTCAATTTCATAATACTAACTCCAGCTTTAAGAAAAAATAAAAAATAGAGATGAAATTAAAATACAATTGAGTATAAACAAAAATCAAAATTTGGATGTAGAATTATAAATTAGGTGTATATAATAAAAGATAGAGACAAACAATTGTATTATATGTTATTATGCTCCATAAACTTACATCTTTGAAGTTTTGGTACCAGATTTTAACATATTTTTATTAAATAACAAATATCTTGCTTAATAATTATATGAAAAATGAAAATTTTAATTTCAATAATGTTAATAGAAAATTTAATGTTAAGATATTTTTATAAAAATAAAAAGTTTGAATATTTTAACGGTAATTTTAAAAAATTAAATAAAGGTAATGTTTTTTGGGCTTTACAATTCACCCAAAATTAAGTATACCTTTCTTGACATGATTGTCTGGTACTTTTTCAACAGGCTTGCGAGGCTTATTGTAAGTGAATAGGTTAGAGGCCCAACTACCAAGTTTCGTGAGTAGGCGTGGATTGGGCATACATCTTTGGTCCATAAGCAAATGGTCCAGCGATCCTCCCAACATGATCACTTTTGGGACCCGACCCGAAGCTGATGATGGAGATAACATTCTTGCCTGTGCCGCTTGGTAGAAATATTTAGGGATGGTAAATATGGTGCGATTTGGTTCAGCCCGACTTCTACAGGTCGCGATTGATGAGCTTCATAGAGTCATGAGTCCCATTCAGATCTGGACTGCCTCGACCTGTGACTTGATGAGAAAGTACAAAACGTTATCATTTTGTCAAAAATAATATTATTTTGTTAATTTAAAAAAAAATGAGATCAGGCTAGCCCAAGTTGGGCCAATTGCCATCCTTAGAAACGTTACATTAAAAGTCGAATACAAAATGAGTGCACATCGGATTTATAAGACTATAAAAGATATTTATGTTTTATATTATATTATTCTAATATTATATTATTTTATTAATTTTGGAAATGACTTAAACTTTTAAAAAAGATAATATGTTGAAATTAAAAAATTAAAATTTACAAGTACAAATCAACTCAAATTTATTATTAAAGTTTATACTAAAACTTTGTTAAGTAAATTATTTGAAATATATAATTTTAATTATTCATTCATTAAGTAATTTATTATGTACATAAATAAAGATTTTAATTATATAATAATAATAATTAAAAATAAATAAATAGTCATACTCATGCCAAATAGGACTAAGTTACTTTATTAAAAATAAATGCAACTCAACAATATATTGTTTTATTCTTCTTTTTATTATTGTTATTTCTATTAGGTTACCACTTGGGAATCCTGGTTAGAGGATTTATGGGGATAACAGGAAACCATCGGTGATATGATAGAGTAGACCTCTATGAGAGTTCTAAGATACACAAAGAAGATTGTAGTTAAGATTATGGATATGCTAACTGAGATACAACATCTTCCCTCTCAATGGGCGTCAACTCTCAAGACTTACCTTTTAGGAATCTACGCTGACCTCGTATAACTTATAACTTAAACAAGATCATAGGATTGATACTTTTTGATGCACATGATCCTTATATAAATATAAGTGTAGAAACACAACTTTTATAATAATAATAAAGTAATAAGTAGGCAAAAGTTAGGGTCTGGAGTTGCAAATGAATCATAGTTAATGTCAATTAAGTTAACTTGAACAATGGTTACTCAATCTTCTGTTTTAAATATATAATTTAGGCTTATTTCTTTTTGTTTGACATTTAAGAATATTGTGAGAATTACATTACCTTTTACACATATCAAAGTTAAGTGTTTATTAGCTATTCTAAATACTATTTACATAAGACTTATTACTATTGGTATAATAAAATTTTAATTTATAAATTAAATAGAAACTTTATTAATTTTGTAAGGAAAAAAATGAGGGAAGAAGTTTATGGGAGTTGAATTTATAGAAGACGAAATATACTAGAACGATGGTTCTAAATTAATCTATTTTTTATAAGGACGTGACCTTTCAAAAGGTTATTTTTATAGGCTTTGATTTAGTTTGTCCAAGTGCATCTGAATCTTCGAGAAGAAATTTTGATTTAGTCTTGGCATACAAGAGCCTTACATGAATATAAAATCCTTTACCAGGAGTGTTATTGTACGATTTTATCAGTTTCTATATACAAAAGTGAATCTCCAATGAGTGAGAACGAGCATATATTATATAGAAGGGGCCTAAGATGAAATATTATCCCTTGTTCATAATCTCCTTGTTTTAGTTCAAAAGTGAAGTTTTGGTAAGAAGAGAAGCTTTATAGATCCACTCATTCCATTCCTTAGTCATAACATGCTCAGAAAGTACTCTGTGAGTGATATCAAATGACACAACATCCAAACACACGAAAGAGAGGGAGAGAAGAGTTTATTATTCAATCCCAAAACAAATGACTATAGTAAGGCTTCATTACACTCTTTTATAGACAACACAAAAAATAAAAATACTAGAGTTTTACTTATACAAGTAATCATCCTCTTGGACCAAAACTTTGGTCAAATCATATGAAAGCTTAAGGAAGAAGTAATCCATTCTCAACTTGCTTTAAGATTTTCAACTACAAGTTGTCTCTCTCTCCACTTGCAATATGATGATTTCGGCTCCCATTAATTGAAGATGCTTGCTGTCTTTCTCCACTTGGCTACCATTTAATTTTGTTGTCTCCTTCCACGCAAACCTTAGCTTGATTTACTTACTAACATTTCCTCCCTTAAATTAAGCTAGTAGAAATTTAATATTCTTAACAATTTTTTTAGTTTGTGAAATAATTCAGAATTCAATTTTGGTAAAAAAATATGCAACTTGTTCTTTAGTGTGACAATAATTAATCACTACTTCCTTTTCAGTTACTAACTCATGAATTTTGTGAAACCGAATGTCTATATGCTTAGATCAATCATGAAAATTTGGATTTTTATACAGTGCTATTGCGGACTTATTATCACATGATAATTCCATTGGAGCATCTTATTTTTGATATAGTACTTTAAGCATTCTTTTTATTCATACTACTTATATAACATAACTAGTTGCTACAATGTATTCTGCTTCAGCTGTAGGTAACGCAACCATGAGTTTTTTCTTTGAAGACCATGATAGTATACCAGTGCCAAGATGAAAAACATACCCAAATATGCTTTTTCTTGCTTTTATATCTTCACCCCAATCACCATCTGTTTAACCTACAAGATTTACATAATTGACATTTATATAAAAAATTCCTTCGTTCAAAGTACCTTTGATATATTGACAATCCTCTTTGCTCCTTGTAAATGACAAGTACAAGGCTCTTCCATGAATCTGCTAAGTAATCCAACTTTAAAAACTATATATGGTCTGGTTGTAGTTAAATACCTCAGACTTCCAGTTAAACTCTTATAGTAAGTTGAATTTATAAATCTCCTTTTGTCTTCTTTTAGTTGTTTCTGTTGGCCCCCGAATTTTTTTATTTATTTATTCGTTTACTTTATTTATTCTTTATTTTTGCTTTAATTGTTATATAT
>JANZLD010000006.1:71267210-71280918 GCA_026413575.1 Erythroxylum carthagenense
GTACGCAAACGGTTTTTAATGGCAAGCCACAAGAAGAAAGCAGATTTGGGACATAATACCTGACGCCAAACAACAGCAGCCCAAGGCACCTTCGCACCCACCTCCCTCCCCAAGCTACGTGCAGAAGCGGTAGAGAATTTGCCATCCGAGGCAGCAGCCCAACGCAATAAATCCGGAGAGCTAGACAAATTAAGGCCGCCCAGAATGTTTCCAAGAAGATGGCCAAATCTGCGACTAATCAGCCGATCTCCCTCCCCAACGACCCACGAAACGGAAGCAACCATGGGAACCCAATTCCGAACCCCCAGGAGCTCAACTTGATCCCACAAAGGACTATTGGCATGCCAATTGTCAAACCAGAAAAAAGTGTTCGCACCATTGCCAATTCTGTGCCGAAGGACAGGATAAATCAAGGGCCGCAAAGACAGAAGGCTTCGAAAGAACCAAGAGTGAGAAAGCCTAACTGGGAGAGCCCAGAAACTCTGGCCCTGCAGCCTATACACTTGTAACCATTTGACCCACAATGCCTCCTTGTCCACAAATAAGCGCTAAATACGTTTCATAAGCAGACTGCGCTGCATAAGAGTGAAAGAGAGAATACCTAAACCCCCATTCTCCCGGGGGAGAACAAGCTCACTCCATTTAACCTTTGCACCTTTGCACTCCGCATGCTTGCCAGTCCACAGAAAAGCTTTGAGAATCCGCTCCATTTCCTTAGTTACTCTTTTAGGAACAACAACAAGAGCAGCCAAGTGCACGCTCATGTTGTGAAAGGTTTTTATTTTAGTAAGATCAACGTTTGTAAGGAACAGCGTGAAAAGGCCGAAAGGGGAAGAACCCTTTTTATTTTACATGTAAATCCTATCTTTGTGAGTTACGATATTTTATCGTAAAATGCCTTACACCCATATAAGACAAAAAAGAAAGGTTTATAACCTGCATATATACATGATTCCTAGATTTGTACTTTGGTTAACATAATTCAAGCTGGTGGTGAATGAAACCTTCTGTGGATCAAAGCACGGCTCTGCCTCCAAAGTTTGTATGCCTCAGTTTCATCATTTGCCAGGGATGAACAGTTGCTTTCGTTACAGTCTGCAAAGTATTTGCCGCTGGTGCCTTCAACTTGAGGACTCATAGCAACGTAACAAGTGGTGGAAGCACCCTGCAAGGACGCACATTTCATGCACTGCTAAGTACTACAACCCTACAGTCCAAATAACTAGGCAAGTACTGGCTCTTTCTCTCCTAATGTGAATCTCTTGGTTTAGAGAAGTGACAAGGGAAATGTAGACAGACCTGTGTTGTAGTCTTCAATAACTTGGAAGCAATGAAGTACAAAGAGTCTGCATACAAAAGTTTCTTGAAGATAAATGTCCAGAAGAAATCAAAGAAGGAATTGATACACACGGTCACTGGTAGTTTGTAGTCATTAATGCTCCGAAGCGGGAAAAAAGAATTTGTACCTGTGACAAAACTATTGTGAGCCCTGGTGATTCCTGTCTTTACAATGCCAGGGTGGACAGCATTTATCGTCACTCTTGCATTCCTTGCCTGCAACATTTTCCTTGTCAGGCAACCGAATGATTGTCATCTTCAGAACTTTTCTTTTCTATGTTTTTCATTCACGTTGCAAATGTTGTCAGAAGAACAAAACATGATAGTTTTCGAGAAAGACGAAAATAAAAGCAACAATGTAATAGACGGAAGAGTTTTTCAGTTAATTATATCTGACTACAGTTGATGTGATGGCATACGGAATTTAGAATTCTAAAGTGAAAACATTGTGAAATTTCACCTTCAGCTGCCTTGCAACTTCCTTGGCATGCAATATGGTGGTCAATTTGGATTGAGCATATGCACTTGTTCCGTTGTATCTGAAAAAGTAAAGCTGCAACTCATTAATGTCTTAAAACAGCAGTGCAAGGTGGATAAAGGAAAGAGATTAGTCATACTTGCTTGGACTTAGCATCTCGTTGAATGAAAACTCATCCCTCTTCACCCATTTGTGAATCACAGAAGATAGATTTATTATTCTTCCCTGTATCCCTGTCCTTGTTGCTGTGTCCATCATTTTCTCTATTAGCAAGTCTGTCAGCAAAAAGTGCCCTGCAACATTCATGACCAACAACACTAACAAATTTAAACATAATACTTTCCCTTGCTTTTTAAGACGCAAAATATCACCTTGCTGCTCTAATTAAAGAACAAACAAAAAGATAAAAATGTTCTTTTCTCTTATTGCATGCAGAATTCCAACACTTGTGCAAATTAGGCCATCATCTTTACGGTGCTCTATCCTCTATAAAAGCCTTATAGACTCTCTTTGCATTGTGTAGAATGGACAGTGTCTGATTTTACTAATTTATATTTTCACAATCATCATAATTAAGTTCTCCACAATCTATATCCCTTTTTTTTATTCAGCTAAAGACTATGATGACAAGTCTTATTTGCAAGTATGCACCACATGCATGTATCTCTGTGTACTATGGTGGGAAAGCATCAAAGTGAATACCAAACTTTTCTTCTTGTCATTGTCACCAAAATCATGGCTTTCCCTACCTTGATTTTTGGGTGTCGTTTTGATTTATCAATATTCAAAAGGGAAGCAATAGAGATGGAATAATATTTTCCTATTTTTGGGAAAATTTATAAATTAAAAAATAAAATTAAGACATACCTAAATAATTCGTAGCAAATGTCAACTCAATCTTGTCTTCAGAGAATTCTAAATTCTTAGAGTATATACCAGCATTATTTCTGAAAAAGAGAGTCCAATTTCTACTATCAGTATCTAAACAAACCTTGTACATCAACTTGGTGGTGAAGAGGGAAATGAAGTTCAATGTCATAAATTATGTATACTCACATGAGGATGTTAAGCGGCTGTCCAAGAGCAAGAAAGTCGGAACAAAATCTCTTGACTGACGCAAGTGAACTCATATCAATTTCCATTGTTATGATTTCTGCGTTTGGATTCTCCTTTTGTATCATCTCCTTTACTTCACTTGCCTTCTTCAAATCCCTTGCAGGCATAACTATTCTCACTCCTCTCTTAGCTAATACCCTCGCAGTTTCAACTCCGATGCCCGATGTAGCACCTTCAAGGGATTAGGACGAAACTTCTTCACTTGTATATAATTTACGGAAAAACAATATATCTGAATCCCTTTTTATTAGTTCATGTAACAATCCACAAGTATTTAGCTTGTCCACGGAAAGACTTCTGCTTTTCCCTTTTAACGAGTAAAAGATGTAAGAATTTTAGTTCTCATCTTGAATCGTAAGTGTTGGTGGTAATTTTGATGAGTTTTATAGTAATAAAATTGCACGGTATGGCGAGTTTCGAAATGTGGCCCAGAAACAAGTGATGAGTTTGAGGGAGGATATGGTGCTCAGAAGAGACAAATCTACCATATCTTACCAAAACCAAAAAGAGCCACGAATAAAATAAGCATTCTGTGGAATATGCAGATTGTAGGCAGAAGGGTACCAGAGATGTTTCTACTTGGCCAAAGTAGGATCTTAATGTTTGATTATCATGAACCGATCCGATTTTTTTTTTTGGGGAGAATGAACCAGAGAGTGAAGAGATGTCTTGATTAACCTACCTTAGACTCGTATGCTTTTAAGAAAGTGAGGAGAACAGACTGAAATGATGTTGGAGATGCCAAAAACTAAAAGTAAACACCATATTTGTGAAACTCCATAGGAGGCAGAAGAGTATATCGCCTGGGTATAAGACCCTTATCTTGATTCATAACACTACAATTTTCATCTGATTCACTCAGAAGAAGAAGAAGAAGGAAACAAAGAAATAAGTAACTCAAATCTGAGAACGACATGGTAGGGCATTTGCATGCACCAGACCTGCTTTGAAGGTCAAGAGGAAAAGATAATATGATTGGATTACAAAACTATCTTAGTAGATGGTGGAGACAATTAGCAACTAACCAGTGATAATAGCAGTGAGATAGGGAGGGACTGAGAAAGCATGGCCTTCAGTAACTTGCTCAGCGGTTGCATTGGAGCCATAGCCACTTGGCCCTGCAATGCCTGCCAAGTACTTTAAAGTTCCCTTCATGATGGTGTTGATGTCTAGAATCTTGGACAACAAGAGAAGCAGCTTACAGCAGAGACTACGAACGTAGTACATATATTTATATATGTGATTAGGAAGAAGAATTCTTGGGATATGGAAATTGGTATCTCTCAACTTTTTGTTCACTTCCTCATACCAATTTAACAAGCAAAGTCTTTCCTAACCCTGTAAAAATGGTACGATTTGTTTTTATTTTACCTTCATGTACAAGAATTGCTTCTTCCATTTTTAGGTTAATATCAATAGTATATTTATTAATCTATTTTTGTGAATTCAACATGTTGATATGGTGGACTATCCATATTATATGATTGATTAGTCTGGACTCCATTTATATTGAAATGCGTGACATGGTCCTATTTCAAGTTAGTCAAAAATAATTAGTTAATTACCACTAAACAAAAAGCAATATTAAAATGAAGAATAGTTTGTAAATTACAGATACACATATCATTTAAACTTTATAATTTGTAAGGATTGTCTTATATTGGATTATAGGATACCCTTGAAATGCTCAAATCTTACTTGTTCAACAAGATTTTGAGATATCAACTCTTGGACGCTTTACGAAAATTTATATTACTAGAAGAAGCAAGAGATTCATAGTTGTTGTGGAAAGATTGCATTAGGCAAGCAATCTTGACTAATTAGTAATTACACTAATCACATGTCAGAATGTCAGCACCCTATATGCAAAAGGTGAAATGATTGGCTGAGACCACCTTGTAAATGTGGTCCAGTGACTAGCACATTCTTTAAGCCTGGTGACTATGGAATACACCATTTTCTTTTTGGCGTTTTATTTCTCATAATAATATTCTGTGATTGTAGGAAATGAACCATCGGTTTGTCTGTATCCCTTTTCTCATTAATTATGATTCTCTCCACATTGAGTGACTTCAATTTTATTGTTGTGGAGGAGAAATGAAAAGAAAACCGGATATCTATTTTTGAATTTTAAATCTTTAAAGGCAATTGTGGTGAGATCACATCAATGGAAGGTTGTTCTTTCAAGTAGGAAAATTTTGACCTGTGAAAATGGTATGATCTCATTAAATCTTTAAATGCAATTGTGGTGAGATCCCATCAACGGATGATTGTTCTTTCAAATAGGAAAATTTTGACCTGTGAAAATGGTATCATCTCGTTACGGGCATACACTTTCTTCTGATATGCTTGCTGGTTTGGACTGTTTGACATGGCCACGATTAATCCATCATGTCACTCTATAATAGTTAGGTAATCATCTCTTGAGACATTAATTATTTCCATTCAAAGGAAAGGGACAACATGTTCCTGCCGCACACCATTTTCAGAATTCTCAAGACAAGAAAGAAGCTAGCAAAGAAGATTAACTGTAGTGAGACTTGAATCAGAAGTTTGGAACCCCACCCACACAGTCAAGACATAAAATTTTCAGAGGAATTCAGATAATCAATTCCTAAACTTGCTACTTAGTCTTAGTTCTGCCCGTATTTTACTCCCATATTATACAATACTATTCATTCATTTAACTGCACGAGGATCATGTCCTCCCAGCCATGAGGCTTGGAATTGAATCCTCATGGTTGTTAACTAGACGTTTGAGTTGAAATGATTATTATCTCTATTCTCTATAAAACTAAAGTGGTGAAAATCTAAATTAATGATAACCTAAACAATCTAATTATTGATATGAAAAAAGTAATTACTATTGCAATTGCTTTGATATATACTTTACCATGTAACATCTATCTGAGTTACAAAATTGAACTTGATACAATTTTATGACTGGTGTTCTTCTAGTCATGCCATTAGGTATTAATCAGAAACAAGTAAAACTAATTCAAAATTTTACTTTGTTTCATTAGAAAAGTATCAAAAGGTCCAATAAAATTAATTTTTTGTGAGAATTTGAATTTAAGAATTTGGAATAAAGCATAAAATGCCAAAAAAAGAAGAGGAAAATCATCATTTATGCTTTTAGTATAAGCATTATTTCAAACTCATAAAATCACCCAAAAGGAAAATCATCCAACAAAATTGATCATGTCTCCATGTAGTAGCCACACGAATGCATCTATAGTGACAAAAGAAAAAAAAAAAGAAGAAGTGATAATTACATGTAATATGATGAGAAAACAAAGATCGAAAAATGATGTAGCTAGGGAGGAGGTAAGAGCTGGGAGACAAGGGTGCTTTTTGCCGCGTCACTGATCACAAATTCGTTTTGGTCGACATGGCCAAGAAATTCAATCCTTTCACTTTGAGAAAAAGGATGGCCATTGTCGGAGGATTGATGGACTAAAAGAGAGCACTGAGGTTGACTCCTGCAACATGGAGGGTAAATGGAATGAACTGGCTACCTATGCATTAGGGACCCCGCCTCGGTCTCCAACCTTGCCAGCACTACTCATTAATTTGCCACAACTTAGTGAGACACTTCCCTTCTTGTTTCACATGTGATCTTCCTAACTCTGCCTTCTTTCTCTCATTGCCTGTACAGAAACTGTAGTGCACAGCCTATTTTTTTTTAACGCTAAACTAGAGTGTGAATCAATTTGTTGACACTTCAATAAATCTCTTTCTTCTGTTTTTTTTAAAGCTAATATATATATAATAACCAATAAATTATATCAAGAAATTCTGCAAGTTGTTGTGTGAGAAAAAAAAAAGAACTAATTCAACTAATTTCCATATTCTATTTAACATAATGCATTTATACTAATAGATCAAATTATTTATCAATTAATTAATAGATTTTAAATGTTCTCAATCTGATTTCATTTATAAATATTTTAATGTGTTACAACTAATTTCTTTTAATTCTAAATTAGATTAATGTTAATAAGCATAGTCTATATATCAATGAAAAGCACCTTTTTTTACCGGCCATTAATATTGTTTGTTGGGAAAATTTTACCCTTTTAATGATGCAAAAGGCGAAGGGTTTTAACTTGTGTCTTAAGCTAGTGTTACTGGACCACAAGTTTGTTTTGCTTGATCTTTTAGTTAACTACTCAACCTTGTCCATATACTTACTTCCAAGATGAATTTGCATTGCATCAAGAACGAAAAGGGCATTCTCATTGGGTTTTTGAATTTGAGACAAAGGCAGGAATCATTATTCTTTACATCCCATCTCGTTTTCTTAGTTGAGAAATCAATAAAGTTATAGTCTTAAATGAATTAAAGTTACCAAGTGCACAACAACTCCACTCTATCACCGTAAGACTTGGTTTTTTTAGACATGAAGCAAGTCCATTGAGCTACCTAACCAATGAAAATTAACCACTAGTCACTGCAACTGTTGTTTTTACAAATATCTCAAGAACCCTTTTCTCCATTTATGATTATGAGGCTGAAACGACATCAAATCTCAAGGAATGTATCGAGTGGAATTCACTTGTTATTTTCTTCTTTTGTTGGGATTAAACATTTATTTTTTATTATTAGAAAGTCAAAGCATCAAATACTTTTGTTAAATGGAAGAAAGTGAAAGAATAAAGGGTTGCTAATAAAGAGAAAAAACAATTGCCGACACCAACTATGAACACTTAACCACCGATCATTATGACAAATTAACTACCATTTATCATCAATGATGTGATGATCAAGCTCAAAGGATTCATTGGATTACATTTTAATTAGGGTAATTAATTAACGTCACTTCACGTGTCATCCATTAATTGGGAGTTGAAAAGGGCCCCATAAACTAGGAGGCAATTGCGGGAGAGTGGGACAAGACAATAGGGCAGTTTCATCGCATGTATTGGATTATGTAGGCTATTGTAGTGTTTGCATTTTGAGATGCCTTACCTAATGCATATGTTATTGGATTAGCTATTACATCATTAGCATGATTATCCATGTCAAGTACTAAACAGCAATAGATTGCTAATCTTTCTTTTGTGCATTAGGTGGTTCAAGATCAAAGATTTTCATAAAAGGTTGTTTGTCTTCATCGTCATCTTCTCAACCCTAAAAGATCCACAACACCCCCATTTCCCAATATTTTCTAACATGTTTTATAAAATAACTGAATAAAAAAAGTTCCACGTTCCCATGTCTGACTAGTTTTTTCTTTTTTAATTTCAGAAGATATCCCACGAGTATCCAATATTCTAATCAAAGTCTTGCTTCAAAATTGGACTGCCAAAAGGATTTCAAAAAATTCTTCCTCCTCTATTCAAATATTTTGAACCAGTTTTCCACATTCAATCATTGATCCAGTTCTATTTTGGGATTATAATAACTTTAAAAGTCATATCTTCCTTGCTAGAAGTTGGTTCTTTTATTCTATGCTAATTAGTGAATTAGAATGTAATGTGTAATTGACCTTTTCTCTTATTAATTTAAATATTAAAAATGTAACTAATGGAATTTTTGTAAAGATGGCAATACGAAGGAATTACACTTTGGATACAACTCCATTTTATGAAAAAAAAAAATCTAACAAACTCTTATGATTATTCAATTGAAAGATTATATTTATCCTCATATCTATTTTTTAGGTAAATTTAACATTTCATTCGAAATATTATAAAAATTCTTATTTAATCTATTTATTTTAAGAGAACTAGCTGATTAATAAAGGTTAAATTAATTAATTATCTTAAAATTTTAAAATAGAAAATTTATTTACCTTAAACAAATGAATATTTTTATAAAAACTCATAACTTCTTATACATACAAGAAAATCATTAATGTTAAAAATTATAATTGAAATTTTAAAAAACTGGTTGATGTTTAAAAAATACAAAAAATTTATAAATAACATTTATAGAAGATTTGTACAATCGTTAAATAGAGTTGATCCCCCATTTGTTGAGAAATTGATCTTTACAAGCCCAATCATTACAATGTAATGATAATCTCTTCTGATCCATAATCTCAAGAACTCGTGGTCCTTAAGATAGAGTCCTCGTGGTCCTCCACACCACTCCGTGTTCTCACTTCACCAACCAGTATTCGACACTTCAGAGTCTCTAAGTTGGATTCCATGGAGCCATCCACGCAGAAATTTCTTCCTCTTTGCTTCAGAATTGTCATGTCATACGAGAGGAAGAAGAAAGACCCTATCCCTCTCCTCGCAAAATCTCAAAAAGTCCAAATTTTGATTTAAAAACTCCAATCTTTCTTGTTAGGGTTTTGCTAATGACCTCTCACAACTATCTCGTTGATGTAAGTAACATTTCCTAGACTTATTTTATTATGAAATTATAGACTACATATGAGAAAAAGAAGAAAAAGATAGGAATGACGTCAAATATAACACATCCACGAATAAGTAAAACACAGTTTGGGAAGCAACGGTCTCAACTGAAGACTCACGTGATAGTCTAAAATATTCTACGTACTGTATGAAATAGTTGTTGTAACCAAATAAGGGAGGCATGAAAAATCTTAATGTCAGAATCTCTATTCTCTCTCAACTCCCTTCCATCTCTAAATCTATGTAGGTGTGTGACATACAAAAGGTGTGTGTGTGAGTAAAAAATCGTAACATCTGGTATCAGAACAAACATTCCTCGAAAAATTAATGGCAGAAAACACACGTGGAGCTGAAGTTCGTCGTTTAGAGGAAAGCATGAAAAACCTGTTGGAGGCTCAACTGCGATACGAAAAGGAAATTAGTGATATTAAATCCATGTTTCAACAACTCATGCAAAAAATGGACAAGAAAGAGACTAAAACTTCTGTGAAAAGTTTGGGACATGGGGGACACTTCACTGGACCGACAAGGGCCAACAAAGTTGATTTCCCGACTTTTGATGGTAAGGGGTGAGGAGCTGGAGCTATCGGTGTGAACAGTTTTTTATGATGGATCAAACACCAAATGACATAAAGATAAGGATGGCTTCCCTCCACATGGAAGGAATCACGTTAGAATGGTATTAGCTGAAGATTTATAATCGTAAGGAAGTAAACGAGACGAAGTGGGAAGAACTTACTACTCTATTACGATAGCAATTTGACGAGAGCATTTTTGAAGATCCCATAGGGGATCTAAAAAAGCTACGATAGGAAGGCTTAGTACTAGACTATTGTGCCTTATTTGACAAGTGTTTGAATAAACTTACACTACTAGAAGAATAGTGGGATTTTTCTTAAAGGGACTCAAGCTAGAGCTAAGACTAACTATAAAAATAAGGGACCCTCAAACCTTACATCATGCTTATACATAGGCACGTAAACAAGAGTGATTATGGCACCAAGTATTCTAGTTTACTTCAGAAAGGGTAGCGAGGCTGGAAGTGCAATTGGAGGAGGAATAAACACTTAGGAGTCAGTCTTACAACACCCCCACCTAAACAGCAAAGAGAGGATAGATTGTTGTCCACACTAGGAAGTCAAGACAATAGGATCAATACCTACAGAGGCTCTCGAAGCAGTAGAATGACAAACAACAAGGAGTTTGATGAAAAAAGAGTTAAAAGGTTGTGCTTTTGGTGCAATAAAAAATACACTCTAGGACATCGTTGTAAGAAGAAACAATTTCAACTATACATAATCGAAGATGAAGAATAGGAGGAAGAGAAACCTGGAAGTGAAGAACTAGAAGATAGAGCTCTATATAGGGCTTAAAAGACCAGACAGATTATAAGCAACTAAGGATTATGGGTAGTCACCGAAGGAAACCTTTACACATAGTTATAGATAGCAGAAGTACCCATAATTTCCTGGATGAAAAGGTGATATAAAAAGAGGAGGTGGAGGTAAGTAACATAGACCCTATAAGTATTATTGTAGGGGGAGGTTTGAAATTAGATTGCAAACAAGTATGCAGAAAAAATGTATGGAAAATGCAAAGATTGTAGTTTTCTATTAAAGCATCAATTATTAAGCTAAGGGATTGTGATATGGTGTTGGGAGTGCAATAGTTGGCTACTCTTGATGACATATTGTGTAATTTTAAAAGATGTACCATAGAGTTTCAATGGGAAGGAAAGATAGTAAGGTTAGCAGGAAGGCCAGAAGCACAAGCCAGGGAGGTATCGGGTAAGAACCTTCACAAGCTAATTAAAAACTCTAACTAAGGTGCTTTACTCATGCTACATTTGGCGGACCCTATAGAACTTCATATGCAACAGCTGGGAATAAATGATGATGTTCAGACTAGAGATGAGTTAGAGGGACTTTTAGCGTAATTTGGGGAGATCTTCCTAGAACCAAAACAATTACCACCAAAGAGAACATGTGACCATGCCATTCACCTCAAGCAAGGAGTGGAGACTATAAACATTAGACCATATTGTTATTCAGGAGAACAGAAGGATGCTATAGAAAAATTAGTGTAAGAGTTGTTGGAGCAAGGTTTCATACGAAAGAGAGAGCTGTTGGAGCAAGGTTTCATAGAAAAGAGTGTTATCCCATGTGCGTCCCCAGTCATCCTTGTGAGAAAAAGGTGCATCGACTACCATGAGTTAAACAAATACACGATCAAGAGTAAGTTCCCTATTCCATTGATAAAAGAGTTGTTGGAAGATTTGAAGGGATCAAGCTGGTACTCAAAGTTGGATTTATGGTCCAGATACCACTAGATCAGGATAAAGGAGGAAGATGTACATAAAACCGTATTCAGAACTCATAAAGGCCAGTTCGAATTCCTAGTGATGTCAATTGGCCTCATGAATGTGCCATCCACCTTTCAAATCCTTATGAATGAAGTATTTAAGCCTTTCCTTCGAAAATTTTTGCTTGTCTTCTTTAATGATCTTCTCATTTATACAACAACACCTGAAACACCTACGGCTAGTCTTAGAAGTTTTACAATAACAACAATTATTCATTAGAGGAAGTAAGTGCATATTTGGAGCAAGACATGTGGACTATTTAGGGTGTTCGATCTCGGAGATGGGTGTGTCCATTGATAACAAAAAAAATAGAAACCATTCAATAGTGGCCAAAACCGCGCACCTTGAAGGAGCTCTAAGGGTTTCTAGGAGTGATAGGGTACTATAGGAGAAAGAAAAGTTGACGGTGGTACTAGTGTTGACATTATTAGATTTCACCAAGCTTTTTGTGATTGAAGCATATGCTTGTGATAAGAGAATTGGAGTTGTTCTTCAACAAGAGGAATGCCCCATAGCTTATCTGAGCAAGGCGTTAGCTCCGAAGCACCAATGGTTGTCCACTTATGAAAAAGAGTTTCTCGCCATCATCAAGGTCGTAAAGCAGTGGCATCACTACTTAAATGGTAGATTCTTTCGGGCACAAACAGACTATAGGAGCTTGAAGTATCTCTTAGAGCAAAGACTATCAACATCGTTCAAACAAAATTGACTCCCTAAATTTATGGGTTACGATGTTGAGGTTACTTATAGGAGTGGAAAAGAAAATATAGCAGTAGATGCCCTATCTAGAGTTTCAAGTCTTCAACTGCTCACATTTTTGGTACCACATATACAAGTAATGATGTTGGAAGAGATTCGTGAAGGATGAGAGAAGGACACTACTACAAAAGACCTCATTAAAAAACTAGAAGAACCAGAAATTACAAATGGAGGAATGGGATGTTAAGACGGAAGGGAAGAATTATGGTGAGTTGCGATAAGGAGCTTTGGAAAAAAATCATAACAATGGCTTGTTGGATCTCCTATGGCCCGAGTATTCTCAATACGTAGTGGAAAAGAGCATAAAACACAACAAGATGTATAACCGAAAACTATAGCATGTATGAAAATACCTCTTGATGCGGATTTTCTTTTTTAGATTCGTAGACACTGCAATGCGTGAATGTCCTCTACCAGTATTCACACGAGGATGAACGATCTAGGCAGCAGCTCGTGTATGCTAGCACATTCAAAAACCTTTTCGAACGTTGCACAGTTTTTCTCTCGGAAGGTGGCTAGGGTTTTCGTCTCTTTTTTCTAATGAGACATAAGTTTTTCTATTTATAGAGAAACCCTAATTCTTATTCCTATTAGGAATAAGAACATCATAATTCTAAACCCATTAGAATTATTGAAGTCCAATAAGTTTCGACCCATATTATATCTCATATAATAAAAGCCCAACAACTTAATTCAATTTAGCCTAATAAATATATCCACATATATTTATTCAATGCCTAATCAATTAGGCCCAAGAGAATAAGCCCATATCACATCACTCTTTGTGTGCGACCCTGTAGGCTCATTTGATGTTGACAATGGGCTTGATCACACTTCAAGGCCCATAAGTCATAAGCGGCCTCTAGCAAGACATTATGACTACCCAAATCAAATGAGGATCGGTAATTCGATTTAACCTGTAACTATGATTACAAACTTAGTCCCTTTGTAACACAATATCAAGATTAATCACAAGACGTGGTCCATGTCAACCTTTGATTAATCATAGTTTCTTGATTCTCAAGTTGATTGATTATAACAAATGACATTGATGACTCCTCATCAATTCATTTGGGCACGGCCATGCATTTCTTCAGTCATAGTTTTCAAGAGGCCTAAATGATATCTCTCTCATTTAAGAGAGGTACAAGTCTCATCTACGTCATTCACATCCCTCTGTATGATTTATTTAATGTCTAACATAAGACTATTTGTTATTCGGTTAAAAATAACTTAGTCTAATATCAAAACACTAAATTCCTCATGTAGGGAACCATGATGACTTCA
>JANZLD010000006.1:71309533-71320250 GCA_026413575.1 Erythroxylum carthagenense
CATTTCGCTTCACTTTTGTCTCGTTTTAGCTATCTGCCACTTCGTTTTCGTTTCCTTCGTTTTTTGTTTTCGGTTGGGATCCGGTTCCTGGATCGGGTCCCAACATCTCACCTCTCCTTTCTAATCTTTCTCAAATGTCTCTCAATTTTAGGATAGAAAGGCAGAAGTTTAGCTCTCCGAGACATACATGAGAACAATTCAAATGAAAATAAAATGTAACAAAATTACTTGCAAGCACACAAAATAAAACAAAAAGGCAAGATGTGATGGATGCAAGTGTGTAGGTATATGAAAGAATGTGTGAGAGTAAAGTATGCAAGTAAAATGTGTATGTATCAAAAAGCAATCAAAGAAATTTTCAAAATTATGTGGGTGCAAAAATGCTAAGTATGAAAGTGCAAAAAGATCAATATCCTGTTTGTTTGTGTTTTCAAAATTTTATGCTAAGTAAAGAAAATGAAATCCTATACTATTGACAAGTATGAAACTAAACTATCTAGAATGCAATCTAAATAAAGGTTCCTAACCTCACTTAGCAGCAAAAATGAAAAAAGTTAACCTAGAGAATCAATTGCTTGGTTCCCCAACAACGGTGCCATTTTGATCCAAGCCTTAGTACTTACCCTTGGAGGTCAAATCAAAAATATAATCCAAGGATTGCAATATAGGTTGCAACCTCGAGTTGTCTCACTTAATGGGAACCTAAATGAATAGACCTAAGCTAACCTATATGTCATGAAATGCAAGCTAAATTAGTAAGGAAGGGGGTTTTCGTCTTTGGAAATCTTAACTGATTTAAAAGGAATTATAAGAAAAATGTGTCAAAAAGTATTTTTGGATTTTTGGAAATGTAAAAACAGCAAGATAAAGACAATGATCAAATGATGATAATATCTTTTTGAAAATGAGCTTTGGCTATCATAATTCGAAATCAATTTTCAATGGGAGTGGGAATCACTAAGTTTCAAATGGTTAAACCTTAAAGAACTCTTTACGTCCAAGGTCTTAATCAATGAACTTCATTTCTTAAGACTTTGTTAAATGTCCTTAGTGTGTGTAGTAGGTAAGTCAATGCAACAAGTCATTTCGGATCTCAAATCAACTCAATATCAAACATAACTATGCAAGATAAAAGAGATTCAACAAGATCACAAATAGACATATATGAGATTGTATATATTTAAGCTCAAATTTCTACATCAACAAATCCCAACGACACAATTAATATTCAACACTTTATTAAACTCTAATCAAGAATGTTTAACTACAATTACAAATCCTAAACCTAGGGGTTCATAAATCATAGCTAAGCATGGATTACGCTACTCCCCTTTAAAGCACGTTGAACTTAAGCCATTGCTATATCTTCAAAAGGATCGAGATGTCTAGCCACGCATAACTCCAAGAGACTTCACAACCGAGAACCCACTGGAGATACCCATGGTAGCAACCAAAGGTGGAAAAATAGAAGAAAAATGATATGAAGAGAGAAGACGATGGAGAGGGCGTCGATGGAGATGAAAGAGAAATGAGTGTGTGAAAGAAGTGTCTCCCTAGTTTCTATGAAGTGTCAACTCTCGCTTTCTCCTGTTAACTTAGCCTAAAATAGGTCTTTTCCATAAAATGGGTTAATGGATCAGGTTGAACAGTCAGTTACTTTACCAAAAATGATCCAGGTCTGCACCAATTCTAAGGTTTCACTGCGGCAAACTTTTTCCGAAAAGTTTATTAAATCAGCTTCAACTTTCACCACGGCGCAAACATAATCTTTACCGCGGTGAACTTTTCCCGAAAGGTCTCTTCAGTAAATCTTCAGACTTTGTTGCAGCGAAACATCCAAATCGCCGTGGCGAACTTTCCTGTTGCCCTATTGACTTGTCATCTATGGCCTTCACTCCTTGGCTCTACTTCTTGAATCTCCTACAATAAAAAAAAATTAGTAGTTTGCAGTATCAATTGTTCTAAAAATCAATTTAGTACAGTTACTAATCATTTGTGACAATTTTACCCTCAAATTACATAAATTAAAGGCAAGCATTCAAGAGTTACATTGAGCATAAAATCTGAAAATAAGAGCCAAGAAGTATAATAAAAACCATGATATTGTCACCAATTGATATAAGAAACTTGGGTCCAATCAACCACTAACTAAACACTTCTTGTAAGCAGGTTGGTCCACGTGGTCTAGATCCATAATAAAACCGTTGTAGTACAAGAGCTTGGGAGCATTGCTAACGCATTTAGTGTATGATTCAAGTTCACATTTTCGAGCGGTAGTGAATGTATTCTGCACGAAATCAATGCTTTGTCCTTGTGATGCTTCAGTACTTGAGTTTATGTAATATTCCCTCTTTTGAATTCTGAAGGTGACAGATTGTCATTGGGTGGTGTCAGTAAGTTGCTGAAGCATGCATGTGTTATGTAGGATAATATATTGTTTGTTCAATTATGCAGGACAGAACAAAGGTTGAAGAAACTGCAATGATTCTATCTCTTCGTGAGAGGTACTGCTAGAACTATTTGTTTTACTTTTATGAGTCTTAAAAGGAATTTACGTTTTACTGCTTTTGCTAGTTTAGATGCAAATAATTTGGAGTCTTATACCTTTTATGTGGTGGGGTTTCTTTTGCTGTCTTTATAATATAGAAATACCCTTGCAACATGCCAAGTATGTATTCTTCTCACTACTTCATTATCTCTATGGTTTAAGGATGAGATCTTTATTTTTCTGCCAAGTTTACATTTTTGAAGTGGAAAAGTTATCACTAGTTGCAATAAAGGGTACATACAACTGCAATTTTTGGTAAGAACATTTTGGGTGAAATGGCTTGCAAAGCCTAGCATTATGGCAAGCAATTGGAATGCACAAGAAAACAATAGGTTTTAGTGTAATATTATAGTTTTAAATTTTTTTAAAATAGTTTGCTGTTTATCTTGGTTGGTTGAAGCTGCACTGCTTTCAAAGAACTGAAACTTTGTTAAGTAACCGTTTCATCACAATAGCTTAAGCTATTGTGTAAGGCCAACTTAATTAATTTTATATATTCTCTAACACACCCCCTCAAGTGAAAGCCCTTTGGGCTTGAAACTTGCACAGGCCTACTTTACCTTGTACTTAATTTAATTAGAATAGGTAGGTGGTAGGATTCGAACTCATGACCGTTTGGTCATAGAGGCTCTGATATCATGTTAAGTAACCGTTTCACCACAATAGCTTAAGCTGTTGTATGAGGCCAACTTAATTGGTTTTATATATTCTCTAACAAACTTTGATCTGCTTCCTTCACAGTTGAAGTATACGAATAGTATTTTGTACTAAACCAAGTGCAGTGGAAGAGCATTGATGATTTTGATTGTGTACGATATTTGTCATCCATAATGACGCTTGAAGAAGTGCTTACGGATTTGGGTTGAAGATGACATTCATGGTTTGTGATTAACACTTTCAGATCTCATTATTTTTTTAATGTTTATTCTGATCATTGATGATGCATGCCTGAGTTAAGGTCCTTGGCTCCTTTAAATTAATGAGATTGTTTGATACCCCTATATAAGTCTGTTATTGTTAGTTTCCATGAGTTTCATCACGTCAATGTCTTGTACTATTTACTTAATTTTTTGTAACATGAAGTGTTATCCATATTCTTACTACCATTTGGCCTGCTAAATTGATTCCAAATTTGTGAAGTTGGCTAGTTTGGGCCATGAATTGCTTCTTGACCGCTTTTTGTAACTACTCAAACTAACACTTTTTTCAAACTTCTTTAAAAGTTTCATGTTAGATTGGTATTACAATTGATATGGATTATTTGTTTCGGATGGAACTTGAAGCTGCAAAATTTGAAATTCAAAAGTGGGAATCCGCAGTTGGGAATGAGTCCATACGGGCCGGTGCATCTCCTGGTTAGCACAATACTACAGTGTTGTGTTACCACGTGTTTGTAATGTTTTTTGTTTATGATCATTTTACAAACCTTTTTCTTCTTTGCAGAACCTGGACTCGTGATCATTTATATCCAGAACTTGAGATGCTCCGAGGAATCTTTGAAAGAACAGGGCATTGATCTTTCTTTACTCTGGAATCACAGCAAGTCATTATTTGCTATCTAGGATTTAACCTTTTGTCTTGGTCATCATTGCAGCTGGAAAAAGCAAAGAAAAAAGAAGCCGCCTTCATTTTAACATTTGCTAAACGGTAGCACTAGATAGCAGAGTTGAAGGTGAAATTCTCTCTCTATCTATGTATGTTTGTGTCTTTTTGTGTCTCTGTATCAGCTTATAAGTTTGTATTGGGGATGAAAGGGAAAGTTTCTGGAGCACTTTTCATCATATGATCTTGTGAGGGCTTGAAATTCAATGCAGTATCACCATTCACAGTTTCCTTGGAAGAAACTTATATTTGTAGGGAATAGGAGAATGGGTTATGGAGAATATCTTCCTAAAATGGTTTAGACAAATTAGGATTGTAGCTCCAGGGATTGTAGCTCCATGGAGGTGATGTTAAACACTATAAGCACGATTTGTAGTTGATGACTGTCCACAAATGTTTATGCCAACTTAACCTAAATTTATTTTTCTTATACATTTTTCTAAATCTTACTTAAAAGGAGAAGCTTTGTCATTTATGATTATGCTTCTTTCATGCAATCTTCTAAACTTTGTAACCATGTTATACTAAGTTTAACTCTTAATTTTACAGTCTGCGTTACGGGATCTTAAATCACAACTCAATACCTCCATCAGTGCAGGTATGAACAAATGTCAAAATCTTCTTTCTTGAATTGAACGTAATATTGCCTTATTGAAGTTGGCATTGTTCAATGTCTGTTGTGATTTTATTAGGAAAGGTATTGTTATTGTATGGTTTAAAAATTGAAGCAAGTAATTGCCATATGTGTTCACTTGGTGGTGATTGGCAAGCATCTAATATCTGCTAGTGGATTTCAACTTTTACAGTTGTACTCCACTTCCCTTTATTACTTGTATGTCACACTAGATTCTATATTAGAATTCGCTCAAATATCTTGGATTCATGAAGAGGTCTATCACTTAAATTAGTACCGTATTCTTGAAATAGTATAGCCTGGTTTTCATAAATAATATAACTTTCTTAGTTTGTTCAACTTTTATATTGGCTTTATCTGGTTTTGCTTGACCTGACAGGCTAGGAGGCTACTGTTGGATCCAGCAATACACGAGGAATTCACACGCTTAAAGGTTTGCTTAACATACCCCCTAGGCATGCCAATCTGGCGTCAGTTTACATATTTAGTCTTGGCATAAAATAAAGATTATATCTCTTGAAAATGCGGTTTGTTTATTTCTTTGTCCCTTACCTTTCCTGTTGATGCGTGTGGTTATTGGAAAGAATGATCAAATGATCAGAAGTGCCTTTCTGCATAACTGTTTGCCGTTTTCTTTTCTATTACTATAGAATTTGGTTCAGGAAAAGGGAAAGAAGGTGAAGGAGCTGCAGTATAATATTGCGGCTGTCAATTTAATCCGTAAATTAACCTGGGAAAGATGCTGATGGCCAAATGCAGGACCCTAGAGGAGGATAATGAAGAGATTGGAAATCAAGCAGCTGAGTGAAAGGTATTTCTTTCCTATTATATTTATCTGTTATGGCGTGTGTATGAGGATGGAGGACGGTTGGGGGATGATCAATTGTTTGAGCAAATCGTTCTACATCACCATCCCGACTCTTTTTTTTTTCTGTTTTTGACAAGCGATGTGGAGAAATCCAATCAGTTGGTTATTTTCTAAATTTCTTTGTCCGGTTGCTAAATCTTATATTCAGATTGTAGGTACTCCTTGTCATTTTATATATAAGATGGTCTTTTCTGTGCAATGTAGCTGATCAGACGTCGCAATCGTCCTCACCAACATTTATCTGTTTTATGTCACCTAAATTTTGGCATCTTTTCTTTCTTTTTTTCATAAAAGGGAGAGCAGTAACTACATAACAAGTCGTGGCAAGCTAATCCCACCGATATCTTCGCAAAAGATCGAAAGACATCCTAAGAGCGCAGTTACAGAAGTAATGATCCTAAGATTAAAATGAGCAGCAAAATTCGCTAACCAATTAGCGCTCTTGATGCCTTCTCTTTTGAGTTTCACCTACCCCTAGATCTTTTCATTATTATTTTAATTTGTGAATGTAAATGTTTTGGCAGGTGATTATGTTACGATAAAAAGCAGGAAGAGATGGATGGTAAAGCTCAACAGACAAAGGCAGGAAGTGCATGTTGAATTTTTAATATGTGTAGAGTGTAGAGTCCACTTACAATAATTAGGCTTGGGTCAACTATTGTCTAAATAACTAGAACTAGTTGTTTGGATAGATGACCTTTACCACTTATAAACCCTTTAATATTTTCATATCTAGGCAATATGGGATACTCTAACACTCGCCCTCAAGTGCAACTGGGGCTGGACATCCAGTTGTCACTTGAAATATACGCAGTGGTAACCGGACCAGGCCGCTGGGAATAAACATCCAGACGGACAACCGGGAAATTCATAATCCGGACCAATCCTGCTCTGATACCATGTTAAATTTTTTATATTGGTAGAGTATAGAGTCCACTTACAATAATTGGACTTGGGTCAACTATTGTCCAAATAACTAGAACTAGTTGTTTGGATAGTTGACTTTTACCATTTATAAACCCTTTAATATTTTCATGTCTAGACAATATGGGATACTCTAACAGTGCAACGAAGGAGCCGAGTGAAGGAGGGGAAAACCGATTCTACTCTTAATAAAAGTAAAACTATGAACGATCAAGTTGTGATACTGACAAAGAAAACAGAGTTGAATTGGGATGAGATCTTCCGAGTTATTTAGTCAGTTCTTACTCTAAGTTATGACCTTTCATCCAGATTGATTAAATGGCACAGATGAGGATCTCGTCCCGTTGAACTATGCTTCAATAATATGAAGTACGCTAATTATTTAATGAGATGGTTTCTAATGATTTGAATTTTATTTAATGCAAACATTATCAGCTTTGCGCACCACACATGATTGTCGTAACATGAAATTGACACTGGCCGACTGTATAGAGAAGAAACTTCGTACGGGCAGAAAACTTGGGGAAGAGATAGACGTGGCAAGCGCAAAAGCCCAGTGTCCGAGTCACGGCTGTTGAAGCAAAATGCAAATGGGAAAAAGAATCAAGTTGGCTGGCTTGTGGCAGGCGACTAAGCCAGTTGTTATACTTGGTAGCTAGTTGCTCCCTACGACCAGCTACTAGTGCTACATTACATTAACATACGAATAGGACGAAAGACAGAGCTGCAAGCAGAAAGCCACGTTTTGGCTTGGAGAACCCGAGGCAATGAGGTGGCCCCCTCGCACTCTTGCTGCCTTCCACGTCCACCATTACAGTGCTTTCTTCCGTCAACTTATAATTAAGAATTCAAAATTCGCATAACATATATGTTACATCCATTGTTTTAAAAATTGGATCGGACCGATCGGATCGGTCGGTAATTGATCGACTATTCGATCTAGTTCATTCTTAAAAATTGATTTTTAATTAAACAAGTGAGAACCGGTTAAAACCGGTCAATTAATTGGTCGAATCAGTCCGATTCGACCTGTCCAATCACTGGTTTAATAAATTTTTGTATTATTTTTTATTTTTTAAATATTTTTATATTATTTGGTATTTTTTATTTTTTTAATATTATTAATATTATATATAATTAATTATAATTAATTATGATGTGTCACCGATTCGACCAGTGGTTGAACCGATCGATCCAATTAAATCGGTGACCAATAAAATCTCCGATTCGATGTCCGGTCTAAATTTTAAAACACTGGTTACAACTTAACCAACATACTCAATAGGGATTGGTTTGGGTCGGGACTCTCACCGGTCAGGTATTGTCCCCTTTGGTCGCCAGGTCTTTTAGTGAACCATATCCTCTCTTGGGGGCATGCGGGAGTCAAACCTGTGACCAAGGGGTTTTGTTGGGTGCAAGACTCACGCCTCCTACCACTTGAGCTATAGCTCAGTGGTAGGAGGCTCGCATGCCCCCAAGAGGGGATAGAATTCACTAAAAGACTTGGCGATCAAAAGGGATAATACCTGACCGATGAGGAACCCGGCCCAATCCAAGGATGAACGTACGCCATCTTAAGAGTTAGGACAAGACAGTACTAAACCATTACATGTCACGTCCTTCTACTGGAACATAACGTGTTCGTTCCAGAGAGATCCATGACATAAAAATTAAGTAATATAATTAAATTATCAGGTTTAATATCTCTTTAATTATGGCTAATAATTAAAAAATTGAACTCAGTGTAATTGTGAAGTCTTAAACTGTCTTATTTTTTACTTTTATTGCTATTTATTTTAATATCTTTTATTATTAAAAATCAATCATTTTATTAATTATAAATTAAAATAAATAAATAAATTTTACTTAATAATTTTCTTTTTCAATTAAGTTGAATGTTTACTAAATTTTATAATAATAATATATTTTTATTATTTTATTATTTAATACTTTGTCTATTTTTATATTTTATCTTATATTTTTTATTATATACTTTTTATGAGGAATATTAAAAAACAATCTTTCTACTAATTAAGAATAAGATTGCATAATATTCTACTTCTCTCAACCCTACGGATCAATTTTTATTGTTGATGTTAATGATGTAGTCATCTTTTTTAATTAAATCTTTTTTTAACAAAAAAATATCGTTCAATTATATTTAAAAAATTTTAATTGTATTTAATTTTAACTAATTTTGTAATATTTTCACATTTTTAATCATAAACTTTTTATTTCACCAATGACCTAAGTATTAAAACATTAATTACGGGTACACTAAAATGTCAATCATTGGAACTCCCACGATTGGCCCGTGTTTCTGTCGCCTTTCTTGTCTTTTTTTTTATTTACCGGAGAAAAACGAACACAACTAAACGAGTCTGGAGATGGTAATTCCAGTGATGTCCTCAAGGAAGATCGAGCGATACCCGGAGGGTGCAAATACAAAAGTGGCTATCCCTAACCCAAAATTTACAACGAAATTAGCGAGCCAATAGGCACTCCTATTACCCTCTCTATAAATGTGGCGGAGTAGAACTACCCAGTTGTGATTGAGTAGCTCATTGATGCCCAAGACGAGTGGATTAAGAAACTGGATGCAGGTAGTGGAATCCGAGAGAATGCTTGTCACCGCTTGAGAATCCAGTTCTAATTCTATCTTTCAAAATTTGAGATCCCATGTCAGATTCAACCCCAAGTAGA
Organism: Erythroxylum carthagenense; assembly: GCA_026413575.1. Taxonomy (NCBI): domain Eukaryota; kingdom Viridiplantae; phylum Streptophyta; class Magnoliopsida; order Malpighiales; family Erythroxylaceae; genus Erythroxylum; species Erythroxylum carthagenense. The sequence continues at coordinate 71,318,813 of JANZLD010000006.1, forward strand.
CGCCCCAAGGTTCTGCATCTACCGAGGAATACCAGTCGAGATTTTGGACAAAACCTCTGAGCCAATCACCAACTTGGTCGTGAATAAGTCCTCCTGCGGTTACTGAGCCGGAAGAGCTTTTATACGCCCCATCGGTGTTTAGTTTCACCCATCTAAGACCGGGTCTGCACCAGTCAATTAATTGTTCCTATTAAGGTCAGGGGCCATGACTAATCATGCTTTATCGGTCCGAAGCTTGTTGGATCAGCTATGCATAGCCTAAATTAGTGGAAGCAAGAGAGATAGGCCAAGAGAAGTGAGCCTCAAATATGGACCGGTTTCTCCAGGACCACAGAAACCAGCAGGTTGTATCGAATATGAGGGACCAATATAGGTCACTGATCTACCGATGCAATTGTAGGTTCACGTAGAGCCAATCAGATAGAGGAAGGTCAAAAAAGTCAGTCGAGATGTTATGCAAAAGAAAAGTATACCATAGCCTTCGTGGTCTGGGGCAGTCTCTCATAACATGGGTGGGCACAGTCTCTTTCCTTTTTCTTTTCATTAAGGTCATGGAACTTTTTTTTCTTGAAAATATAAAATTTGAACTAATGAAAAAAATAAAATTACAGAAACAACATGTCAAGGGAGTACCCTTAACACACAACACAACATAATATAACTACCAAATCAGATACAAAAATAAAACATTGCTATGCATTCGGATGATATTTAGGTAACCAGACGAAGAATGATGATGCAATAATATCAATTCCCCTACTCTTGTTATAACTTCCTTAGTTAACATTTCCCTTGTTTTGCTAATGGCCGTAAACCGTCTTGCGTTTCTTTCCTTCCGTATAACTTGGAACTGTCATACCCATGGCAATGATAAAGGTCCCTCTTTCAGCTTTTGATATAGATGAATGAGTTGTCAACCAATGGATGATAATAGTTAGTGAATTATCATAAATATTCCATCCACAATATGACTTGTCCTGCTCCCAAACCGAATTAGCGGTGGGGCATAAAAAGAAAAGGTGGTCTCTTGATTCAGCATGCGTTAAACATAGTGGACAGGATCTATTAATATTGACGTAGGAAAGCCAATCCACAGTGCTAAGCTTATTCTTCATGATCGGCTCGAGGAGGAAAGAGACCCATGGAGGGAGGTTTCTGTGCCAGACAATGCTGCTCTAGGCTACCTGTGGCATCCCCACCCCAAGAAACTTGACCATGCGCTTGCTCTTCAACTAGTTTGTAGGCTGATTCTTCCAAAAGAATAAATCAGAGCAATTTGAAGGGAAATAATGGGGCTCTAAGTATTGGAGATAATCTGGGAAATCCCAGGAGTCCCCCCTGACAAAGAAGCTGTAACATCCCGCTACTGTTAGCGAGGGCATTATGGTAATTTGGACGGACTGATAGGACTGCACTGCATTCATTGACTGAACATGGT
>JANZLD010000006.1:71326588-71337867 GCA_026413575.1 Erythroxylum carthagenense
GGATTTAGTGAGCGACGATTGCGCATAGTTTGTAGAGACTTCAGTTATAAATATCAGAGATGGTTGCAGGCTTACAGAGAGAAACGCACCATTTTTTTTCCTGCAAATCTTCCTATCCTCTCATCCTCTCTTCTTGTACTTATAAGTTTTGAAAGCCTTTTATTCCAGTTTTTGCACTTGTATACATTCTCCACATATTAATAAAATTATTCATCCTCCGGCCATGGATATAGGTCACATTGACTGAACCACGTAAATCTTTATATTCTGTCCTATTTATTTTGTCTATCTTTATTTTCATTATTATTTTTCGCGCTATTAAATTCAACCAGTATCATATCATATCCGATGGTATTTTTATCTTAACAGTATTATGGCATTATTAAAGAAATAAGGTTTGTTCCTTTCAACTTAACTTGAAACTCCGACTCTCTTAATCTTGATCAATTTAACTTGTTTCGGTGTGTGACATCATTTTGTGACTAGTGGTTGATATTACGTTTCCCTTAACACTAGCAGTTGTAATGCTAGTCTGACAAATTCCTGCAATCCTACTACTCGTGAAGTTTTCTGATGGAAGTGGCTGGTGCAGTTGCTAGAAATGGTATCCGAGGATTTTGGTGGTAGAGTGGAACTTGCTAAAGCTTATTACAAGGCACCGACTGCTTCTGTTAGGAAACATTTCAAGGGCAATGGTGTGATAGCCAGCATGGAGCATTGCAATGACTTCATGTACCTTGGAACAGAGGCAATCGCACTTGGACGTGTTGGTATGCTTTCAAGTTTCAATATTCCATCTTCAGAATCTGAAGCTTTTAGGCAATTGCTAATCTCCTTGAATTAATTCATTTTTAGGGGATGATTTTGGTGCACTGATCCCTCTGGAGATCCAAATGGAACGTATTAGCTTCAAGGTTGTCACATGGTGCACTGTGCCTACAACAGCCTGTGGATGGGCAATTTCATACAGCCAGATTGGGACATGTTCCAATCCACTCATCCCCGTGCAGAATTCCACGCTGCGTCAAGGACAATCTCTGGAGGACCGATCTATATCAGTGATTCTGTTCGAAACCACAATTTCAAAATGCTCAAGAGATTGGTGCTACCAGATGGTTCCATTTTACGCTGCCAATATTATGCAATTCCTACCGGGGACTGCTTGCTTGAGGATCCATTGCATGATGGAAAAACCATACTCAAGATTTGGAACCTTAACAAGGTAAATTCGGACACCCTTTGAAGTTTTACTTGACGTTCTCTGCATTTTTATTTGACATTCTTTGCATTTTTATGAACTTATTCCTACATTTAACGGTGTACTGGGGTGCTGGGATTGTTCAACTGTCAAGGGGGAGACTGGTGCCCTGTATCCAGGAGAAATAAAAGTGCATATCAGTTTTCAGGTTCTGTGACCTGTGTGGCAAGGCCTAAAGACATCGAATGGACCAGTGGGAAGAACCCAGTTACTCTCAACGGAGTGAACATATTTGCTGTATATAGTTTCCAGGAAAAGAAACTGAAGCTCGTGAAGTCATCTGAAAGCTTGGAAATTTCATTGGAGCCCTTTAACTACGGGCTGTTTACAGTTTCTCCAGTTTCCGTATTGCAAAGAAAATTAATCCAATTTGCTCCTATCGGACTAGTTAACATGCTTAATTCAGGTGGTGAAATTCAGTCACTAATATTTGACGATTATAAAAACACGGTGAGAATTGGGGTTAAGGAAAGTGGAGAAATGAGGGTCTTTGCATCAGAAATGCCAGTTACTTGCAGGATTGACGGTGAAGAGGCCGATTATAGCTATGGTGATCTAATGGTCATCTTTCAAGTTACATAGTCTAACTCTTCAAGATTATCTGTTATCGAGTACTTATTTTGAGTTGAAAGCCTATCTAATTGACATTGTAAAACACAAAAGATCCTTCATAAATCTACACAGAAACACTACGGATCAAGAGCACAGCTGGAAGAAACGAAGAAGAGGGAGAAAAATATCTGAAGCATGTTAAGAGAAGAAAGACTCGAGAATGTTCTAAGTTGTCTGAAAACTTGAGCTAAGTTTAAGTCATATGTTTCGGACACACGTGGAGCACACAAAACACAGACGTATTCCACTCAACACAGAACATAGAGATCAGCTTATACTCAAAACGCAAAATTTCATTGGGTTCATTGAAGTCAGATGGAAGCAAATAAAAGAACAAAGGCAGAGGTTTCAATGGGTCACGTGGACAAAGCATGCATATACATTGACTTAGTCCAAACTCATACGAAGGCAGCAGTTATCTAAAATCCTATAAATAGCCAAGCTTCAAGCATTCAGATATAGAACAACAGTACAATTACAAGCTTACAAACCATTTGTATACATTCAGTCTTTAGGTTTAGAGAGAAAATTAGAGAGAGTGCTAAAGTAACTATCAAAGTGTACTAGGGAGTTTGTGAGAAACTCTTACAAGTGTTACAGGGAAATACTCAATCTCTTGTATACCTTCTTTCTTGATCCTATTAATATCCAATGTGTATGTGATTGGCCCTTGGACGTAGATAGCTTTGTGCTATCGAACCAAGTAAACTCTATGCATCTTCTTTACTTTCTTGCCCTCTTCCATTTATGCAAAAACAAAGCCAAGCAATTATCATCAGTTCAGAAAGAATTACACAGAAATAATACAAAGATTTCTAACAACATGTAATTGTAATAAATCACTCTTAGCCTTTTGGCTTCTTTCCTAATTCGAGCTTCTGAATTATGAAGCTTATACCATTAATGCAAGGGTGGAAACTAATGAGGCTTCAGATCAATGAAATAGGTTTCACTGATTATGAGCCCGAATTGTCACCCTCATCAGAAGGATCAAAATTTCTTGCTTACGGTCTTTTAATTGTCACAGAAATCCCTGCGAACATAGCCTTCGCATCGCCATCTTCACTTACATTTAAAGCAGAGATCATAAAAAGCAACATAGGCTGCTTCGTGGGGTTCGAGCTCGACGTGCCCAGAAAGTACCACATATTGCCCGTCGCCATGCCCAGAAACATGCAATGCATGAGCAGTTTCAAGATCTGGTGGTCTACTCACTATAGAACATGGCAGCAAGAACGTGGATACTGAGACCCTAAGACCCAGACGATGATTTTGGACCGTCTAATGGAGATTTTGACAAAAGTAAGAAAGAAAGAAAATTGGAAGAAAAATTTATGCATTGTTGGAATAGTTTAGAGCTTTTAAATAGATGGTACAAGCTATGAATTTTGACTATTTGACATAAAAGATAATTCTTATCTTAATTACTTAAGATAAAAGATAATTCTTAGTTTAAAAATTTCCTAAAAAATCTCAACTACTTTGACTACTTTTTTCCTAACATAAACGTTAGAATTATCTTTAACACCAATACTCCCCTTTCATTCGAACATTAAACTCCTAATTGAGCACTGAACTTTTCATGTTTGCTTGCGGCAAACTATTGGTCAATAAATTTGCAATCTATTTGTTAGTTTGACAATTATCTAGTTGAATTTCTTCTTTGGCAATTAGCTCCCTTATGGAATGATGTTTGATTTTAATGTGTTTTGTTCTGCTATGGTGCACTAGATTCTTTGCTAACATCACTGCTAACTTATTATCACATTTTATATTGGTAGCTTTGGTCTACTCTTACCCTAAGTTACTAAAAATCCTTTTCAATCATAACACCTGACAACTTGCTATAATAGTTGTCACATACTCAGCTTTTGTCGAAGATAAGGCCACTGTGGCTTGTTTCTTCGAGGTCCAGGATACAGCAATAGTGCCAAGGACAAAACAATTGTCAGATGTACTTTTTCTATCTTTCATAAAACCAATCCAATCATTGTCGACGAAACCTTTAAGGCTAGGTCCTTTGTCTTGCAAAATCAAATGTGACAGTTTTTAGTTCCTGCCAAGTAGCGTAGAAGTCTCTTTACCGCTCCAAAATGATGACTTGTTGGACTATGCATAAATTGAGATAAGATACCAACAGAATAAGCTACATCAGGTCGAGAATGAGCAAGATAAATTAATCTTCCAACCAAACTTTTGTAGGCTCTTGCATATGTAAATCTCATGTTATCATCCAACTTCAATTTCTCATTGATATTCATTAGCGTTGCAACAATCTTGCACCCCTGCATATTGAATTTCTTTACTGTGTCCACATATTTTCTTTGCGTCATGAATATTCCTTCCTGAGTTTGAATGATTTCCAATCCCAAAAAATATTGCAGTTCTCCCAAATCAATCATATCAAACATCTTTTTAATTGATGCTTGAAATTCATGTATAAGTTGTAAGGATGAGCTAGTATAGATCATATCGTCAACATAGAAACTCACGATGAGTAAGTCATCTGTAACTTGTCTTTTTACATAAAGATTTGGCTTATAAGGACTCCTTTTAAACTGATTCCTGTGGAAGAACTCGTCAATCTTACTGTACCAAACACGTGGTGCTTGTTTAATTCTCCATTAAAAACATGGTGGTTGGCTTACATATATATCTCTTTCTTCGATTCTCCATTTAGAAAAGTGGATTTAACATTGAACTAATATACTTCCATTGCTTTTGAGCTGCTACCACCATAATTATTTGCACAATTTCAAATTGTGCTACCGGAGAGAATGTTTCTTCGTAGTTGGTTCCCTGTTGTCGCGTAAAACCTCTGACCACCAACATAGCTTTATAATTTTGAACACTTCCATCTACCAAATACTTTGTCTTGAAGATCCACTTTAAACAGATAACATTTTTATCTTTTGGAAGATCAGTTAACTCCCACGTCTGATTGCGTTATATGGATAGTAGTTCATCTTCCATTACACCTCTCCATTCTTGCTTTTCCATAGATTCTTCCATTGTGATTGGATCCCCAGCAAATATAACCAAGGGGGACGTAGCCTCTCCCTTAATTTCAAATCGGCGATAAGGAATTCTCCCATGCTCACTTCTACGTAGCTAAGCTGACTCCAATGGAACTAATCTTTTGGGAGGGGACTCTTTGGATGAAGAGGCTGAATTTGTTTTTTCTGGAGTTGAAATATGTGATCCTTCTAGATCATCTTCTTCGTTCACCACTTGTTCAGGGATAGTTTGTTCTTCTTCAGTCTCAACTTGAGGAGTTTGGTTATTGTCTTTAGCTTCCCATCTCTAATTGGCCTGCTCATCAAATACAACATTCGACTGACAATAATCTTCCTACTTGAGGGATCATACAACCAATAAGCCTTTGAATGGGTACAATAGCCAATAAATATATGCTTTCGTGACTTCCCATTTAGTTTCTGTTGTTCTGTTGTAAGCAAGATATAACAAATATACCCAAACACTCGTAGATGACTTACTAAGGGCTTGCTTCCACTCGATGCTTCAAAGGAAGTTTGATCCCATACTACTTTAGTCAATGAAATATTTAAAATGTCTACAGCTGTAACATCTCTTTCGGCCCAAAAAGAATATGACATTCCTTTTTACTTAAGCATGGATTGAGCCATCTCCACGATCATCTGATTCTTACATTTGACTACACCGTTCTGCTCAAGAGTGTATAGGGCTATGAGCTGCCTCTTTATTCTCTGTTCATCACAAAAAACATCAAAATCTTTTGAAGTGAACTCATCTCCACAATCAGTATAATGCACTTTTATAATTTTCCACAACTGTTTTGAATTTCTTGAACCACTCAAAGCTTTCTAATTTGTCCTTTAAGAAATATACCCAACTCATCCTGCTAAAATCATCAATAAATAGGAGGAAATATTTGCTCCCAATTAACGATTCTATCCTCATGGGACCACATAAATCAGTATGGATGAGTTTAAGAATATCTTTAACACTCTTTGATTTTCCTACAGGAAAGAATTGCTTTGTTTGTTTTCTAACCATGCATCCTTCGCAGACCTTCTCCAATGGCTTAATGATGGGAAGATTACTCACTATTTGCTTGTTCTTTAGTAAATGCAACCCTAAATGTTCAGATGTCAATATCGTTGATGCCATAATTCACTTTCTGCAAGAGTCTTACTCACCATGATTGTTTATGCTCTTTTAGTAAAGTCAAGAGCAAATATACGATTTGATGACATATGAGCACAAACAAGAATTTTACCAGTGGTTTTGTGTGTCATCGTACATTTACCATCATCAAATACCACCATATGACTAGATTAATCAATTGAACAACGCTCAACAAGTTGTGTGCTAGATAACGAGCGAAATGAACATCCTTAATGAATTTTTCTGGTTACCTACTGAGATCTCAATTGTCTCTTTGCCTTCAATCTACAGTTGTTTATTATCTCCAAGTCACACTTATGATTAGACAGTCTTATTGAGCCTTTTAAAATTTGAATGATCTTTGGTCACGTGATAAGAACAACTACTATCTATATGCCAGAAGTCATTCTTTTCCTCTTTTGTTTTAGTTATCATCATAAACCAAAAGTTATCTTCCTCTTCTTTAGCATAATTCGCCTCTTCTAGTTTGGATCAACAATACTTATTAGAGTGCCTATATTTGTTATAGTATGAGCATTTAATTGTACTATTTTTGCCTTGACCCCTTTCTCGGTAGCCTCCTTAACCTCTTCCTCTTGCATATTGATTTGAGGATTCGGGCTCCCCTTTGATCTAAAAAGCCATTTCTTCTTCCTTTCCATTCGTTCAATTGATTCGTGCCTCATGAGCTTGAAGTGATCCCACAAGCTTATCAAATGGAAAAGTGGATAGATCCTTTGAATCTTCGATCGCAGCCACCGTATGATCGAACTTGGATGGCAAGCACCTTAGAACTTTAACAACCATTGTTTCGTCTGATATTTGATCTCCATAAGATCCCATTTGTCCTACAACAGATGAAACTCTTTCCAAAAAATCTTACATATATTCATTATTTTTTATAAAGAAAGTTTTAAAATCACGCCTTAGTGGTTGCAATTTGATAGTGATTACTTTGGAGGAACCCTGATATTCAATTTTAAGTGTGGTTCATACTTGCTTAGCTGTGGTAGCTATTGCTATCCTTCAAAAATCAACTCATGTATTGCTTGCTAGATGAAAAAGAGTGCTTTGACGTCTTACTTCTGATGCTCTTTGTTGCAATTCTCATCTTCTTCGTTTTCTTCATAACTTGTTTTAGCACAGTTCTATAGATCTTGGGATCAAAACAATGTCTTCATCTTGATGCTCTAAAATTCGTACGAGTCTCCTTTGAACAGTGAAATTTGTGGCTGAGAAACATTAACACCTACGTTGACAATCATGCTTGCGTGTGAAATCAACTTGAATTAATTCTTAGTTCTAAAGGGAACTGACTTTGATACCAATTTTGTTGGAGATTTTGACAAAGCAAGAAAGAAAATTAGAAGCAAAATTGATGCATTATTAGAATAATTTAGAGCCTTTAAATAGGTGGTACAAGCTACGTATGTATCTTAACTTCTTGAGATAAAAGATAATATTTATCTTAACTACTTGAGATAAAAGATAATTCTTAGACTAAAGTTCTCCTAAAAATCTCAACTACTTTGACTACTTCTATCCTGATAGAAACGTGATAATTATCCTTAGTTCCAACAAGAACTACCCTCGTGCTCTTACTTCCAGTCATTAACTAACTTGTAAGGTGTCCACTACAAGCAGGGTTCCATGAAATTGTTAAGATTTGCATTGAAAGTGTGTCGAGTATTGTTTCTGAGCCCAGCCTTTAAGAGTAGTCTTTATATTGATTTTTTAACAATAAAATATACAAGCTTTACACAAATCATGTTATGGCATCAGAGCTTTCTCTATCTATTGAATAAGGAATTCTACCCTCTAAATTATTAACCTATTCCTTCTCCTTTTTTCTACCATTATCATAAAGATGGTTAACCCATCATAATCCACACCTAACTCTCCAAAATCTTCATCAACATTGGCGGTAAGCTCAAAAAATCAAACAGCTGCCCTCACTCCTAAAAGTCTCACAACACTAAATAACATTATTCCCTTTAATGGTAACCTAATCTCCCTTATTGCCTCATCTCAAAACCTCTATGATGTTCTCAATTGGGATCTCGAAGTTTAGTTGGAGTAAGATAGGCAACATCTTAAAATTTTTACCATCAATAATGGAGAGTAGTTGTTCATTACCAATCATCATATTAGCTAGCAAAAACTTTAATTTATTGTTGTCATAACTTATGATAGTTATTTAATTTTTCCCTCTTATTAGGTTAGGGGTTTAAAAAGCTTGATCTCCTAATACCATCTTCTTTTTGTTGCATAACTCTAAGAGTCTCTTGAAATGAGAGTTTCCACATTTAAAACTCCTCGCTAATAGACAATATTTGCATTCAACCTTTTCACCTTCATCCCTTGATCTAGTTTTGGTGAAATAATTCCAAACATCACTTCTCAATGATGTTTTTCTTTTATATTGAATCATTTCTTCACTTGGTATATTTCTACTAGGAACTGAATTAGAGCTATTTGTCGGTATATTGTCAGGTATTATATTATAACTTTTTGTTTAAGGAATATGCTCATGCATCTGAAATAATTAAAATATATGATATATTATATGTTCATATACTTTATACTTTAATATACATTTGCATGCTTATGTACTAAATTTAATAAGCATATAAGTTATTCATGGACATTTACATGTGTACTTACACTTTAATAAATATTTACATATATATGTACTAAATTTAATGAGCATATAATATTATTTATAAACATTTATATGTATACACACACTTTAATGAACATTTACTTATATACATACACTTTAAATAAACATTTACATGTATATATATGACTCCTTACAAGTATGTACTATTAAAATTTTGTAACAATGGGCCCAAATAGACTGAACACATATAAGCCCAAATGAGGTTACATTCTAAAACCAATTGGTGATAGGAGGAGTAACTCACTAAGCTTATATGCATGCTTAAGGCCATATATTCTTGTCATGTGGGACAAACTTCTACTTATATTTCAACATATACTTTTTAAAGCGAGCAAGTACATAGGTCTCCCTTTTCAATGGTCTACATATGAGAATTGTTAAATAAAAATTCAAATGACTAAGAAATTGGAAGAATAATGATCACAAACCAACTTTATTACTGGAAACAATGACTGATGATCAATATAACTAAAATTACACAATGATACAAACAAGAATAATCTTAGGTATCAATTTTCTTATAATCTAACGCAAGACAATAGTTTGCCAATATAAAAGATGAAAAATTTAAAAATATCAAATCCTTTAATGGATGAAAAATAGAAACTATAGGACTATGATTTGCCCATCAGAACTCATTCCCCTCACAATACTATAATGTGCCTTTCTTTAAAACTTTTAGGCATTTCAAGAAACTAAAATCCTACTAGGCTAGGGAGTTAGAGGTTATATTCAGATATAACCTAAAACCTACCTTGACATGTTTCAATGCCTACACTAAGTGCCAATTATAACTTAGACTTTGGCGTTGTTTGATTATTGGTTGATCAACTATCTTTTAGTTGATTGACCAAAATCAGATGTTTGACTTCATCAAGAAGCTATTTTAATTTGTTTGGTTGTTGGCTGATTCAACCTAACCAACTAAAAATTAAAAGCTCCTTGTAAGTAGCGTTCATGGCAATCATCTGATTACCCTTTCTTATAATGCCGATTTTGCCCTTAAGTTTTGCCCAACCTCATTACTGTCTTACTCCCGTTTTTTCTAGAAGAATCAGTCTCACTCTCGTTTTCTCTAGATTCTTCAAATTCTTCTTCCTAACCAGAGCAGTCGTCTGTTTTGGATCCTTGTAGCTTGCATGAGAAATTGACAGTTTCCTCTTTTCTTGTTTCCATTTTCCCTTGCATTTTACATGTTTCTTTGTTTTTGTTTGGATGTCACGGCGGTGATGATCACACTAGTCCCTTCTCTTTGATGGTATCTCAAAGCGACGATTGACGGTGATGAGTTAACCAAAAGAAGAGTAGAGAAGAGCCAGAGGGAAATTTTGCTGATCCATCAGCTAAATGTCGAAGGAAAACAAAAGATGGGTTCACCATATACACAGAAGAGGAATTGGGTATAAATAATGGTAACGCTGGTGGTACCCCACTTTACCCTTTTGATTGTGATTGCTATTTCTAATGAGGAACTTTGAGATTTTAAAACGTTTTGTTGATCTTTCCCAGAATTTTATTTAAAGGGATGATTTTTGACTACTTAATCTTCTTCTTTGTATACTGGTGCTTGATGACATATTCGACTTATAACGATTACAATTTTAATCTGCCATACGGTATCTCTATTTATGTTCACTTACAAAATTGATCATATGTTTCTATGACCTGGATTCTCTTTTTCTTGGGTTGAGTTGGAGCTCTAACCTGAATGTGTTATATTACTTTCATTGAATAAGCATGCTTGTGATGATTCTATTCATAGTTAATGATTCTACTTCAAATAATAGCAAACCATATGAAATTCCAAGAACCTAAATTGGTCGTGGGTTACACTTCAAGTTCACTTTCGTTTCTAGTAAACATGTCTTAAGATAGAAATTGCTCATCGAATCTAGCTATAAAGTTCTTGTGAGATTTTGTAGATGATCTTTCCAGCTTTAGAAGTTGTAGATGATCTTTCCTGGGTTAGGTGAAATAGTCTTCTTAGAAGTTGTAGATGATCTTTCCAGCTTTCCAACGATATAAAGTTTGTAAATTTTGGATGTCGGAGTTGAGAGATATGAGCATTACAAGTTGTAATGTTGCTTTGTCTTAGTTACTGTTCGTCCAAAATTAAGACAAAGTACTGTTCATCCGAAACTAAGACGAAGTACTGTTCATCCAAAACTAAGACGAAGTATTATTTATCAAAACTAAGACGAAGTACTGTTCATCAAAACTAAGACATAACTATATTAGAAGAAGTACAATTAACGACCTGGCTTTTAGTATTATCGATCAAGATCCTGAATTTATATCTCCAGATGTATTTCAAGATGTTGACGTTAACTCTATACAAGAAGACATTGAAGAACAGAGAACTCGGGAGATGACAACTATTCATGATAATATTGTTTCTAGTTTAATGGCAGTTAGACGTTGTTCTTGAATTATTATAAACCTTTGCTTTAAATGATGATGCTCATTTCTTTTGCTCTATTTGAATTGTTGTTGAACTTTATTTGTATTATTATATTTTATGTTTGGATGTATCGTCATCATCATCATCATCATGACTATTATTATTATTATTATTAT
>JANZLD010000006.1:71348864-71359266 GCA_026413575.1 Erythroxylum carthagenense
ATTAGTTAAAATATTAAATTCTTAAATGAATTAGAATCTCATAATCATAGTCTCAAATTTATTAGAGTGACCAATTTTTTTTGCTAAACTTAATATTAGTACCAGACAGACTACAACTTGCAAAATAAGCAAACGAAGACGTCTAGTCCGCTCCGCTTGGATATTTCCAGGTAAACCCGGTTTTTTCTATGCAAAAATTTAAGAAGAAAATAGAAGCGAAGCGAGCTTGTGCGTCTGTCTCATGAGTAAACCCGAAAAGTTCCGGTAAACTTCGCTCTAAGTTAAGGTCTTGTATTGTTCTTTCGATCTGTCAAAGATCGGAGATATTTTTAATTATCCTGAAATGCATCCCTCCAGATTTATGGATAAGCAGGTTACAGAACTCTCCAAGTCCCAGACACTCAATTTTCTAGATGATGATGTTGATGATGGGGACGACGACGATTTCCATCTGATTCGTTCTTCTCAGGGCAGAAACCGAGTTTTGCGTGAGAGTGATTTAAGGGTATTTATCTTCTCTCCTTTCCTTTTTGCTTTTGGATTACCATATAAACGTTGCAAGGCAGATGAAATTCACGATGTCTTGAGACGCGACAATGGTTATATGGATACCCAAGTACAGAATTTTGATCTGTTGAACTTTCCTGATTGAAAATTTTGTAAAAGATCAGAGCTTTTGTTGTTTTCGGTTACTGCAAACCTCTGTTAAGTTTTTGTTTGTAGAATCAACTCTTGGTGGGTTATTTGTGTTATTTCTTGTTGAACTTGGGTTCTTTATTAACTGAATTATGGAGTGTCATGTATGTTTTGCGCATCAAGTTTCAGTACGTTTACTCGTATAGTGGCGCTCCAGGTGCTCAAGAAAATTCTACTAATATGGAATGGAGAGGTTGTTTCAAAAGCTCATAGCTGTCCAGTTTTTCTGGCCCTATATGAACAACTACTTTCAAGATTAATTTCTCGGTTCTCACTATTTCATGCATAAATTACTTCCTATGATCAAATTGCACTTGTATCGGTATTCTTAGATTTTTAAATTTTGCTTGGATGATGTTATTACAGGGTTGGACCTCTATGGGTCGAACCAACACTACAAAAATCAGAGGCGAGACAATTGGAATTTCAAGTGACACGGCAGTGATTTCAGAGATTGATAGAAAGATGAAGGAACACTCTGATGTTATCTTGCATTCAGTTGAGTGTCTTAGTGCACGAGTGTCTCAGATGGAAAGTAGAGCATACAAATTGGAAAATGCCTTTGATGATTTAAAGGAAGCAATCGAATTTTACCATAGGAAGACAGAGAGAAAGCAAAAGGAGCTGGAAAAGATTCTAAATGAGGTACATTTGACTTTTGAATGTTTTGGTTAGCTATAATATTATTTGCACTAGTTTGATCTAGAAAGGAGCTAAACCAGTATAAGAGAGGTGTCTCTTCATTCTTCTCCATCTTGATTGTGGTTGGTTTTGATATTTCTTTCCTTTCTTTTGTGGTTTGTGGTGGTGGAGAGGGGGTGTGAAGAATGAAATCAAAACAGATATATTTGAGAAAACTGGGAATCTTCTAGTATAAATATCTCCGTTCACAAGTTTAACTTCTTAATTATTGGGCCTTAATACCTTTTATATAGACATATGTGCTAATACATGGTTGGTTAATTGCTGCTTAAGATGCATGCAAGAACACAGACTCATCAATGATTTTCATGAATTCATAGTTAATTTTTTAAGGCAGAGCTCATGAAAATTGTGAATTTAGGTCCAAGTTGGAAGAACTTGAGATTCCAGAACTGAGTTGAAATTTCGATTTGGTATAAGACTTTTCCTTGGGAGGAATTCTAGGAACAAGTTTCAGGCTTCCCTGCAGTAGGGTAAGTGTTACGAAACTGCTTGTTGTAAGATCTAGTGACCTGTCGGTTTGGATTGAACACCTAGAAATCAGCTTCAAGAATCTGATTCTTTCCCTTGCCCCACTTCTTAGACTTTCCTATGTTGTTGGTAGACTCATTAAAGGGAGCCTTAGACCTTAGACTCTTCAAAGAGAGCCTTAGACCTTGAATCTGTTTGAGATAGGGATTCAACCTTGTGAATATGTGACAGAAAAGGCTTGCTTTTATTTCAACTTGGTCACCTTTAATAGGACTCAGCAGTACATGAAGTAGAGTTCTATTCTAACAAAGAAACCTATCTAGATAGGAAGGAAACAAGATAACTACTAGAAAGAGATAAAAGATAATTGCTATCCTAAGTTAAAGATAATACTAGACCAATGCTATCCTTAATCCGTAGATGAGATAAGATTATTACGCCTTGAATAAGTCTGACCTATGAAGGCATCTGTAACATTTCCCCCAACCTAAAGACTGTGCTTGTCTGCAAGCCAAAGTCGGGGTAATTGGTGCGAAATTTGTCTAGATCCTCCCATGTTGCGTCTTGGACAGCCATACCAGACCAATGCACCAATAGTTCCCTCTTGTCACGATTTAACTGAGCACGCAGGATGGTAAAGGGCTTGAGCACAACACGCCCATTGTCAATAGGAGGCAGAATTGGTGGCGAAGTGGGTGCTAAACCCTTGTAGGCCTTTAAAGAAGACAAATGGAAGACGTTATATATTTTGCTATCTTTGGGAAGTTGCAGTTCATAAGCGACAAGGTCAATTCGGCGAACAATAGGAAATGGCCCATAAAAACGGGGGGACAACTTGTTGCATCCAGCAACACCAAGAGATAGCTATTTGTGGAGATGCAAATGGAGCCACACAAGCTATCCAGCAGTAAATTCCACGTCTCTATGAGACTTGTCATATATTTCCTTTATCCTTTTTTGTGCTGCTAAAAGGTTGGTGCGAACATCCTGAAGTATTTGGTCATGCGTGGCTAAGGCCTCATCCACAGCCTCAGCTGGGGTGGAACTAGAACTATAAGAGAGAAGGCGGGGTGGGTCTCGCCCATAAACAACCTTGAATGGAGTAGTATGTAGGGTACTATGATATGAGGTGTTATAAGTATATTCAGCCCATGGAAGCCAAGACACCCATTTGTGAGGTGCCTCGCCAACAAAGTAGCGTAAGTACATTTTGATTGTGCGGTTTATCACCTCGGTCTGGCCGTCAGTTTGGGGATGGTAGATGGTGGAAAATTGCAATCTTGTGCTGTGCAAATGAAAAAGCTCCTTCCAAAAGAGGCTAGTGTACACAATGTCACGATCATAAGTAATAGTTTCAGGTACTCCATGCAAGCAAACATTATGTTCAAAGAAAACTTGTGCAATTCGAGTGGTAGTGTACATATCCGCCCAAACTTGGTGAGGTAATTGAAGCGGTTGAAGGAGTCACGCCATGCTAAGATTATTAGTCTTGTTTCATTGACAAACTGGACATGTTGCAACATAGGCGGCAATTGTAGCTTTTAATCCTTGCCAATAAAAATTACTGCGGACACGATGCAAGGTTTTTTTGTATGCCTTCATGCACACTATCATGGTAGGTGGACAAGATAGAAGATAGGAGTGCCAATGTTGGGAGGAGAAAAATGCACCTTTTGTGTAGAAGCAACCCATCCTATAATTTCCACTCATCTCCTAATTCCCCTTGTTCTGCCTGGTGCATGAGTTTTTGCAATTCTGAGTTGCCATTGAGTTCGGCATGAATGTCATCAAGCAATAGTGGTTGGGGTTGACTGATGGCAGCAAGGGAGATAGGGGTTGTATCTCGGCGAGACAAGGCATCAGTAGCTTTGTTTAAAGAACCAGCTCGATATTCAATTGTAAAATCAAAGCCCATCAACTTACTTAGCCAATGTTTTGGGGAGCAGTGGTGAGATGCTGCTCCAACAGATATTTAAGGTTGTAGGTGCGAATGACAAAAGCACGACCCATAAATACGATCTCCAATGTTGCACAGCTTTGGCCAGTTCAATCAATTCCTGTTCATAAGCAGTCAACTTGAGATGGCGTGCAGCCAATTGATGGCTAAAAAAAGCAATGGGGTGCTCGTGCAGCTGTAAGATAGCTCCGATTCTGCCACCTGAAGCATCACACTCAACTATGAAGGGAATGGAAAAATCGGGAAGTTGGAGTACTAGTGACATAGAGAGGGCCTGTTTCAGCTGTTTGAAGGCGGCAAGAGTTTTGTCATCCCATTGAAAGGAATTTTTCCGCAACATGCTTATTAAAGGGTTGGACAAGGACCCATAATCCTGTATGAACTTTCGGAAATAACCGGTGAGCCCAAGGAAGCCACGGAGGGCTGTAATTGTGTGCGGTTGTGGCCAATCTAGAATGACTTTGATTTTGTTGCTATCAATTGAAACACCGAAGGCTGAGATTACATGTCCAAGATATGCCAACTGGTGCTCCCCAAAGGAACATTTGGAACGCTTCAAGAACAACTTGTGGGCGCGAAGTAGTCGAAAAACTTGTCTGACATGCTCCATATGAGTCTCCCAGGTAGGACTGTAGATTAAGATGTCATCAAAAAATACAAGGACAAATTGACGAAGGACTGCCTGAAATACTTCGTTCATCAAAGCTTGAAATGTTGAAGGAGCATTTGTGAGGCCAAATGGTATCACTAAGAACTCAAAATGACCGTGGTGTGTGCAGAAGGCGGTCTTCTCCACATCAATAGAAAACATTCAGATTTGGTGGTATCCTGATTTGAGTTCAAGTTTAGTGAAATACTGAGCACCATGTATCTCATCCAACAACTCATCAACCACCGGAATAGGAAACATATCCTTGACGGTTTCGGCATTAAGTTCTCGATAAACCACACAAAAATGTCGTACCATCCTGTTTAGATACCAGCAACACAAGAGAAGAAAAAGGTGATTGGCTAGGGCATATTATACCTTGCTGCAACATTTGTGTACACTGACGCTCTATCTCATCCTTCTGCAGGTGTGGGTACCGATATGGTCGGACCACCACTAGTGCTACGCCAGGCAGTAAGCAAATGCGATGATCACAACGTCTTAAAGGAGGTAATCTCGTGGGATCCTGGAACAAATCCTCGTACTCTTTCAATGAGGATTCCAACTGAGGCTGTGAAGGTTGTGGACTTCTTAAAGAATTGACAGCAATTCCGGAAGTAACTTTCCAGCCATGCAATGTTTCTTGCTGCCCGGATAATGTAAATGACATAGTAAGAATTGAAAAATCCCAAGTAATAGGCCCCAATGTTTGTAACCATTTCACTCCCAAGACCATGTCAAAACCATTAAGAGAAATCACATAAAAGTCAGCTAAGAATTGGTGGTCAACAATAGAGAATTTTACCTGACTATGCACCTTGTCACCGTTAGCCACGGACACACTAGTATTTGGTAGTGGTGTGACACGCAGCCCTAAACTTGTTGCAGCTACTCAGCTAATGAAATTATGGGTGCTTCCGGAATCTACCAATCCAAGGAGGAATTGTCTGTCCACCTCAACGTCTAACTGCATTGTTTTGGCATGTTGTTGTCCCATGATGGCATGTAGGGAGATGGCTGGTTCTGTTTCGTTATCTTCCTCCGCATCGGCCAAGAACAAATCCCTCACCTCTAGCCAAAAGAGTTTCTTGCATTGGTGGTTGTTGGAATAAGGTTCATCGCAGTTAAAACATAATCTCTTTGCACGCCGCTCAGCCATTTCAGCACGACTTAGATGCTTGACAAAGGAAGGCTGAGAATTTGGTTGACTGGATGCGGTTCGGAGCCCTTAGCCTAGGGTTGGGTTAGTTGTCGTCCATGTACCTTGCCATGGCATCCTGTGATTGAAACTTGCCCTAGTCACTTGCTGCATTCTTTCATATGCACAAGCCCAACTCATTGTCGTTGCCAAATATGGGGGTTGTTGCAATTCAACCTCAACCTTGAGTACCTCTTCCAACCCTGCCACGTACATCCCAACAAGGAGATTAGTAGGAACAAAAGTTCCTGTTCATGCTAACCGTTCTTGAAACTCAGTTTCATACTCTTCTACCGAACCCGTTTGACACAGGCTTGTCAATGCCCTTATCGAGTTGCTGCCCTTCTTTGGCCCAAAACGGAGCAAACATTCATTATGGAAGTCTGACCATTGAAGTTGGCCCTTTTCATGCTTGAGTCGTCGATACCACATCTGAGCCACCCCAAATAAATGGAAGGCGGCTAATCCCACCATATCTTCTTCACTGGTTCGCTGATTCTCAAAAAACTGCTCACCACGCATTAAGCATTCTAGGGGATCCTCCGACCATGGAAAGTAGGAAAATCTAGTTTCGTGTAACTAGTTACGGTGCCCATAGTCCTGCTGTCAATATTTCTTTGGTTCCCAACAATTGCAATGGTGCACACATGGTGTCGTGCAGACTGATTATTGCTCGAAGATGCGTCTATTTGTTGGGGATGTGAAAATCCTGCAAGTAGTAGCTCCTTTACTTGTTGTGAGAGTGCTCTGATCTGTTCCATTGTGGCTGACTGTGTTGTCTCAATTGCTTGCAGTCGATTCTCCACCTCATCTCCCATCGTCGTATACTCTGATACCAAAATGTTACGAAACTGCTTGTTGTAAGATCTAGTGATCCGTCGGTTTGGGTTGAACACCTGGAGCTTCTTAGACTTTCCTATGTTGTTGGTAGACTCCTTAAAGGGAGCCTTAGACTCTTCAAAGGGAGCCTTAGACCTTGAATCCATTTGAGAGAGGGATTCAATTGCGTGAATATGTGACATAAAAGGCTTGCTTTTATTTCAACTTGGTTCCCTTTAATAGGACTCAGCAGTACATGAAATAGAGTTCTATTCTAACAGAGAAACCCATCTAGATAGGAAGGAAACAAGATAACTACCAGAAAGAGATAAAAGATAATTGCTATCCTAAGTTAAAGATAATACTAGACCAATGCTATCCGTAATCCATAGATGAGATAAGATTATTACGCCTTGAATAAGTCTGACCTATGAAGGAGTCTGTAAGGTTAAGTTTTCAAAGCTTGTTTGAGACAAATTTTTAAGAATTTGACCAGGGCATTGATGGCCAGAATTTAGGTTATAGAATATGTTGTGATCAAAAGATTGGTTAATCTATCCATTACTTATGAATGGTTTTTGAGACACCGTATTTAGTCGAGGAGCCAAAAAGAACAAAACGAAGAGCAGTGATGGTTTCAGAGATCGACATGATAAACTTAACAGTAACGTTTCTTAAGAATCGTGGTGAAATGAGGATTTAGATAATGTTAGGGGTTAGGGCTAATACGATTACCCGATCCAATAATTACCAATTGGAGCCACCTAAATTTCTTACCTTCCTCTTTCTCTCACTTTATTCCCTTTCTTATTATTTTATTTTATACATCATCAATGCTTGTAGTTTTCTGTTCACTCATCTACCATCTGTTACAGTTTTTTTTTTTTGCTCGTCTTCATAGTTTTTTAGTTTCCTTTTCTGTTGATTTTAGCTGTAGTCGAGTTATGCTACGCTCTGACCAAAACCAAATCTCTTGCTTCAAGCTTCATTCTCGTTTTTTATGCTTTAATAGATTGTCTTTTTGAGGCTTATGTTTATACTGATATCTAAGCATCAAATCTTTAACTTAATTATTTACCCAAAAAAAAATCTTTAACTTAATTGTTCTGTCTGGGGTTTATTAAGGTTTAAAAGACTTCGTGAGTGTGTGTCATTTTTCGAGCTCTGAAGACTTCGGCCTTTAGGAATTATATAGATCTAAAACCTGTTTAGAGCTATATCAACACAGTGACTCACTGCAATGATACCTAATGTAAAAGGTTTCTTGCAGGTTCAAGGTGGAGTCAAGGATTTGAAGGACAAACAAGAGATAGCCGAGGTTCAGCTCCAGCTTGCAAAGCTTCAACTGTTCAAGAATGATTCACAGTTGGAAAAGCAAGGCAAATCTGATCAGTTAAAGTCCACCACCATGGATTCATCATCATCAGCCTCTCAGCAACCTGGCGTACCACTTCCAGTTCCTACAGCTTTTCAACAAGCTCCTAGTCTCTCTTCAAACGCTGCAAATCTGCCTCATGAGAGTCCTACTATGATAGTACCTGCAACAACAGCACCACCGCCTCCTATTCCAGGAGGATCTCTACAGCCTTTTAGTCCATTTCCTCAGACCATGACATCCTCCATTCCAAATCAAGAATCTTACCATTCAGCAGCTGGTGGGGGCCAGAAAACTGCCCAGCAGCAGTATCATATGCCTTCAACTCAGCAGTCGCAACCATCACCATATATGTATCAACCTTATCAGTCACAACAACATTTTCCTGTAAATACGTCAATAACCCAGGTGCCTCAAGTGCAGCCACCTTTCCCGGCTGTTAAACCTGAACTCTATGGCTCACTGAACCACCATCCTGACGAAAATTATTGTTTTGCATCTCAAAAAAGCGTTAATTTCTCTCAGCTACCTAGCATGCGTCCTGCTTCCCATCAATTTAACATGGATCCTCCATCAAAATTCATTGATCAGCCCTCATTTAGACCATACTCAGAATCCATGCCATTGAGTTCACAAGAACTAGCATGGTTGCAACAGCAGAGGCAAGCTCATAGTGCCCATTTTAACCATTCCAATGCTTTCCGTACCCACGATGGCAGTTCTAGCGGGAAGCTTTTGCAATCCTTATCATCCACCTCAGAATTAAGGAGTGGAAGCAGTTTCTCCCAAGTGCCGACTGCCCATATGATACCACATGCAATTCCAACTGCGTCAACTTTGGATGATGAATCAGACACTGGTGGGAATGAAAACAGGGAAAAGGTTGATGACCTTGTTGACAATGTTGTTGCTATGGGATTCCGTAGAGACTTGGTGAGAGCAACAGTGAAAAAACTGACAGAGAATGGACAGTCGGTGGACCTGAACATGGTACTAGATAAGATGATGAACAATGGCTAACCTCAGTAACCTAATTGTAGGTTTCTGCATTGAGGTGGTTTAGCTCTTCGAATGCTTGGCTTGGAATTTCCGGATAATAGTACTGCTCAGCTGGCCAGCTATGTATATATATATATATATATACATCTTTTAGAATTAAAATGTCTTGCCTTACTTTCTTGTGGTTGCTACTTAAGTTGAAGGAAAGGCCATTTGCATGGCTTGTGATTGCGTTCATTTGGTGGTTATGGATAATGTTTGTAATGGTTGTATATGAATATCCCATTCCCATTCTGCAATTCTGGACTGCAACCCCTTTATGGAGTAGCTTTGGTTTCTTACAGTAACAGGCGTCTTTCAGTGTAACCAAGTTTCCTTCTGACCACTGCTATACTATCAAGAGAAGAATCTTTGTTCCTGTTGCCTTCGGGATCACTAAATTACTTTTTATTCCATAATATGTATTAATTCAATACTTTAAATTGATGCCCTACCAACTCTAAGTTTGGCAGTGCATAGAAGGTCATAAAATGGTATTACTTTCGTGGCACATCTTATAAGATGCATTAAGCTCTCTCTGTTCCTTCTTTCAAACGTGACTAAATCAAAGAAATGAAAATTATTACACCCCTTAAAGTTCTACAGTTTCATTTACACCTCATGTACCAAATATTTTTCTAGTGTTAGCGGAAAGTGGGCCAATGTGTGTTTGTGAGTTCGATAGGAAGGTTGAGCAAATTTAATAGCAAGTGGACAAATATAAAATATGGCAGATTTCTGATTGAACACAAGGTCAGGATGGGCCCTAGCACCCTGTGCAACACTCTGTTCCCAAGATCACAGCCCAAATTCGGCTTTATCAACTTGATTCTGGACCTCAAAATCCATTATGATAGAAATTAGTATGAACACTTCTTTAAATTTTGTAGTTTTCTATATGATAAACCATAAGTTTCCTTACAATATTCAAAAACCCAAAGGATTGATATTCAATTTAAAGAGTCTAATTTACAGCTTAGAATTGATTCCTTAATAACTAATTAAGAAATTAACACCCTAGTATCACTTATAATGTCCAAAACTTAACATTTTTATTTAAAAATTTCAACTAATAATCTAATAATTGTTTACTAAATAATATCAGTAGTTTAGATATTATAGATACCATTTTAAATTTATCATATACTTAGTTTAACACTATTATAAATTTTTAATAATTTAAGGAGATGAAATGGAATAGAATCTAACATTTTTTTTTAGGCACAAATCTTGATATAATAATAAAATAATAAAATTTAAACGCAAAAAAAATCTTTTTGACATTTTTGTAAAAGATAAAATCTTTTATTTCATTAACCTGTTAGTACTCTATTTCAAATCATCTCATCTATAATGATACAGATTTTCCAAAAGCAAAGTGAATTTGTACAGCAGAAGTGGTCCTATCAACGGATTACATGCTGCCGCTGCCGCTGCCGCTGCCGCTCAGTTTGATTCTAATCGAATTCCGAAGTAGGGAATCTTTCTCATCAGCTG
>JANZLD010000006.1:71400207-71412436 GCA_026413575.1 Erythroxylum carthagenense
TGCATTGAAACATTTTATGTTATGCCTTGAAAAATGTCATGGCATTTTGTACATTTGGAAAAGAAGAAGAAGTATGAACATTTAATAAAGTGATTTGAGCATGATTATGTGCTTCTGTCTAGGCGAAAGCGGAACCATTCTGTTCATCACATGCACGTTGATAAGAGCCTTCTCCCGACTGCCCGCTTGTGACATATGAACTCCGAAAAGGACTCATTATGTTGATGGTGTAAACTTCAGTTTCACTATTCTGTTTTCATGGAACTCTCGAGCCATTTGTTTGTGCATTGCATCTTTGCATAGTCATAAATGGTGCATAATTGAGTGTTATGTGATGATATTTTAACTATGAGTTGAGTTAGAATTATGAATTTGACTGAGAATTTGAGAACGAAGAGTTTTATAAATTCATTATGATTTTTATACGATAAATGAACATTTAACGATTTTTCTTATGCTTTATATAAACTGTTACTCACGAGCCGTCAAGCTCACCCCCTCTTTGTCCCCTCCTCAGGTATTTTGATAAGAAGTCAAAAAAGAAAGAGCATGAAGAAAAATACTTTAGATTTGCTTACCTTTTGAGTTTTGATAGAGTTGTAATGTTTGTACTGGGTATTTTGGATTATGATATATTAGAACTTGTCAAACCCTTTGATTTGAGGGTAGTGAAATGTAAATGATCATATTTTCAGCTATAAGTAATGTATTGAGAAGTATGATGGATGGAAATATTCGTTTAAGTTTTCGGATATTCATAAGTTAGTTGGGTTCCGGAAACGGGTCCCAACACATTATGCTATTTCAAATATATTCTAACATTTGTTGATGATTATTCTCATTATAGTTATATGTTTTTGCTTAAAGATTGAAGGTTGAGACCAATTGGGAAAACACATCCAAAGCATCAGATCTAACCATAAAGGAGAGTATTATGGAAAACATGGTGTTTTAGGACGTGAAAAGGTTCATTTGCTTGATATATAGAATCGGTTGAAATAGTGACTTGATTCACTATACTGAGTAGTTCTAAGCAAAATGATATGTTACCGAAAGGCATAACTGCACCCTAAGGAACTTGAAGAAGTCAATGCAAAACAGAACTAATATACCTGATTATGTAAAAGTGTGGGAACATAGCCTTACACATATTTATGTACGGGGCTACCCTATTGAGGTAATATAATTCTTATAAAAAAAATTGCATGCTCGTTCTGTTCCTTTCTATTTAGTAAGACATTTTGATCACTCTAAAGGCTACAAATCTTACTGTAGAGAATGAGGGATCAGAATAGTGAAATCACTAATAGCTAAGTTTCTAGGATACAATGTCTATGATGATGGTGGGCTCGTCGGATGATAGCAGGGCGAATATTACAGTTATCTTATACCCGCTACTCTTACAATTAGATCTGGTGGATCATGGTCTCTGTACTGTGTCTATACAGGAACAAGAACCCATACTTGTACACACAGTAGTTCCTGAAGGTATAAGATCTAATGCAGTTGTGTAGATCTATTAGAGTGAGATGACCTGCTACTCCATCTGATTACATAGTCTATTAAGTAAACAGGACTATGATATTAGAACTGTTACAAATCTAGTTACTTTTACAGAAGCTATTTCTGGACCAATGTGAAAATGTTGTTGGTTGCAATGATTGATGAGATACAAGTCATAAATCATAGTAAGGTCTGAGAGCTAGTTGATTTATAGCAGAACTGTAAACTCAACAGTTGTAAATGAAGTTTTAAAGACCTAAAAGATTGTGGGATAAAATTCAGCAATTTATAGGCTTGCTCAATTGCCTGATGGTTCACTCAGGGAGAAAGGTTGACTTTATGTTACCTTTTCTCTCGTATCCTCGTAGGATACATTTTAAGTGATTATGAAAATTGTAGCTCTTAATGATATAGAGTTACATCAGATGGCTATCAAAATCGCTTTCCTGAATAAAGATGTTTGTTAAAAGGTCTATATGGTACAATATGAAGGATTTCAGGATTCAGATAGAACTGATATGGTTTGTGCGTTAGTGAGGTATTAGATATACATGATTTTATTGGATCTATATCACACATGACACATACATTTGATACTTTTTGGTATCAAAAGCCTTGTAGGACAGAATGATAAACTTTCGTTATCTTTGAATTAAATGTTTTTTCTAAACTTAATCGACTAATACAGTAGCGTAACTTAATCGAGTTTTTTAAATTGTTTTCAACTTGAGTCAATACTACAATTAAGTATTGTCCAAGGGAGAGAATGTTGAATATTTTTTACTATTTCCTATAAAGTTGGGCATATAATTGCATTTTTCGATTTTTAAATAAGTTATTAGTTATAGTACGTAATTTGATCCGGATAAAGATAATAAAGTGACTCAATAAATGATCTAAATCAATGGGTAGAAGTCCGAGTTGAAAATAGATCCCGCTCGGGCCTGTGATAGAGAAGCCGGATATGAAAGTTATATATAAAGGTTAAAGTCTCCTGCAGTTACTTATATCATTCGTAAGCATAAAGAATCTCTAATCTGTTAAAAGAGCTTACGCTTTGAGAAAATTGTAAAAAGATATTAATTGTGTTTCAGTGAATAGTTTCCCTGAAGATAGTGGCAGATTCACGCTCGTTTCGGCTTTGAAAAGCTCGTTTAAAGTTATAGAACCAAAATTAAATATTTTTTGCATTTTTTCATTTATTGCCCTTTCACATTTGATCCGAGATACGTAACTAAGGTACAGTTACATGTTACAGGACCAAGGTGCATGTTTGTGGGTTCTCATGGGTCAACTTTTTTTGCTGAGTGGGAAGCTTTTGCAATCCTTGTCATCCACATCAGAATTAAGGAGCGGAATCAGTTACTCCCAAGTGCCGACTGCCCATATGGTACCACATGCTATCCCAACTGCGTCAACTTTGGATGATGAATCAGACACTGGTGGGAATGAAAACAGGGAAAAGGTTGATGACCCTGTTGACATGTTGTTGGTATGGGATTCCGCAGAGATTTGGTGGGATCAACAGTGAAAAAACTGACACAGAATGGACAGTCGGTGGACCTGAACGTGGTACTAGATAAGACGATGAACAATGGCTAACCTCAGCAACCTAATTGTAGGTTTTTGCATTGAGGTGGTTTAGCTCTTCAAATGCTTGCGGATAATAGTACTGTTCAGCTGGCCAGCTATATATACATATATACATCTTTTAGAATCAAGATGTCTTGCCTTACTCTCCTATGGTTGTTATTTAAGTTGAAGTAAGGAAAGGTCGTTTGCATGGCTTGTGATTGCGTTCATTTGGTGGTTATGCATAATATTTGTAATGGTTGTCTATGAATATCCCATTGCCATTCTGCAATTCTGGACTGCAACCCCTTTCTATTTACGGAGTAGCTTTGGTTTCTTACAGGAACAGGCATCTTTCAGTATAGCCAAGTTTCCTTCTGACCACTGCGTTACTATCAAGAGAAGAATCTTTGTTCCTGTTGCTTTCAGGATCACCAAATTACTTTTTATTCCATAATATGTATTAATTCACTACTTCAAATTGATGCCCTAGCAGCTCTAAGTTTGGCAATGCATAGAAGGTCATAACATCGTATTGCTTACGTGGCACATCTTATAATTAAGATGCATTAAGCTTTCTCTGTTCCTTCTTTCAAACGTGACTAAATCAACGAATGAAAATTTTCGTTACACCCCTTAAAAGTTCTACAGTTTCATTAAGTTACACCTCGTGTGCCAAAGATTTGGTGAGGATTCTAGTGTTAACGGAAAGTGGGCCAATGTGTGTTTATAGAAGGATTTCATCAACAGAAAAGGAAAGCAAATAATGCTACTCTTCCTGCACCATATGTTCCCTTTTTAAGAACCATCGTCCAATTCTTATGAAACTGACATGGAAGTGTTGAGGAATCTTGCCTCAATGATTGCTTGGAAGGTACCTTTTTTCTAGCTAGGAACATGGGTTTCTCCATAATAAAATAATTCTGTTTATTGTCTAAACACTTCTGTTTGCCAAGTTTGGTAGCCTTATGTCGTTGAAGACACGAAGTCTTCTGTTCTGTCTTCTCTAACGAAACTCATATGTTTCATTTACCCCTACCTATGTTCATGCTGTGAATGATTTCGAAAAGAAGTCTCTTTCTGTCAGTTTTGACTAGAAGGTCCAATGAGTTCGATAGGAAGGTTGAACAAATTTAATAGCAAGTGGACAAATATAAGAGATTCAAGCAAAATTTGGCAGGTCAGGATGGCCCCTAATCTCCTGTGCGACACTATTCAATACCCAAAGGATTTATATCCAATGTAAAGAGTGCAATTTACAGCTTAGATAACTTCTTAAGAAATTATTACTCTAGTATCACTTATAATGTCCAAAATTTTAACATTTTTATTTAAAAAATTAACTTATAATCTAATAATTATTTTAAAATTTATTAATAATATCATGAGTTCAGATATTGTTGATAACATTTTAAATTTATTATCTATTTAATTTAACACTATTGTAATTTTTTAAAATAATTTAAGGAGAGGAAATGGAATAGAATCAACTCTATTTTTTCAGGCACAAATCTTGATATAAAAATACACTAATAGACATATGAATTTAACCACCAAAAAACACCTTCCTTTTGGTGCTTTTCCAGAAGCCATCTTAGGAAGAGAATTTCTACGAAAAATTGCAGCTCAGTTTGATTCTAATCGATCAAGTAGGGAATCTTTCTTCGTCAGTTGGAACTTGGACGATATATCTTCTTCGGAGGACCATTGTTGTGATTGACCGTATAAACTTAAGGACTAGGGAAGTCCACAACCTAGATGGAGGAGGAGGACCGATGCTTTTTGTTTTTGTCCTGGCTCTAAACTTCTCTTCTTCAAGTTCTACGGAAGATAAAGAGATTGCCATGACTGAGCTCTCGGAAACATTAAAGTTGTATGGTCCCGTCTCATCGGCTTTGAATGCTCTACCGCTCTACTTATTCCCCTGATTTTGTGGACTTGGAAAGGAAAAAGAAGTTGGAAAATTAAAGAGGAGGTCCAGTCTGAATTGTAAAATGGACTTTAGTTGCTTGATCACTATCATCTTTATTATCATTCTGGTTTAGGTTATGAAAAAGCCAACCCCACACTCACTTACTTCCATGCCTCACTTAGAACAAAGTGAAAACAATTATTATCACACTATTTTATTAAAAGAACAAAGAGTTTCTGGAATCATTTTTATAGAATGTGACATTCTAAGTGCTGCCCGCGAGTTTTTGCCATGCACAAAGCTATATTCGTACTAAATATTTAATACAAACGGCTTTATTAAAGAAAAGTTGGCATAAAAGATGCAAATATCCGACTGTTTCTATTGTTAAAAAACAAAAAGAACGAAAAAGAGCGCGTCAATCTCAGTCGAAGTGGCAAAGCAATGTTCGAAAAAATATTATGTATGTGCTGGTCGCCACTAGAATCAATTATTATAATTGTACTAAAAAAAATGTAGATATTAATTTTATGTTCGGAATATTTTTTATAAAATAATTGAATTATATGAAAAAAAAATTATGCATAAAAAAAGATTAGTCAAAAGTATTTTGATATTATTAAATAATTAGGTAGTTATGATGAGTTATTTTGTCAATCTTAATATATGATTATAAATTATTTAATTAAAAAATTAAAGATATATTTAAATAAGTTTTGATTTATCTAATTCTAATTATAAATTAAAAATTAAAATTAAAATTAAAATTAGAATTTATAATTATTGTTAATATATTTGAGAATTTAATAATTAACATAAATAACAGGTTAAAGAAACCAAATATTTTTGTAATCAAGTTAGACTTTGCTGTAAAATTTGAAAAACTTTATGATTAAATGTAACATTTATTTAATAAACAAGAATTAGTATGAGATAATGGATCTTATTTAGGTATAATTAGTATTTAATCATAATTATTTGTAATTCTAATTAAAGATTAAATACAATATAATTTAATTTCAATAAAATTTATATCGAAAACTTGTTATAAATAGGTTTAAGCATTAATAGAGCTAATACTTCTTTCTTAACCACTACAAGAAAATTAGGGATTAGTAACGGAAAATTACCAACGGAAAAGAAATGATCGGCAATTACCTACGAAAATTCTATTTCCATCAGTAAAAATGTTGGGAAAATTTTCGTTTAGTGTCGGTAGCAATATTCATCAATAAATACCAATTTGCATAGGAATTTAGCGACGGTATCAAATGCTTGTCGATAAATAAGGCAGGAATTGATGGTGGAATAATTGGTTTTTGAATTTGTCGACAGAAAATTTCCATCGATAAAATGCACTAGCTATACGTCGTTGTCTGCTTCGGCTTGAACGTTTTTAAAACCAAATCACTTCGTTTTGTTTAAGTTAAAACTCACACCCAAAAACCTTTCCTCCCACCTGCACCCGAAGCCTCTCCCCTCTCCCACCTGTGTCAAAAACCTTCTTTCTCCACATCTGCTGCATCTTTGGTATCATCTCCTACGTTTATCGTCGTCACCAATTTGTCATTGACGTTGTGGAGCTACTAGTCGTTGTCATCTCCGGCCATTGTTGAGGTATTTTATGGATGGATTTTTGTATATATTTGGGTATTTGATTTATTTGCATTTGTTTGTGCATTTTTTTATTGGAAAAGAACTTTAAGGTAGAAATGTTAGTGATAGAAATGACAAAACCTTATTTTTGTTGTGATATTGAGATGAATTTTTCATGCATATAATGTGTTTGATGAAATGTTTGTTTTTTTAGTTTTATTTGTTTTGTTGAATTAGAGAATAAATAATGTCCCTCTTTTTATAATCGAAAAGCAAGTTTTTAATTGAACAAAATACACTAGTAAAATGTATTACGGACTCTTATATAAATTCTTAACAGCTTATCATATGTTGTAAAGATGATTATTGGACTATTGCCAATCCTAAATTGAATATAGTGATATCATATATTGTGAGCTTTGTATTATAATTAATTTGACTAAACTGAGAAACCTATTCCATTATAAGTAGCTTTCTTATCAATTTTGTAATTTATGTTGGATTGATTTTTCTTCATAAGCTAATAGTAAATGGAAAGACCATTATAAGGATGTTTGGTGGTGGAAACTTCAACTAGAGAGGGAATTTAAAGTATGAAGATCAGGAACTTTAAAATGTTGACAATATATAATTGGTTTATGGTAGTTTGAGAAAGGTGTGTGAAATAGGTGTTAAATTAGGCTATAAAAATATTATTAGTGCATGGTATTTAATTCTTAGGAAGGAATTAACTGATGATTTGAAGATGTTAGAGTCCAATTGGAGTGCATTAGTTTTTATTAAATTATTAAAGTTGTATGGTATAGTTGATGTATATTTAAGGATTAGTATCATTTGTACTTATGATAAAAAGACATGACAAATAGCATGAAAAAGAGGCTAATGATGTTAATAATGCAAATGTAGATGTAGAACTTGAATCAAATGAAAATAGTGGAATGGATGTTAATAACACTAAATAGGATGTTGAAGGAAATGCAAAGAAACATAATTTAAATGATTATAACTTAGATTTTGACATTAGTGTTGATGTAGGTCATGAGACCATGTTGATGTAAAAGATCATCAGAGTTTCTTGGTTAGTTATGCATATCCTAATGCTTACAAAATATATGCAACTTTGTGATGACGTAGTCAAACTAAGAGATATGTTCATGATTTTGTTTCCATAAAATGGTTATTATAGATAGTCTTTAACATTGGAAAACACTTTAAAGAGGCAACTATTTTTATACAATTGCAACAAGATTTGATTTGAGTTTTAAGAGGAATGCGCCCAAAAGGATTAAGTTCTCTTGCATCAAAGGATGTCTATTTGAACTATATGATTCATTTGGCATAAAAGATAGATGCTTCAAGCTCAAAACGTAGAAGTTAGGTCATATGTGAAATCATTCAATAAGATAATTATCAAGAAAAAATTATTGACAATTTTAGCATTAAAATTAAAAAATGATAGAAGGATGTAGAAACAAGCTATATTTTTCAGTTAATTTTAGCATGATCAAGTATACAAGGAGGAAGGTTTTAAAATCAAAGTGAAAGGAGAAACCTAATGGAGATAGAAAACTTTGTGGTTATATTAGTTAATTAAATCAAATAAATCTAGACTCTACTGTTAAGCTTCAACTTAAGAGGAAAAACAAGAAGATAAATTGGTGTTAAAAAGGATGCATATATGTTTTGATGTTATGAAAAAGAGGTTTATTCCTCTTCACAAGCTTTTTTTTTCCTATTAAAGAAAGTAGGAACAACAACATTTTTCAAGCAGAAAAATTATTAATATATATATATATATACAGCACAATATCTAAGTGCTATAGGAATTAATGGCAACTACGACATATATCTCATTGCATAAATAGATGTTTAAGAAGAAAATATTGAAAATTAGAGATGGCTTATTGAGTAGTTAATCATTGACTTCAAGCTTAAAGATGAGATTCGAATCACAATGATATCAAATATGCAAAAGGTACTATATTTAGGGTAAAAGATAATAGACTCCTTTATAGTTTAACAAAGTTTAATCAAATTTGTATCTATTTTTATATTTTACAGCGTAGTCATTTTGCTTCTTTTTACCTTATTGAATATAGAAATTTTATCATCCTTTTTATGTTTTAAAAGGCAAATGATTGGATTTTCTTGCATGACATGGTGACATTCAAATGCTATAACTAAGACTTATGAACATGAATTTATATCAATTTACGTATTGCTTTGAAATTCACTGTCTTCTTTGCTTTGTTTTGGTTATCTTATTTGGCCGTCAGCTTTCGGGAGTTGCTCTGTCATCATCTTCATTCACGTACTTCAGGAAGATCCTTTTGCGTGTCAGTTGAGATAAGTGATTTTGTTATTTCCTAGGTTTTTGTGTACTTAGTTTAATTTGGGTATTTGTTTGCGGTTTGAATTCACATTTGAACTTCCTACATTTTTAATGTAAATAGCATGCACCACCGAAATTTTTGTGTGATATAAACTTCAGTTTATTAATGAATTAGTATAGGATGGGTTTTACTTATAGTTCCAAATATCTTAATTATGTCAATCCGTTATTTCATTCATGCTCTCTGAAATGATTAGGTTCTCTTGACTTTTCATGTGCGAATCTTTATACGCATCTTCTTTAATATAATACTAATTTATATATGTTACAATAATTTATTAAAATAAGTATTCATATTTTTATGAATACTTATTTTATTTGGCACTAGTACATATACTATTTAGGTTAAATATCAAACTTCTAACATTAATTCTCTTCTAACATATATGATTACAAACAAAAAAATAGATATGCAATTGATAAATAATTTTGATCTTAACCCATAACTCGTGATGCAGCTCCCCGTCAGGCATCAGTGAAAAATACCACGAGCTTAAAAGTCATAACGAGAACTTATTTTCTTGATTCACAAGTGTAATCTTTGGTGATTAGTTCAATTGGTTAATCTTAGGTAGAAACGCTATTAGAAGAAGGTGTTAAAAACCCTATACTTGAGGGAAGAACTATCACTGTTTCAATTGGTGCGTTTGAACATGTTAGGACCCTTCTCAGGAATCCAGACATCAGGAACTCATTTACCTTTATCGACTCTCAAGTCCCTTAGAATCTAAAAAAATAATTATATCATTGTCATTTATAGATGCAATACACTGGACTCAGCTTTAAAGTTGATTTATTATTGTATCTGTAAGAATTTTTCAAACAACCTCCCTACTAGTTAAGGGTTAAGCTGCATCTTATTGAGTGTGAGTTGTTATTGTTCTTGTTCTATGATTGTAATAATTGTTAACCTTCTAGTTCAAAGTTTGTACTTGAATATGATATTCAACAAATTGCCTTATTTCCTTTTGAATATATTGTGTAAAATATTGAATTCAAATTCTTATATTTCTAGAAAATTCAATAAACAATGAATTTCAGGTAGAAATATGCCACCAAAGAGACAACGTAATATAATATGACTCAGGTTCAGACAACGATTCGGAGGTACTTATTGTAAAGGTAAACCATCACAGTCTGCAGCTGTAACTAAATCACCTCCTCCTGCTTCAGGACCTACAGTTGTAGATGATGCATCACCTGCTATTCCTTATGCTACACCATCCTCTTCTCTTACATCATCCACTACCCCTATATCAGATGAAGGAAACGACCGCCAACCTGGAGCTGAGAGACCTGATGGAAGAACAGATATAACAATTGTCAATAATCTATAAATGAAATTACATTAAGCACTATATGTTTATAATTAAGTTATAGGTTTAAATTTTTGCAAATGGTATAAAATTATTTGTTCTTATATTAGGTCGATTCCTTCTGGACCATGTTCTAAAAATATGACATCTAAATTTAAGGAGAAGATTGATCTTGGGGGTTATGTATGAAAGAATATCTCTCAGGCCACAAAGGCATTTTACTTTCAGAAGTTTGAGGTACAATAAAAAATTATTTTCTTTATTTAATTGATTTATATATATTAATTAGATAAATATTATTACATTATAAGTATTTAACGAATTTTTCCTTTATTTTAGAAATTTTTTTTCTAGGATTTTAATTTCTATGCGGTCATACATTACGTATAGGAGAGACGAGCATGTACATGTTATCATGAATTTATTTGTGCGATACACAAGGTTGGTATACGACCACCTTATATTTTTGAGCAAATATGGAATTGTTGGCAAAAGTATTAGACGTCACCTAAGGCAATGTTCATATCTGAGTGTAACTCAATCAAAAAACGTAGAGGACCGGAGGGAGAGAGTCTTTCTGTACATATGGAAGGATCAATTACCCACCACAATCATGCAGAGAGACTTGTATCTAAACTTTACACTTATATTCTAATTGTTTTACTTTGCTGTATTTCAATTTAAATTGATGTGTGAATATTGGAATGAAAATATGTGTATTATAGATAATGATAATGATATAAATGTTTGGTGCTATACACTAAAGGAAGCTAAGAAACTTTTAGGGGGGGGGGGGGATTTTTAATAGATTGGAATGGTACTCTATAGTTTGGAACAAGAAAACTAATTTTCTGCTTTAGCTAGCAATGCTAAACAGACTCAGCACAATGGATAGGCTACAATTCCTACCCTCCTAAATTATGTGCATTCTATGTAATCTAAAGGAAGAGAGACTAGAGATCATCTTTTCTTTGAGTGTGATTACTCTAAAGAAATATGAGCAAAAATCGTAAGACTAAGTATTGATGATCCAATTTCGAGCAATCTCTATGGAATACTACTGGAGTTACCCCATCTAGTTGTATCAAAATTAGATAGAGCAGTGATTCTAATCTCAGTTGCTACATGCACTCAAGAAATTTGGAAAGAGAGAAACTACAGAAGATTTGAACAAAAGTCTACTTCCCTATCCTCTATTATTGAGTTTATCGTAGTTAGCATAAGAGAATAACTAATCACAAATCAGTTGAACTCCCACTGTAGTAGAGGAATAGCTTTCGCATGGAGAATATAGTCCTTGCTCCTAATTTCTCAGTAATGCTAAACCATAGTTCTTTTTATCTACTATTCCAGCATTCATCATTCAAGAAAATAAATGACAAATCATGCCTTTACGAACAAAAACAAGGTAGAGGAGTTCGTGACTCACCTGTTGAAAGCAAAGTAGTATTCCCTTCTCAGCTCTCGGTATAGCTATCTCTCTGTTAGAAGCTAAGTCACAATGAAATGAAATAATAGAAAAGAGCAAAACCAATGGAGACACTTACCTGAGATAGATTCCCTCAGAGGGTATCGCTCACTCTTGTGGTCAGTCATACCTGGAGAGTTACAATAATAAGGTTAAAGAAAATAAATTTTTTCTTTAAATAAAGAGAAGAAAAGAGGAATTGAGAAATCTATCAAAGTGTTGAGAAAGAGGAAATTAGTTATATCCTAAGGGATCGTTTGGTTTCACTTCTGTTTTTTTGTTGTTGTTTTTAGTTTCTGTTTCCTGTTTTTGGTTTCTGTTTTTTTGCTTAAAAAATAAAAACCTGTTTGGTTGGGATTTGTAACATAAAAACTGAAAATAAAAATATGTTTGGTTGAGATTTCTAATAAACTTATTATTATTAATTGTTAATAATATAATATTATTAATTATTATTAATTACTATTATT
>JANZLD010000006.1:71456382-71467941 GCA_026413575.1 Erythroxylum carthagenense
ATTATTATTAATTATTGTTATAAATTTTCTACTTACTTTTTTATTATTATTAAACTCAATATTATTATTATTATTATTGTTGTTGTTGTTGTTGTTATTATTAAGTTATTCTTATTCTTATTAATTTTATTATGATTAATTTTTTATTATTAATTTTTAATAAGTTATTCTTATTTATTTATTATTATTATTATTTATTGTTAATATTACTATTATTATTATTAATTATTGTTATAAATTTTTTACTTACTATTTTTAATACTATTAATATTATTATTTTTATTATCAATTTTATTATACCAAATTAATTATCTTATTATTAATTATTATTATTATTATTATTATTTTAAGATAGAAACCAGGGTTATATTAGTTTTTTGTAAAAAAAACATGTTGTTAAAATTCAGAGAAACGATGTTTTTTAGTTTTTATAAAACTGTTGTGATTTTTTTATTTTCAGAAACAAAAAATCGTAACAGAGTAAGCTAAACATATTTTACTTACTTATTTTTTTTTATAAAAACGAAAACAAAAAATAAAAAAAATAGAAACAAACAACCTTAAATTGAACAACGATATGCTAGGATCTATTTTCGTTTTGTTGACGTGTCTTTTAGTTGTTTGCTTTGTACGTGGTAGTGATAGTATTAATTAGTGGATCAGTGCTTTAAGTTGGCAGACTCCTTTATTGTTAACCCCTTATTTATTAATATATTTTTAATTTCTCAAAAACAAAAGAAAAAGAGAGCATGTTTTCCCATCTAAACTAAACTATGGGAGAAAAGATACGTTGTCAATTCTCCTATGGTAATGTTGGCAACTTTCAAATAGTCTAACTCTTTTTGGAGGTGGAAAGTGGAAACGGTTGCAGAGATGAATTTTCCCGAGTTGACTCATTTAGGTTTAACTCATGCTACATAGGAAAACTGACACGTTTAGCAACTAATCTAATCTACACAGCAAGTCTGCACTTAAAAAATCTCCAACATCAATCAATGTCTTCATCCAAACGCATCCCCGGTTCAATCCATCAGTTATTTACAAAGCATGTCAAAATTGATGAGAAAACCCTTTTGCTCGTATTTCTACTAACTAAACACGTAAATCTTTTTTCCTTTTTTTATTCTTATGTTTAATAAGAAGAAAACAATATGAAACAATGAATCTGTATCGTGTGTTATTGTTTTTCGAGATCTGGCATACAAAATAGCAAAGCTGCAAAATTTCCAGGAAAATATCAGGAGGATTTCTTGGTTCCTGAGGAAAATCTCTTGTCGGAAGCCTTTCCTAGGATGGTCTACGCTCTCCTGGCGCATTTTAGAACTATCACCCCGTCACCCATCACGCCGTTTCTGGAGCCTCAGTATTTGGCTTCCCTTATCAGGGTTGCTTAGTCCAAGATCAAGAAATACCACTCTTTTTCTCAAGAACTCACTAACGTGTTGGTTATTCGTCGTTTTTTCTCCATTTTTTTCTGTTAATGGTTTTCTTGCTAATTCAAAAACTATTTCCGGTAACTTGACAACTTGTCTGCTGCGAAGACAAAAAATCCAGTGCTTTTTTTTCCTCGGCAAAGTTTAGTGTATTTCGTGAAATGGAAAAGCTCTGAGGACCCTTGACCCTTCTCTTCTATTCCTCCTTTGCTCACATCTTCTTGAACGTGGTCTTGAAAGAAGGCCAAGCTCTGTTTCTTTCAGTACTCTGTTTTTGTAACTCTAATTAGTCAAAGTTTGCCAGATAGATGGGGAAGTTCTCAATGAGGCACTTGCTTGTGGTTTCTGTAGCTCTGAACGTTAGCTTGCTTTTGAGGGTAGTCTTCGAAACTGGGACTGAGGGTCTTGATGGTGTAGCACTGCTAAAGCAAGTAGTCGGTGGTGGTGTTCTGGCTGAACTGCATGCTTATCGCCAGACACACAAGGCTACCTCATCTTCTTCTTCTAGTTCACCTTCCACTGCGACACTGGTCAACTACACCCAGGACAGAGTCATCAATCTTGACCAGTAAGTGCTGACTCACTCACTCTTTGCCATTTCCATTTCTCCTAATTTTTTGTTCGATATCAATCAATTACCTCTGAAAAGGGTTCATTATTGTTTTCGCCCCATTCCCTTCAAACTGTTAACGTGGTTTTTGGTTGGCAGAGTTTGGTGTTGTCTTCTCAAAATTTACATTTGCCTTTTCTTCTTAAAATTTTTTTCCCACTTCTAACTGGTGATTTTATGAGGGATTGGTAAAGTTTTTTAATTACGAATTTTAAAAAAAGTTACGTGCATCTCTTCCAACCCGAAAAGCGGGGAGTTTACTTTTAAACGGCTATTTCCAGGCCTTCTGGGAGAGTTGATGAAGACAGGTCCTTTTCTTTGGGTATTCAGACGTTATACTGTTGGCAACAGATTTTCTGTTCCAAAGATCTGTTCCGTCTGTTCCCTTATTGAATCGTTGGGGTCAAAAAGGAACAGTTGAAAATGGGTAGGGGAACTACACTTATGGTTCATGTTAGACTTGGGCGTGGTGGCGAGTGATTCACGGTCTTTTCGTACTTCGTGATGATAGCTGTTTTTTTTTGTCATTTCTCTGTTCCCAGCTCCCAAGTTGAGGGGTGAATTACTACTGATGCTACTGCAAAGTGGTGCTCGAATTGAAAAGATCTCAACTTTGGGTTCGAAGCACCTGTTTTTGTTGACTATCCTATTATTCTATTTTATGATCATCTTTTTTTTCTGAAGATTATTTTATGATCACCTTTTTTTTTGAAGATTATTTTATGATCATCTATTACCTCAACTTTGGTTGGTGCTTATTACACTTTGACCACACCATCATTGCCCTCCTTTGTGGGTCCTCGTGGGTCAACTTTTTTGCAGAATGCATGCAACCCGGTTTTTGGCCTTTCGGAAGATCTAAACAACAAAGTTTATTTTAGGCGTGCGAGTGTCTGAGATCTGAAGAGTGAAGTTGTGCCACTGCCGCCCCTGTAACTTTGGCATGTGGCATTTTCATGATCCTCCTCTCTGGTTTATATTAAAGGAAGTGGGCTTGTTGTATCTTCCATTTTGTGGACCCCTCTAAAGACGATTTTATATCTCTACCAATTACATGTACATCATCTAATCATTGATGTGTTCATGTCATGGGGATGACCCCGCCAGTTACGCACTCCCATTACTACCACCACCCCTTTTGGAATCCCACTCCATCGCTGCTACTTACTTCTTTTGTTCTAGAAAGGAAAGTGGGGTTGAAAGTAGAGGTTGGATCTTGCAAAGTTTAGTCTCAGGGTCTATGATAAAATCACTTGCTTTTTATCGGACTAAGCTGTGTATTTGCATCTCTCATATTGGCAAGTATATAACTCAGGTTAATGTCATTGCTGTCCCCTTGTCAAGTTTCCAACTTGGTTCCATGTTCTTTAAGAAATCGAAAAAAAATTGTACCCCAAAGTTGCTCATTTTTCTTTATTTGAGATGATAACTTGTAAATAAATTGAGGGCCGTTGACATTTAGTGGGTCATTCATGTGGATTATTTTACAGTTTTGCTAATTTTTACAGTTTTGCTCAATGCAGTGGCGATCCGACAATGTATACGAGGTATTGGCAGCAGGCTGGCGATAAATCTACTATCGTGATTCCTGGTTGGCAATCAGTGAGCTACTTCTCTGACATTGGTAACCTCTGCTGGTTTCTAGAACCTGAGTTTGCCAAGCAGGTACTTAGGCTTCATCAGATTGTTGGCAATGCTGTCACTCGGGGCCGACACATTGTCGTTGGGACGGGTTCTACACAGCTTTTCCAAGCAGTATTATATGCACTCTGTCCCCAAGATGCAATTGAACCTA
This sequence comes from Erythroxylum carthagenense, assembly GCA_026413575.1. Lineage (NCBI taxonomy): Eukaryota > Viridiplantae > Streptophyta > Magnoliopsida > Malpighiales > Erythroxylaceae > Erythroxylum > Erythroxylum carthagenense. Next base: position 71,460,221 of record JANZLD010000006.1, read on the forward strand.
TTAGTGTTGTATCTGCTGCACCTTACTACTCTGTAAGTTTTCTGGAAATAGCTCAATTGATTTTTTTGCCGTATAATTCTATAATCAAGTTCAAGTAATATATTATATCAGCACTGGGTACTATGTGGCTTTGATTAAAAATAAAAATTATGTTGTATGCTGATGATGAGAAATATTATATCCACTGCATCGATATTCCAACTTTTTGACTGTTTCTGAGTTTCAGCCTATAACTTCTCCATCTCAAGTATCAATCCCCGAGTTAATGACTTCATACAATAAATATATATGTTACTAACTTTGTAGATAACTTGGATTTAGAACAATAATATCAAAATTTATTCTAGTGTCCGATACGTTATGCAGAAGAAAGATATTCTCTACGTGTACATGAAATTGAGTTGATTACCCCCAACTATGGGAATGCATGCTAGTCAAAGCAACCTGATGAGCTGTGTGACATGCACATGCTGGTGTCTTGGTTAATGGACTAGCACATGTTCAATGACATAACTTGTAATGATGGCAAAAGATCAAGACAGATTGCCCTGTCAGTCCAAATCCTACGTTGTGTTGAGTTTTTATTCTTTCAATGCGGACCTTTATGTTATTAATAGACCACAATGGAAGGGCGATGGGCCGCTTTGGTTGTAAGAAAATTTACTCTGTAGTCTGTTGCATCTTTAATCTATGTATAGTTCTAGTTTCTGCACGGCCAAATTGGTCTGGCCTTGATGGTTAAAGTTATTGGTCTAATGTAAGTCTCAACTGATTTGCTGCAGTCTTATCCTGCTATTACTGACTGCGTCAAGTCAAATCTCTACAAATGGGCTGGAGATGCTCGAAGTTTTAGTAAGGGCGGGCCATACATTGAACTTGTTACTTCACCCAACAATCCTGATGGCTATTCCAGGCAGGCTGTGGTTAACAGAACAGGAGGGCTATTGGTTCATGATTTGGCTTACTACTGGCCGCAGTATACACCAATAACTTCACCTGCTGATCATGATATTATGTTGTTCACCATCTCCAAAAGCATTGGACATGCAGGGATGCGCATTGGGTAAGCAACTCAATTTACTTTCACCTTTTATTAGATATAGCTTGTTTTATGTAATAATTTCATCATCAACTTATTTTTGATGATTCTTTATTGAAATTTGCATCATTTAGTTGGGCTGTTGTCAAAGACCCGGAGATAGCGAAGAAGATGGTCAAGTACATCGAGCTTAGCACCATAGGCGTATCCAAGGATTCACAAGTGCGAGCAGCTAAAGTACTGGAAGTTGTTTCCGACAGCTACGAATATACCAAGAGCGTGGAAGAGACCCTATTTGATTTTGGCTATAGAAAAATGAACGAGCGGTGGACACCACTGAGGGAAGCGGTGGAACAAAGTGGCCTCTTCAGTTTGCCTGAGTTTTCCCCAGACTTTTGCAAGTTCTCTGGCAGACGCTTCAAGCCTCAACCAGGTAAACATAACTGATTATATACACTCTCAAATCCCATAATTCATAATTCAGCAGGTTTGTACTTTGATAGTTATGCACTTGCATACATTCATGGTGAGATGTGCAGCTTTTGCATGGTTGAAATGTGAAGAGCCAATAGAGGATTGTGAGGCATTTCTCCGGGAACACAAGATCTTGACAAGGAGTGGAAAGCACTTTGGTGTCAGTCCTGAGTATGTGAGAATAAGCATGCTGGATAGAGATGAGAACATCGATCTGTTTTTAGAAAGGCTGTCCAAAATTGGCTTAGAACAGCCTATATGAGGTTGTTTTTGCCATCCTGTAGGCTGTACGTATGTAGAAGAACTTTGCAACCAAAAATATGGGTTGTAAGTTACATCCTTGTATTAATCTAATAATCAAATCCCTAACCCTGACTTTTAAGAAATCAATGTAAAAGGGTCCTGACTTCATCTGAAAGTTGTGGGAAAGACTAAAGTACCACCATCGAAGAAACTCTTAATGGCAAGTCGTACGCCGGGAAAGCAGCAAGTATGTTTTGACAAAGAGTTTAGCCTATAAGCTAAAAGCTATCTGAACAGAGGGACAAAGCGAAACTTAAATTAGCAAGCTTTTCGATAAAATGGAAGATGAGATGCTTATCTTCCTGTTTTATTATGCTGATAGTTAGTATAAATTGTAAGCTCTTCAGCAAATTATTCTCACGGAAGCATGGCAAAATTTGCATCTATACCATGTGGGTAGATTTAACATTCTCAAACTTGGAATTTTTAAGCAAAAGGATCTTTTGCATGAAGAACATCATATTTTTTTTATTGGCAGGATGACCTGCACCTCCCTTCTTTCATGTCGGAACAGAAATTGTTACTTCAAATTGGCATAGTTCGAGTCGAGATTGTGACATAGAACAGGTGGAACAAAATGACTCCATTTGGTCGTAGCATTTTAGCATTTTTCCTCAGCTAAGCATGGCGACGAGGAGCCCGAAAGATGATACCCGCAGGCGATCTGAGGAATGGATCTCAGAAATGTTAAGAATGCATCCCTACTCTTGCTCACTTACCCTGCTGCTATACATAGGAAAAGAGTTGCAAAATGTTGATGTTGAAAGAGGGCAAGTACGTATATATGTGTGTGACTAATAATAAAAGTATATACCAAATGAGTTTAAAAGGTGTGACCTTTTAAATAATAACAATTAAATCATATATGTTTATCAGTTAGAAATGAATTATGATAAAATTCTGAAAGGAAAAAAAGAGTTTCTTGCTAGGATTCCTTTAATCGTCGAATAACAATAAATGATTTGATTAATTAAGGATAGTTATGAGATGAAATATCACACTTATATATTCCTTTAATTAATATCAAAGCTAATATCTATTTGCATCTTGAATAAATGCTTTTATAATCTATTACGTTTTGAAAATTTAAATTGATTCCTTTAATGAATAATTCGATAATAAAGTGAAGATAATGAATGGATTCTGTTAGAATATATATTATATATCTTTTATTTAGTTTTGACATTATTTATTAATTGGACATATCAGATATTAATTGAATAATGACTTGGATTGAAAAAGCTATTTTGGATAATATTCTAAATGTTATAGAACCCTATTTTGAATAGATGTGTATCTTGAGAAGAGATGTGGTGGATTACGTTGATGTGTGAGTTGGGATTTCTATTGAGGATTAAAGTCTGAATGTTGGAGAGATTCAACTAATTTTTCTTGGCTAAAAACAAATGGCAAGAGTTTTATGATTTGACTACCTCTTTTCTATGCTTTAAACAAAAGTGGCACGTATCTCACTTCCCACATGAATATAAAGATATTTGTGCATTGGTGGGCGTAAATTGAAGATTGAAGAATATATAGCAAAAGAAAGGAATTTATTTTGTGAGTGGGTTGCTGAGGGCTTATATGTGCATGTGTTGTTTTTTTTTGGCCAAGCAATTTTGGAGTCTTTAAAGTTAAAATGTGCAGTGGGTATTAAAGTGAAGGTGATGTGCATGCATTTTCTTGGGCCAAAGAAATTATATATATGCTGATCACGCCAACTTGAGATGCTTGATGTGAATGTTGCGTTTTTCTCTTATGCTTCAATCGTGGGTGTTGAATAAATGTGCAGTGGGCTGAATGGTTTTGTGCCGCGGTTTTTTTTTTTTATGTTGTCGTTGATTGAGTATTTTTGCAGCTGTGATTTCTGCAGAAGTTTTTGTGATTAGATTATTAGTTCTGCGTGAATCAATGCATTGTTGTTGCGACGACTTTCAAATCTATTTCAGTGGAGCGTAACTCATCTGGAAGTTGTTCTTTTCTATCTTAAGTATATCTAGTTTTCGTTCTTTGTTGTTTTAATCATTTGAGTTATTTGTTCATTGTTCTTTCGTTAAAAGGCTAATTGAGAAAATCCTCTGTTGAGGTTAGTAAGAGGTGGTCGTACTATTGGGTATGAAATTCTTTCACAAAAAGTGAGATTGAGAGATAGCGTCAAGGGTTGAGTGGTGTCGGCTCAGTAAAGCCTTGGGTAAAACTATTATACTTCGGTGAAAGTGATTAAGCTGGGTGAGGGCCCTGTAGATGTAGGCAAAGTGTGTTGAACTGCGTTACCAAATTTTTGGTGTTTTTTTTAATTATTTTAGTTTTGCTTGTTTTTATTTTGTTGGTGCCAAATAAGTTTGTGAAAAGTTTGAGAAATAATTAACCTCATTCGGTTTTTCAATTTGTATCAGAGTAAGGTCACCGATTCAGAATTTGGTAGCAAGTTGGTGCAGATCCTAATTTCGCGAACATAGTTACAAAAGAGGCACTAAGGGTGAAAACTAGAAAAAGTGTGAATGATGCGGAAGATGAATCAAATGGAAACAAAGATTTGGTACTACTTACACGAAATTTTGGTAAATGGCTGAAAAGAATGAAGAAGGATAAATATGACTTTAGACAATATGGCAGACGTTCATTGAGTAAAAATTCAAGACAACAAGTTAAGACACAAAAGGGTGAACGGAAGGCAAGGAGAATCCAATGTCATGAATGTCAAGGTTTTGGACACATTCAATCCGAATGTGCCAATATTGTAAAGAAGAAAAAAAGGAAAGTCCTTCACAAGTACCTAGAGTGAAAATGATTCTGAGAGTGAATATGGTAGCGAAGAAGAAATAGCTAATGGTGCTGTGATGGTTGCCTTACGTAGCAAAAGTCTAGTTACTTGTTTAACAGTAACTAAAGATAAAAAAAGTGAGTAAATCTGGAATTTTCGAAAAGTGGGTTAAGTGGTAAAGTGGAGAACATTAACGAGGCTTACGAATTAATGTACGAAAAATGGGTGAAAATATGTAGAAAGAATGAAAGATTGAAGGAAGAGAATCTCTCCATGAAGAATACCATCCAAGAGTTAGAAAAGAATTTAATGTTGACATCAAATGAGTTTGGTGAAGCTAGAATGAAAATAGTAAGTACCAAAAAGGGATTGAGAATGTTAAATGGAGGTACCGAAAAGCTAGAAAAGTTGTTAAAAATTGGTAAAGTTAAAGGGGATCTTCAAGACATTGGCTATAAGGGTGAGTGCTCTAAAGTGAATGAAAAGAAAGATGACATATCCAAATCTATCTGAGAAGAAGAAACATCGAGAATGAATCGAAGATTTATACTCACATGTCATTTTTGTGGAGTCATTGGACATATAAGGCCAAGATGTTATTAGTTACTACAAATGATGTTTCAAAGGGGTCAAAATTGAAAATCTAGACACTCTCTATTAAATTTCCAGCAGCATCATATGGCATCGAAGCAAGCTTGTATTAGAAAGGATTAAGTACAATAACAAAAACGTAGTGAAGGAAAACAAGAAAATGCCTAGATTTACAGTTAGTTACTCCTGAGGAAGTAACTGTACAAACTGATTTGCAGTTAGTTACTGCTGAGGAACTGCACGAACTGAAAAACTTTCAGTTACTTCAGATGGTAAACCAACCAAAATAATGGAAGCTGATTTGAACCGAGATTCTTCATCTCGAATCTGAAGAAATTATTCAGCAGAAAATGTTATTGGAGATATGAGCGAAAGAAGAGAAACAAGAGAAAGAAAAATGGTTGATTATTGAGAACTTGCAGGCTACTTGTGTTACACATCTTCATTCGAGCCAAAGAAAAAGACCAGATTTGAATTTCTTCGAGGGGCACAGGGACAGTGTGCTTTACATTTTTTAGTTTTTTTGTGTTGTTAAAAACAAAAAAAAGAAAAAAGAAAACAAAAAAGATTTTTTAGTTCTTTAATTTTATGCTGCTATTGTCATCTCATTTTTTTAGTTGTTTACATTGTGATTTCTATTTGGCTCCATCGAAGACTCCTCAACTCACTCATTGGTATGGATTTCTCTTGAGTATCTCTCTCTCTTTTGGGCATATCTCTTAGTGTTTTGAATGGTGGTAATTTATCTTCTTAGCGTGCTTATAACTCTTCCGTTGGTATGATTATACTTTTTGACATTGTCTTGTCCTGAAGGGAAGACATCAGATTGCCTACGGTAAATGTTCCATTCAGAGGGAGATTTCAAGGTATATGTGAGACTATTCGTCTTACTTTATGACATTTTTTTGTCCCAAGGGGGAGAAATTAAGATGATTGGATAATTTGAAACTTGATATTTGATTAAGGGGGAGTTCTTTTTCCATCTCATGTGGATTGTGAAATTGATACTTACATGTCCAATTATGTTATTCAGGGAGAGTTTCATATTTGTGACAAACAATGCCAAAAAGGGAGAGATTGTTAGGATATATATTATATATCTTTTATTTAGTTTTGGCATTATTTATTATTGGACATATAAGATATTAATTGGATAATGACTTGGATTCAAAAAGCTATTTTGGATAATATTCTAGATGTTATAGAATCCTATTTTAAATAGATGTGTATCTTGAGAAGAGGTGTGGTGGATTACGTTGATGTGTGAGCTGAGATTTCTATTGAGGATTGAAGTCTAAATGTTGGAGGGATTCAACTAATTTTTCTTGACTAAAAACAAATGACAAGAGCTCTACGATTTGACTACCTCTTTTCTATGCTTTAAACAAAAGTGGCATGTATCTCACTTCCCACATGAATATTGAGATATTTGTGCGCTAGTGGGCGTAAATTGAAGATTGAAGAATATACAGCAAAAGTAAGGAATTTGTTTTGTGAGTGGGTTGCTGTGGGGTTACATGTGCGTGTGTTGGTTTTTTTGGCCAAGCAATTTTGGAGTCTTTAAAGTTAAATGTGCAGTGGGTGTTAAAGTGAAGGTGACGTGCGTGCATTTTCTTGGGCTAAGGAAATTATATATATGCTAATCACGCCAACTTGAGATGCTTGATGTGAATGCTGCGTTTTCTCTTATGCTTCAATCGTGAGTGTTGAATAAATGTGCAATGGGTTGAATGGTTCTGTGCTGCGGTTTTTTTTGATATGTTATCGTTGATTGGGTATTTTTGCAGCTGTGATTTCTGTAGAAGTTTTTGTGATTTGATTATGAGTTCTGCGTGAATCAATGCATTGTTGTTGCGAGGACTTCTAGATCTATTTTAGTGGAGCGTAACACATCGGGAAGTTGTTTTTCTCTATCTCAAGTGTATCTAGTTTTCGTTCTTTATTATTTTAATCACTTGAGTTATTTGTTCATTATTTTTTTTGTTAAAAGACTGATTGAGAAAATCTTCTGTTGAGGTTAGTACGAGGTAGTCATACTATTGGGTGTGAAATTCTTTCACGGGAAGTGAGGTTGAGAGATAGTGTCAAGGGTTGAGTGGCGTCGGCTCAGTAAAGCCTTGGGTAAAACTATTGTACTTCGGTGAAAGTGATTAAGCTGAGTGAGGGCCCTGCAGACGTAGGCAAGATATGCCGAACTGTGTTATCAAATTTCTGATATTTTTATTATTTCGGTTTTGCTTGTTTTTATTTTGTTGGTGCCAAATAAGTTTGCGGAAAGTTTGCAAAATAATTAACCTCATTCGGTTTTTCAGATTCTAAACATTAATCTTCATAATATATACTTCATGTGCTGAATTTATATTATCTTTTATGTCCTGCGTTTCATATACCAGTCCTTGTTGGGACTCGATCTCGGGATCAGACCCCAACCAGATAAGAACGGAAAACAAAGCGGCGTAACGAATCAAATGGCTTTCAAAACCAAACGAAAGCGACATACAAAGCGAAAGTATCGAATCATGAAGCGAAACAAAACGAAAGATCGAATAC
>JANZLD010000006.1:71468487-71479707 GCA_026413575.1 Erythroxylum carthagenense
AGTTAAGAAAAATGGTTGGGATTCAGAAGCTGAACGTCTGATCCAAGGAGGAGTATGTTGGAGATGGTTCAGACGTTCAGACACAGTTAGCTTGGACATGCAAGCCATGCAACGACGTATGAAGAAGCGTCAGTAGAAGATCAAGATTAGACAGTTAGAATTCGATTGTTACAAATAATGAAATTCTATTTAATTGGTAGGAGTACATTGCTTAGATTGTTATTCAAAAACTATCAGAGAAAATCTCAATATTAAATTGAGTTTTTGCAAGTGCTCTGTTCACCCCTGTTTTAGAAAACTTTCTCACTCTAAAACCTCTCTCTAGTCTGCAACGTTCTTTCTTGTTTGCTTTGGCATATGATTGATTGGTAACAACAGGGATTTACATTTCCTTACTTGCCAAGCAATGGACTTGATCTTGGACTTTTCCATCTTGTCCATGCTTATGATATCTAGCCTTGTTCTCTTGAAATATACTTCTATCAAAAACCATGATGCTAATGTGCAGCGTATCTAGACTTACAATACACATATTATACAAGTCTGCTTGTCAACAGCCAATTTGAGGAATTATGTTATACCTCTCGGTAATTTCTCGAAAAACATGTGGAAAATTGAAATTAAAAACAAGAAGAACGATTACCTAATGAAATTGGCAATTTTTATAAAGATAGCATTAAGCGGTAGCACATATTTTGGCATCTGCTATAGAAGTTAGAAACTCAATTAGAGAAACCACGTAGTTCCAAGACGCTGTGTTATCAACCACTGGAAAGGGTAACTGAGAAAGGAAACCAAAATGCTTTAAGGAGAAGAAATCACTGTTAACCCCGATGACTAATGCTAGTCTGACGGTACTTACTCGCTTGGCTTCTGCCCTTAAAAAAGTCCCTACTCTCTTGTTAATGCATAGTTTACAATATGAAGAATGCTACTTTACAGAGAGAAAGAAAGCTAAAATATGAGAAAAAACAAAATTTGAGCATTAACCAATTTTAAGAATAACTTACGACTAGCCATATAGATGCTGCGAAAACCAAGCTTACATGCATACCAGGCTCGTACATTGGTTAATACATCTCGATGCACTAAATCTAAATTACAAAACAAGATAAATATGTTGTAGGAGTAACACAAAATAAAATTTAAATTCAAAAATTTCATACGTCTTTCTTAAATTAAAAATAAATAAATATTTTTTACTCTTTAAACTAAATCAGAAATTAGTGCATTTCATTGCATTCCAACCAAAAATTAAAAAAAATGTAGCAGTTTTCTATATTAACTTTCTACATGAATCTTTATTAGCATTTAATATTAATAATCAAAGAAATTTTATTGCAATTGACAACATAAAGCCCTGCTTTAAGTTATAATATTCTAACAATATAAAGAATGTTCGCTTTTACATTTAAGAATTTGTCCACTGAAAAGTCACTTTAACCTATCAATTTGGTGGATTGCAATTCAACAACAAATTTTACCATCAGGTATAAAGCTGAAGTCATACTAAAAGAGATCATTCCTAAGTAATAGTAATATAGATACCAATCTTATTGATGATACTAAAGAGGGAACATCAAAGTTGACATATAGTTAGAAAAGCAGCCATGAAAGCTCTTGGCAAAGTCTCAAGTAAAGTTGTTCCAACATAACTCTTTTCCAAATGACAATATGTAGACATTGTTACAAAATTAACTAGATTTCATTTTATGTAACATATAGCATGCAATAAGCTCAGATTTGCAATGCAACAAGAACAATGTTGATAAATTGTATTGAACACTAATAAAGAAGAATAGCATGATTTGGCTTAAATTTAATTTCCAAGTAATTAAGAATTAAGGAAATTTCAAACAAATACCGTATTTCATCATAATCACGGTATACATGCATTGTAGGCTTCATCAAACCTTAGATGGTGCAATGGCAGAAGTGGTAACTTGACCACATTTCATTGAGTGAAAGTGATTCAAAACATCAACATGATCTGGAATGTGGCTTGGGCATTTAAGCAAGCAACTTTATGCCTTTGTCCCTGAGTAAGGCATCAAATACATAAAGAACCACAGAAGTTGATGGAAACTTTTTAGAAGTCATAGATCCCATAAAAGCAGTAACATCATTGCTTGTCCCATCCTAGACTTGGATATGTGCTCTACAAATGGATTTACAAAGGGTTGAGAAGACTAGTGCATTCCTAAATCCACCTTGGACCAATAACACAATCATACAAAAACTTGCATGCATCAATTGCCTTGTTCTTGTGACAAATATGCATTTATCAACATTTTAGAGTTAAAACCAGCATTGGAAATCCCTGTTAAGAGTAGTGCTAAATTAGCTGACTAGGTCCACTTTTCTGTTCCTAGTTTTTAGCTATTGTGGTTGAGCATTGTTTTAATTAGTCAATTTGCAAAAAAGATTTTTTTGTAGTAAGTGCTTAGAAACATAGGTCACGCTCCCCACTATCTTTTCTTAGTTGTGTATTTTTAGGATTGTTTGGTATAGTGTAAGGGCTATATAATGAGTCCATGAGGCTTCGTCTTAGCATATTAATGAAATTCATTACTTCATCCTATTAGTCAAAATTACTTTCTTGTCTTATCCTTTGTTGAGAACCAACAAATTTTTGGTATTAGAGCTTATTATTTTGAGTGAGTAGCACGTGCACCCCTATTCACTCACAGCAAAAGCCAGGTAAGGTCTATACTAGGAAAAGCAAATAATTGGTAAAGTGAGAGAAAGATCAAGTGCCATAAAAATACCAGACAAAAGCTTAATTGCAGAGCAAACTGTGAGCATTGAAGTAAACCGCCATAAAGAAAATTCAAACTATGGCAAGTAATGGCACAAACACTACCTCTTGGCCCTTAATTTCGATTTTCAAGTGGGAGAAATATCACCTATGGAGTCTCAAGATGAAGAATTTGTTCAAATCTTAGAGACTTTGGGACTTTGTTTAAGTCCCACTTGGTGGAGAACGGGTATGAAGAGCCAAATCCAACACTGCCTGAACCTAACCAACCATTATGGGAGAATCATAAGAAGGATGCTAAAGCTCTATTTTTCATCTAGTTGACAATGGATGACGAGAAATTTCTAATAGTTATAGCAGCTTCAATCCTGAAGGAACTTTAGGAAATTCTGAAACAAGAATTTTTGGGTGATAAAAAGGTAATCATAGTTAAACTCCAGTCTCTTCATCGTGAATTTGAGACTTAGGCTATGAAAGAAAAAGAGTCAATGCAAGAGTTTCTTTCTAGGGTGTCTGAGATTGTTAGCCATATGAAAACTTATGGTGAAAATGTTAGCAATGAAACTGTTGTTAGTAAAGTTTTAAGGAGTTTAACTAAGGATTTCAATCATATTATTTCTACCACTGAGGAATCTAAAGACTTATCAACTTATACATTTGATGAATTGATGGGTTCTTTGATTGCCCAAAAAGAGAGGTTTAATAGGTTCAATGAAAAATGGATGAGAAAGCATTTCGGGTGAAAGGGCAACCTTCCTTTAAAGGGAAAATAGAAAATTTTGGAAGTAGAGGCAGAGACAGAGGCAGAGGTGGTTTTCGTTGCTGAGGCCATGGCAGAGGTAAGGGATGTGGTCAATTATATGATCATCAACAATATAGAAGCATCATCTAATGCCAATATTGCAAAAAATACAATCACAAGGAACGCTGGACAAAGTAGAAACAAGCCAATTTCATAGAAAAGGTTGAAGAGGAAAGTAAGCTTTTTTATAGAACAATGTCATGTTGGTGATGTCTCTAATGATGTCTAGTTTATAGACAATGGGTGCTCCAATCATATGTATGGCACGAAGTCTTTATTTCTTGATCTTAACAAATCCCATAAGAGCGAAGTCTGACTTGGAGATGATAAGCAAATTCAGGTTGAAGGAAAAGATACTATTATCTTTAGCACAGTTGAAGGTAATGTCAAACTTCTTTATAATGTCCAATATATGCCTAGTCTAGTTCATAATTTGTTAAGCGTTGGAAAACTTATAAGCGCTAGATATGCAATATTGTTTGATGATGAGTACTGTGTCATTAGGCATAAGAAAACTAGATAAACCATAGACAATGTTCTCATGTCTCAGAATAATTTGTTTCCTCTTAAAGTGTCCATTATTACAAATTATGCATTAGTTGCTACGGGGACCAATGAACCAAAATTAAGACATTTACTTTATGATCATTTGAATGAGAAAGGTTTGAAGTTGCTAAGTCACAAAAACATAGTTCTTGGATTTTGTAAAGGTTGTGTCTATAAGAAACAAATCAAAATTCGTTTCCTGTAAACAAGTCTTGGAGGGCTTCTACTTGTCTTTAATTGATTCATGTTAGTGTATGTGGTCTAATGAGTGTGGAGTCTTTGAGTGGAAGTAAGTACTTTGTGGTGATTATTTATGATTACAGTCGAATGAGTTGGGTGTACTTCTTAGAACGAAAATAAAAAACTTTTGGTTGTTTCAAGAACTTCAAAGCAATGGTGGAGAATCAGAGTGGGTGTCACATAAAGGCGCTCCGATTAGATAGAGGTAGTGAGTTTACCTCTAATGAATTTAATATTTTCTGTGATGAACATAGTATTCACATGGAATTGACAACATCATACACCCACAACAAAATGGGGTAACGGAGCGAAAAAATCGAATGATCGTTGAGATGGCCAAGAGTATGATGATAGCAAGTTGACTTCCAAAAGGGAAAAAGTTGTAGCAACGATATTGTATTTACTGAACCTCTAGCCAAATCATGAATTGTACTCTATATGAAGCATAGAAAAGTCAGAAACAAGGGGTAAGTCATTTGAAATTGTTTTGTTGTATAGCTTTTGTCTTAGATGCATCTTTACATCGCACCAAACTTGATTAAAAAATATAAAAAATGCATTTTTGTTGGTTATAACACTCAATCTAAAGCATATAGGTTATGTAATCCTACAAATGGAAAAATAATTATCAGCCGAGATGTAAAGTTTAACGAAGAAGAAACTTGGGTGTGGAATGAAAACAATGGTACAGTGGTGGTGCCACCTTAAGCTCATATTCTGGGAGATACTAAATCTACTATTGCTAATCAAACAGAACTAGCAAGCTCTAATGATCAATCTAGCGAAAACAACTCTCTGTCACCTCCTAAGAGCCTATAAACTCCAACAAATTCAAGCTTTTCGAGTGAAAAACCTCTTAGGAAGTTCTGTTCCTTGAGTGAAATTTATACTTCCAGTAATTATGCTTTATATGCATTTGAAGTTAATTATGATGAAGCTGCAGAAGAATAGGTTTGGGAGAAAGCCATGAATGAGGATGTGTAAGCTATATAGAAAAATAAGACATAGGAGTTGGTTGATGTTCCAGAAGGAAAGAACATCATCAACCTCAAATAGGTATACATAACGAAATACAATATTGATGGGACAATTCAGAAACACAAAACTGGTTTCGTTACAAAAGGTGCTTACAACAAGAAGGGGTTGATTTTGATGAGATGTTCTCTCCGATAGCTCGCTTTAAAACTATGAGAACTTTCCTTGCTTTAGCTGTGCAATTGGAATTACTTATATTTTAGTTCGATGTAAAATCTACCTTTCTAAATAGAGAGTTGAAATAAGAAGTGTATATATCTCAACTTAAAGGTTTTGTTATTAATGATTACAATAAACTTTACATGATGAAAAGGCTTTGTATGGCTTCAAGCAACCACCTCGAGCATAGTATAACAAGATTGATGGTTATTTTTTAGAGAATGGATTTGAAAGGAGTAAACAACAAACCTTTATATGATGATGCAAGGTAAAACTAATTTCATATTGGTTTGTCTCTATGTTCATGATATTATTTACATGGGGTCATATGATTCTCTTGTTGTTGAATTCATGTCTTGCATGTTGAAAAAATTTGAGATGTCCAATTTGGGTTTATTATATTACTTCCTTGGACTTGAAGTGAAACAATGTCCTAATGGGATTTTTATTTCCTAACGAACGTATGCTACTAATTTAATAAAGTGTTTCAACATGCTTAATTGTAAGATTGCCCCAACTCTTATGAATGTTAATGAGGCACTCATTGCTAATGATGGTATTTGGCAAGTGAAAAATACTTTCAAAGAATAGTCGCTGGTCTGAATTACTTGTCTCTTACAAGACCAGATATAGCATTTTCTACGAGTGTTATATCCAAGTTCATGCATAATCCAACAATACATCATCTTAGGGCATCAAAGAGGATTCTCCATTATATAGCTGGAATTGTTGACCTTGGACTTTGGTACTTAAAAGTATCAGACTTCATATTATTTGGGTTTACAAATAGCAATTGGGTAGGTTTGTTGGATGATAGAAAGAGCCCTTTTTGGTATGATTTTTCTTTTAGTTTCGGTGATATTTTATGGAGTTCAAAGAAGTAAGAAGTGGTGACATTATCTTCATCTTAAGTAGAATATATAGTTGCCACTGCATCAACATGTCAAGCATTATGGTTAAGGAAGCTGTTAGCTGATTTTCTATAAAAAAACAAGCTGATGTAACTATGATTTGCTATGACAACAAATCAACAATTGCAATGAATAAAAACATTTCACAGTAGAACTAAGCACCATGATATTCTCTATCACTTTATCCAAAATCTTATAGTTGAAGGAGCTATTGAAATGAAATTTTGTGGAAAAAATGAGCAGGTTGCAAATGTTTTTACCAAGTCTATGTCATTTACAAAGCATGACAAGTTCATACTGTATATGGGTGTTATAAGTTTTGAAGCAAGAGGGGAGTGTAGTGCTTTAAAAATTAGTTGACTAGGTCCACTTTTCTGTTTCTAGTTTCTAGCAATAATATCTTCTATTCCTAGTTTCTAGCTATTGTGGTTGAGCATTGTTTTACTTAGTCAATTTGCAAAAAAGATTTTTCTATAGTAAGTGCTAAAAAATGTGGGCCATACTCCCCACTATCTTTTCTTAGTTGTATATTTTTAGGATTGATTGGTATAATGTAAGGGCTATATAATGAGTACTTGAAGCTTTCTCTTATCATATGAATGAAAATAAGTACCTCATCCTCTCAGTCAAACTTGCTTTCTTGTCTTATCTTGTGTTGAGAACCAACAATATCATCTTTCCCTAACATCTCAAAGAAATAAATGGACACCTATTATATATTTTAATTAAATGAATATAGTAACTGACTCAACCAAAACCTAAGTAAAGAAGAAGAGAATTAGGAAACAATAAAAAATGAGAATAAGAGAGATAGTGAGAGAAAAGGCAATTTTTTTTATGTTATATTAGGTATGAGTAGTTCATTGTACAACTGCCACTTTAAGGAAGAATACAAGCTAATACATGAGGGCACATATCCCAATTGTTATAATTGTCTACTTGTTTAAATGATATGTATATGAAGCTACCATACGATGTCGCCATGGTCTTTTTCTTGATTTAATTTTCTACATCAAATTGTTCCCCCTCAAAAGCATTGTCTAAGAGATTTATGTTTGCGAATCCTCTCTACAACTCGAATATAGAGTCTCATGTTGCATTTTTAATTATACCATTTGACTGATGGACCAGGTAGTGTATTGTTGATTTATTGTGGATTTTGAGCATTTTTTAACTAAAATAGCAAGTGGAATATGCTATGTGATAACTATACTAGCTAGAAGTTCTACAGAGATCATCAATCAACATGAATTTTGTGAGTTAAGATATGTGAAATATAGGGCGTGTGATTGTGTTTCGGATAAAAATAATGTATAAGCTACCTTGCCATTCTTTTTTTGAGATCTTGTAAAGATTATAATGTAGTGGAGAAAGTTTTTGATTAATCCATTTTTGTAATAAGTGTTGTGTTGTAGGACTGTTAACTTGAGCATCACTCAGTCCCTTACCAAATTTTTTTTTAATCATCTTCCCCTACCAATTTTCTTTAATCGTCTTATTACTTCATTCAATGGTAAGCTTGTTTCAGATAGAATTTGTCGACATTAAAGTTGTTTCTTTGTTTCTCAAAGCCTAATCAATAGCTAAAATTTTTGAGTCTCCTACCATATAAGGGACATGAATAGGAGGCTGATATTCATATAGAATAAATTAATGGCTGTATGATAATTAGTGTTGAATTATTATTCCATCAAAAAGATCCCACTCATCTTACTTATAAGGATTCTCAATGCTTAAGCATCTAAGATATGTTTTTAGAACTTTGTTGGCAAAGAGGGCATATTTAACACTAAGGTTTACATTTGTCGACAATTTCCCTAACATTTTAAAGAGTACAAATTAAACCCTATAATTTGACAAATGTTACAATTCAACCTTAAATTAACAAAGAAACTGACGACAATATGACCCGTCAGTTTTCTACCAGGTCAACAATGACCTGACATTTGTTTATAATATTTTAATATTGAAATAAGTACTATGCTTCCACTTGGATCTGACATAACAGTATAAGATCCATATATTTAAATTATAAAATTTAAATTAATCTAATATTAAAAATTATGGGACCTGCTCAAATAATTTAATTCTAATTTTCGTTAACTTAACAAATTAACTTAACTAATTACTAGTGATGTAAAAACCAAATTGAACCCACCGGTTCGATCGAGTTAAACACAAATCGGATTGGTTTCCTATTTGATTTTTATTTTTGATCGTTGTCAATAAAAAAATTGGTTGTTAAATATTAAACCGGTCAATTTTGAAATATTAATTGTCTTACTAAGAAAAACAAGGAGAGCAAGAGCACACACTCGGACAAAAATACCATTTTAGATAAAAATAAAGAGAAAAAATCAAAGCTGGATGAACAAAAGGAAGAATTTAAAGTCAAATAAACTTTATTATGAAAAAGAGGAAGCATTTACTTTGATGTATGATGAAAGAAAGACAGAAGAAAAAGATAGAGAAACATAACCACCTATTCACAAATCACCAAAGGCATCAATTTCTTCTTCTACCTTTCTCTATGCATGTATGTATTATCTCCAACTCAAACCCCAAAACCAAAATAAACCCACTTTTAATCATACAATGAGGCATCTTGCTTGGGAGTAATCATACAATGAAGCAAAGCACAAACATAAAGCAAGTAAAGACAATGGTAAAGGTGACAAATGTGTGTCATTTTGCACAACTCAAAAGGAAGTGAGAACAACATAATATTAGTGTACTGAAGACAAAAGGTGAGATCTTAATCTAGACCATGCATATGATAATAACAGAGATTGAGAGGGAGGAGTAGAAAGATGAAGCAAAAGGGCAAAAATAGTTATAAAAAAATTCAAAGAATGGAGAGAAAAAGATAACAACTGTCTACAATTGTTCTTGGGAGTTGTTCTTGAAAGTTGATATACACTAACAAAACATTGAAGTTGTTCTTGAAAGTTGGGCATATAGTAACATGATAACTTTATACATCTTATAAGATTTGCTAATGGAAGTAGGAATTTAACCACTGATTTTTTTTCAAAGAGACGTGAAACTAGTAACTGAAATATATATAACGACAAGATGTCATGCATAAAATTTAATACATGAGTTATAGATACATTTTAAATTTTATAATATACCAAATTAAGACCTTTAGGAATATTAAGTTATGAATAATAAATTATAATAAAATTATTCACTTTTTTTTAAAAATTAATCTTTACATGTTATGTTCAAGATATATCTATTAAAAAAAGCAAACATTAAAATCAATTCATTTTAAATTTTATATACCAAATTAAGACCTTTAGAAATATTAATTTTTACATGTTACGTTCAACATATATCCATTAAAATCAATTAATTAAATAATAAATGGATTCATTTTTAATGATAAGAGTTATTATTGTTTAAAATAAATTAAACTGAACAAATTTATCACAATTTGTCTTTGTTGTATCTCTCTCTCTCTTATCATATCATTTCATGATTGATTAAAACATAATCTTTATTAGGCAGAAAGAGAGAGGAGCAATTAAACTCAAACTACACTTTTTAATTTTTTATTTCATGTTCCATTAATGTTAAAATTTAAAAATAATTATTTTATTTAACAATTATCTCCTTCAAGTGACTAACAAGATTTAAACACTTAAACAAATAAATAAATCACAAATTATATAAATCACTTAATAAAAATATCTGACAATCTCTCACTTTACTGGTGTAACATAATTATGGTTTAATAATATAACATAATAAGTATATAATAAAGGTTGGACTTTTTAATTTTTACTTTTTTATAATTAAACTAAAACTAAAGAGAATTATAATTATTGTACATTTTAATAGGACGTGCTCCTTCTTATGTATCATAAAATTAGTTCAAAATTTAATATATTCTATAATGTAATGAAGTAAAAATTGGATCTAATTGGCCGATTCGACCGGGTTAAACACGAACTGGATTGGTTTTTGGTTTGATTTTTACTTTTTACCATTCTCAACAAAAATTGGGTAGTTTATTCTAAACCGAGTTGTCTTACTAAGAAAAAGAAGAAGAGTAAGAGTAGATGCGTAGACAAAAACCCTATTTTAGATAAAATAAAGAGAGAAAATCAAAGTTAGGCACAGAAAAGGAAGAATTTGAAGTTAAACAAACCTTATTAAGGGAAAGAAGAAGCATTTACTTTGATGTATGATGAAAGAGAGCAACAAGAAGAGGAGAGAGAAAGAGAACCATCCAGTCACACATCACCAAAGCCATCAAGTTCTTCTTCTATCTTTCTCTACGTATGTATGTATTATCTCCAACTCATACCCCTAAAATCAAAATAAATTGACTTTTAATCATACAATGAGGCATTTGGGTTAATCATACAATGAAGCAAAGCACAAACCCAACGAAAACTAAAGATAGTGGTGAAGGTCATAGATATGTGTCATTTTGCATAACTCAAAAGGAAATAAGAACAACATAATATTAGCATGCTTAAGACAATGGGTGAGATCTGAATCTAGACCGTGCATATGATAATGATAGAGATTGAGACGGTAGAGTAGAAAGATGAAGCAAAAGGGCAAAAATAGTTATAAAAAAATCAAGGAGCGAAAAAAAAAAAGAAGATAACAGTTTTCTATTGGAAGTTGATATACATTAACAAAACATTGACGTTGTTCTTAAAAGTTGGGCCTATAGTAATAAGATAACTTTATATGTCTTATAGAATTTGGTAAGATTTGCTAATGATAGTAGGAATTTGACCACTGATCTT
>JANZLD010000006.1:71479807-71497373 GCA_026413575.1 Erythroxylum carthagenense
AGTCAAACTTTCTTAATTCTCCAAATTCTCACACTTTTACTATTTATTTCTTACTTTTCAACTTCCATTTCAATCAATTCATTCACTATCAATTCCATTTAAACTCAAAAACACCCTTTTAGGCCATAATTAACCATAAACATCAATAACAAAAGCATATTTCACCTATCTTAATCTCATACAATAATTCACATTCTTAAATTATCTTTTTCTTTGCACAAGAATAATTTACCACAAATTCCTCATCTAATGTCAATTTATACTTCAAAATTTCAAGAAAAGTTCAGGATAAAAAAAAATCATCGTTCACTTAGCGGCAATTCGCCACTAGTTCTTGGTTTCACCAGTGGTGGTTTGCTGCTGGTTGGCGACTCACCAATGGTGATTCACTGCTGGTGGCAATCAAGTATCAACACATCCAGATAACATGTGAAATTTTCCAAAATGCATATAATCAAAAATATCATACCCATATTCAATTTTTCCAAAATAGACAAAAATTTTGATTTTCTTTATAGCAATTAATTTTCTAGAATTAAAAAAAGTCAAAAGAACCATTCATGGCTTAGGCAGATGAGAAATATAAGACAATTTCTAGAAGTAGATTTGCAAAAGCAAGAACAATGAAACGCGGAATAAAATTTTCAAAAACACTGTTTTTGGAATTAATTACAACTTAAGCCTTAATTTTTAATCAAATCAATAATAATCAAACATTTTTAATCCAATTATAGAATTAAAATTTTTTCTAGAATCATCATTGGAAAATTGGAACGAGATCCACTCCTCACATCAGCAGAATAATAAAGAAACTTCTTTGTGTTTTGATTTCTCAAAATCAAAATTATTTTAATTCTATAAAATGATTGAAAGTTATATCATAATAAGCGTAAATTTTAATTCGTATCTTATTTTGAAGCTTCTTGTCGTATCTTTTCAAACGTTTTCGAAACTAGTCTATCTCATTCACCATAATTGCACAAATATCTAGCCCTAATAGTATCCACAAAACAGGTTGAGAGAACTTTGTAACTCTTACAGAAAGGGCTAAGCAAAGAAGTGATAGTTTCATTAGAGCTTTTATAATAGGTTTTAAACATTTTAATACTTTAATTGAAATTAAATTCTAATTTTAAATAAATTTAATTAAAACTACCAATAATTCTAATTTAATACCAGTTATGCCCAAATAACATTAAGTATCTCATATTGATTCTTATTTTTTAAATGTTTCTCAAACTTTACAATTAAGTCTAACTTAATTAAAATATATTTGCTCTCTTCAACTTATTATTTATGTGAGACCCTTAGGTTCTCAAATATATTGACAATATATACAAATTATAATCCTAAATTATATTTAGGATTAAATAAATTAAACTCCTTTAAATTATCATTAATTCTCTAATTAAATAATTTATATCTATAGATTAAGATCGACATCTAACAACACATCATAAGTATCCAAATATTTAGGAATGTCAAAGTAGTTTTAATTAGCCTTTTCATGCATCATTTTTCTATATAATTCAATCATTCCATCTTTAAATGTTCTGACTAGACATAGAGCATAGAATTAATGTCTACTCAATTGTGTTCAGTCATATTAGTTCTCCGTCATTTGCTAATGGTTCAATTAACGAAATTTGTAAATTTTTACAAAACTTTATTTTACCTTAGCCAAAGATTTCTTAAATAAATATAATCGAGAATAACAGAATATTCTCCCTAATTACTTTAAGGCTATGAATTTTATTTTGATCATTTATATATTCTTATAATTCATACTACATCTAATGACAATTGGTTGAACTACTCATAGATAAAATAGATCATTTTTTTTAGAAATCATAGATAAAATAGATCATAAGAGTATTAAAATATAGCAATCTCTATATAAGATAACTTTGAAAATCTCAAGTTAAACGATCACTTATACAATTTTACAATGAGAATTACCATTTAAATACAAGTAAGTTTTCGAGTGAATTTTTCATATGAGGTCAGTTTAATAAAATTGATCTCTAACAAACATCATATGTTTATTAAGTATTTCCATATTTTAGCCTATAAGATTAATCACTTTCTTCATAATAAAAAACATAATGTGTATTAGTCTTTTTACATTCTATTAATGTTCAGTCTTAATAAAATAACGACTAGAAATAAATTTCATAATTATAATCTCATCATAATTTTATTTGTAATATATAATCGTCTCGTGAGAATACATTTAAATATATACAAGATAAATAATACCTTTAAATATTTTATCACTTAAATACAGCAAACCGATTAGCTCTAGGGGGTAATTTTATCACACACTCATAAGGTCCATAGCAAGAGTTCTCATACGGTAAACAGATGCTTTATCATCTGTCGAAAGGGCGTTCGAATTGAATAACGCTGACTTCTTGTTGCAAATCAGCATGTCTGCTCATGCTTGATAGATGTTCGATGAAATGACAGAGACTGGTACATCTATCAGGTCAATTAGAATTCGAATGTTGCTTCTCGTGCATGCTTACTTCTCCCGGAACGAAGATTAGGTGGTATGCTTCTTGCAATGTAAACATGCAACGTAGACATCCAACGTTCGAGCTGCTAGTTTTAATGCCCCAGGCAAGCTTTACAGTTAAGTTTGTTTTTATTGACACCTGAAGCCTATAATGTAGCGATTTGCAATTTGTCGGCGTTGTGTGCTCCATGTTCCTAACGTCCTAAGGGCCAAGTCACTCGTCTTGTCTCCGTCGGTTCTTGCCCAGAACAACTAATCATTAAGAGCTCTTATTTTATTTTAAGTTAAAGACAACGAATCAGTTAAATCTGAATCCGTAAATTATTAATCATAAATTTACAAACCATGTAAAAATATTCCTAGTTTCTAATTTCCTAAATAATTCTAAATTTTCTTTAAAATAATTAAATTTAATTCAATTATTGTTTTGAGTATCCCAATCTTTTAAAGATCTTCTTATTCAAATTGTCGATATCTTTATCTATTTATTTTTATCTTCAATTTTATTTATTATATCTTATACAAATCAAATTACTACTTTTTTAAAATATTGAATATTTTATCTAGTTTTTAACTTTATTTCAATCCTTTAAATACCACTTTAAATATTTCATTTTAAAATTCATTTTTTAAACTATCAATCACATATTTTATTTTTTATTTAATATAATTTTACTTTCCAAATATACAAAACCTGTTTCAAAAATTTTCAAATATACAAAAACCTTTTTCAAACCTATATAGGTATTTCAAGCTCTCTATTTATTATTTTAAGGCGTCCAATGATTGTCACTAGTACTTTATAAAAGTTGCATATGACTTTGTATTTCAGGAAGTTAATCAGTATGTTTTACAACTCTTGTCGTCTTATGCGACTCTCCATCTTGATTGAACAAGCAAAGACTATTAAAGAACCAAGAAGATTCTCTGGTTTTCAAGTCTTCTTGAAAAGACAAGAAAATTACAGGTCATCTCAGTGGCAGATCTCTTATTCCTTTGAAAACCAACCACATCCAAATAGAAAGAAGAAAACTTGATTCATCAAGAACAGACCAAATAGAGTTAAGTCAAGACAGATACTTCATTACAACAAAAGATAAACAAACCTTTAAATGGTTATTACAGTAATCAAACCTCAAAATTCTTTCATTAGCACGCTCGCTGCACCTACAAGAAAAGTAAAATCCACCGACCTCCAGGCCTAGTGGCCCAACATCACCTGACCTGTGACCTCACCTCAAAATTGTCGAAATTATGTCTTCCCACTCCCACCCTCTTGTTTCTGTCCATCTTCTTGACCCTTACCACTTCTTGAGCTTTACCTTGTACGGACTGCCCCGTTTCTCTAGCCTTCTGCCCCACTTCACCCGCTGTGTCCTGCACGCGCCTCTTTGCATGCTCCACCTGCTCCGGCAACCGCATACGACGAAGATACCTAGCCATCCACGACAGTGAAGACAGTGCAGTGATCCCGAAGGCTCCTGAAGTAATAAACCCTAACACCGAAAAAGCAATAACCAAAGCTGCAGGCAACAAAACTGGGCTACAGATCACGAAAAGTGGAGTCGTAACAGCAAGTCCGATCAGGGTTCCGGTGAGGGTCAACCCCGTCAAGAGGAGGAGGAAACCGCCGAGTGGCAACAGAGTCACAACGGCCAAAGCCTGTGAAGAGGAAGGACCGGGACCCTTTTCAGGAAGGATGGTTTTGGGGCCCGCATCGCATTGTCGCTGGTGGTGATCGGCCATTGTACGGTTTTTTTTTTTTTTTAGTGAAATATGTTCAGAGGAAGAAATTATATTAAGAAGAAGAAGCAGAAGAAGAGAAGGACACGTGGAGTGGGTGGAAAACATGTGGCAGTGAAGTGGAAGAAGAGGGCTGCATGGCTTTTGTATACGTGTTTGATGTCTTTCTGTGCGAGCTTGGTAAAAATTGTATAGGTCTTACCTAGGAGTAGGAGGAGGTGAGTGAAAATGTCACTCCTGTAACTATGTTGGCTGAAAATCCTAAAACATGTCGATGGATATGAATCTCCAGAGAGGAAGAATTCGGAATCGGGCCAAGGGTTATGGACTGCGTTTCTCTTAAGAAATTTAATGGACCCTCACTTCTTTCACCAAATGAGCCTTCATCTAAGATGCCATGAGGAGTAGCTTCGAGTTATCGCCAAATGGGCCTTCGCCTAAGATGGCATGAGGAGTAACTTCCGAGTTATGACGTGTGCTTTAAGAATACATGTTAAAATATCATTGTTTTCTTTCTCTGTTAGTGTAAATAGAGAGTAATATATTTCAATAGGAATTATCTTTACCAAATAGATTTTTAACATAATTTATCAAATAAATACAAAAATTGTAAAACAATCAAACAATTAATTAATTTCCCACCAAGAATACGTACGGACCTATGTCAATAGGTCGTGGTTTAGCATAATTTTATCGCTTCATAAAGAAAAAGATGGAAGTATCATCGAATCGGGATGCTACCATATTCTAATGGGCAAGATTCCATTAACATGCACCAAAACAAAAGATTACGTTAATGGCGATTGTCATTTTCAACAAGTCAGAACGTATCTATATATGCTCCAAAGTTGCATGCTTTCTGCGCATTTTATTATACTCAACGGCCGTTCACAATGATGCATGAAGTGTGACAACTAGATATTCTTTTTCTCTTCCATATCTACGTGATCTGGGAGCTGGAACAATATCTTGTAAGCTATAATGTAAAGTCAAGAATTAATCATATGTTAACTATGCGACAAATCAAGTTTAATGTTAGTAGCGAGCATAAATCACCAAACTGACTAATGAATTAATTCTTAAAGCGGCTCAAGGGAGAATGTCACATGAATGGAACCAGCAATGTTCTCAATCAAAGTGCCTATATTTGGCTACCCTTATTGTTAAAGGTATTCAGCTTCTTTTTGAAGAAGAAGCGAAGGTTAAGAAAAAATATCATTTCGTCATTGTGTTTTATTTATGCACAACACTGATCGCAACCATCATGCCTATCATCATTGGTATGATCTGACAAACCCAATACTTTGTACTGTTAAAGTTGGGGAACCCTAGCCTTTTTATAGTTTACTAAAAGTATTCTATTTGCACTAACCGCGTAAGAAAGTATTCTGTTTTCCTAGACCTCGTGCAAGTGGCGTGATTTAAAGCCCTAGCGGTAGGTAGATGGCAGTGGCTTGTTTCTTTATATAAACCAACCCTAAACGTGATGTTAATTAAGTCTAGACTTCAAATAAAAAGAGAGGGAAAAAAAAGCATACAAGTATCAACACAATCTAAACGACATCATTTTATAGAGGTTGACCGCTAGGTATTCTCAAATTAAAATTATAAAAAATTAATAATGTTTAAAAATTAAATATATATTAATAATATGTCAATTCTTAAGGGGGTTTAACTAATTTTACCCATTATTATAATAAAAAGTAGGTGATTTTTTATTTTTTTCTCTTTTGTCTCAGCTATTCTAAGTTTTATCATTGTCTCACATTTTTTTATTTTTGTGTAGCTGTTTCTCTCTTTTTTTTAAAATAACTATATAACCTTCCTTCTCTTCCTATAAACTCCTGTAAGAACTATTACTTAAATCTACCTTTGCTCTTACTAAAAACCCCTTTATTACCATAAACTACTCGTTTCACATATTATTATGAAATAAAACATGAGTAGTTTTATTTACTTATTATTTTTCAGTTGTTTATATTACACTATAAATATTAGAATTTGTATTAGATTGATTTTATTGCCCATAAATGATAATACTTCGTATTTATTTTATGTTTCACATTTATGCATATTAATTAAACTAACCTTTTTATACGTTATATTTCTGATATTAGCATATAATATTTATATTTTGTAGTTTATTATTTATTATTATTTTATTATCTTTAATAATTGGTAAATCATCACTCTCTTCTTTTATTATTTTTATTAGTACTTTAATTTATTTCATGCTTTAAATCATTGCTTTATTTACATTGTTTAATACTTCTCATTTCACAAACTATTTTTATCATGCTTTCATTATATTCACTAAAATGTTAATAAATTAATTTAAATAGAAAACACACTAAGTTATAAGAACAATATATTTTAGACAATTAATAATTATTACTAGATAAAAACATAATCTAATACTACAAGAAATAAATAGTAACAAATTAGTACATAAAGTTACTGAAAATCAATTAAAACTATGCATACACAATTATAAATATTATCTAAACCTTAAATAAGTTATGTCTTCTCGTTGTTAAGAATTTTAGTAAAAGGATTAAACAAAGAATTAGTCTCTGTAAGATAAAAAAAAAATACAATGAATTATTATACTCACAACCAATAATAATAAACTAAAATTTAGAAAGATCATATATCTTATTATAAGAATTACAATTACTAGCTATGTGTTGACTAATAAATTATGAACAAATCATTCTATAGTCAATTTAGTAATAACTAGTTTTTAGGACAACTAAAGCATTAGTAAGATTAGCACCTAACCGAATCGCAACAACATAACAACAATCTAGTCTTGTTTTATACATTGTCAAAACAATTATTCTGGCAAAAAACTTTTGAATGTCCTTAAAGACATTTTGTAATTACAGTCTTTTGCAAATTTTAGTCCTATTATATGTATGTCTTCCTACGGGAACTCTACATCGGATATTATTCCAAAACAATCGGCTTCAACTTCTTTTTTACATAAAGCTCAATCCCCAGAATATTGATCTTAGTTTATGCATGAAGTGCTTTCGGCATTTAATGAATTTCTTTTATCAAAGTCTGAAAAATCAAAAGCATTCCCGTTGAATTTGGTTCATGATACTTTACTATAAAGCTTATAGATGCATTTATTGTATTTCTACCCAACAATGGTTGGTATGATTTCCCCACTGATGCTTGTACCATTATCTTTTGGCTAAAATTTCCACCCTCCATCTTAGAGGGCATCGTTCGAGTGTTCTATTAGGCTAAAGAGTTTTGGGGTTTATAACTGTTTCTTTGGTTTCTATACTTTGACTCATAGTCATATAAGATTGTATAATTTTTAATGCTCTTGATGGGGATAGGTAGGTCCATTATGTTTATATTTTAAGCAAGAAGAAAGTGTCCAAGCTTGCCTAGGTTCCGCATATGAGATTCATAGCCAAAGGTATATTTATATATGATTTAAAAGCAATTAGCATATAAAAGACGAGAGGGGAGGATCAGAAGAGAAGATTTGGAATTTAAGTCCTTGGATAGACTAATCATTCTTCTCTGGGAAGGTTCAATCTTTTCTCTTAGTTATGTTTAGTTGGACATAAAATTTTTAATGAAATATATTAAAATGAAATGGTTTATAATAGAATAGGGTGTAATATTAGAAAATTTTTGTTTGGAAGAAATGGAAAGGTTTATAATGTAATGTAGTGAAATATTATTTGGATGAAAGATTTATAATGTAATATAGTATAAAATTGTTTATTATTTTATATTTTATCCTAGACTCTCCAAATTGAAGAATTTTTATTTTTACTGTTTAGAATGAAATGAGATATAATATGAAACCTGCCTCTTCCATCTCATTCTATTCCATTCTATTATAAAACTTCTTCCTAAATAATAAAATAATATTCCATTATATTATTAAACCCCATTCAAACATAACCTAAGCAGCTAACCTTTTGTGAGGAACTAATATGACTAACAGTAAATTGTGTTATTGGAAACATTTATTTATATGAACTGTGATTTTTACAAGGTGAAAGTCTAATTTTTTTGGCTGTTGGAAAAAGAAAATAAAACAATTACATGCATAATAAGCTAATGATATGCATGTTCTTTTTAAAAACATGCATATTTTAAACCTTCACCTGACCGTAATGAGATTGAGCCTTTATACACAAAGTGTGACGAAGAGCGTAAACCTTGATTTGAATCGTAATGTTTTTTTTTTTTTATAACGTTAGGTCTATTGTAGAGATCTTTGGCATCTTCAAAGAAGCTTAACTCCAGATTAAAGCTCGCTACTTCTGAACGCTAGAAACCTTTCACTAAAATTTGCAGGGATCCTCGGCTATGATTAAAACTCATTTTGAAATAGCTACATCATGGATTTCTCTGGACGGGATCTGCTGGAAAACATCATCTTTTTAACTCATTTATGTTTCAGAAATTGTTACGGTTTGATCTAATTGTAAGGTATGAGACTTGAATCTCATATTGATTAAATACAAAATTGATATGAAATTTATAAGAACTTTGGACTCTCTACGCTCATAAGCTAGCTTTTGAGATGTGACTTTCCTAAAGTCCTTATCAATTGGTATCAGAGCCGATCTTAGAGTGGTGGCCTGGGAGTGCCAGTCGTGACCAACGTGACCGTGACTAACAAGGATCTCAGCGTGGTGACCTGAAAAGTGTCAGTCGTGACTAACATGGTTGTGACCAATAAGAACATTGGTTCTTATGAGAGGACGAATATTACGGTTTGATCTAATTGTAAAGTATGGAACTTGAATCTTATATTGATTAAATATAAATTGATATAAAATTTATAAAAAATTTAAGCTCTGTACTCTCTCGTAAGCTAATTTATGGGAAGTAACTCTTCAGAAGTCCTTATTAGAAACTAATGATAGATATGCAATCAATGACAGCATGATAAAAGTTTTACTCCTTAGGTAAGAGTTGTGAGCAGATCGCAGTACATGCATGTCAAAGAAATTTCAATCCCTTCCCTGTAAAAAGGCACAAATGATGGTGTACTTTTACGTCACTTCACAGTCCCACGAGGAGGAAATGAATATGAAACTTCTCTCTCCTTGTTTTTTTGAACTTTTTTCTTGTTTGCAGAACATAAACAGGACATGCGTTTACCGTCAGGTGTTAGTCCCTACCAAAACCTACCACTGTTTGCTTCTTCATTACGTCTTTAAAACTTGCAGAGAGAAAGATTGATGGGTTTGACAGATTCTGAATCCTGAATCACCGTCTGTTCCATTCTTCACAGTTCCAAAGGCCCAACAATAACTTCATAAAGGCCTCATGACTCTGACTTCGCCTTCTGATCGTATCTGATCCAAGGAAACATGTTGACATCACACGCTGTTAAGCCTTTATCCGCCTGTGTCCGCTTGTATATAAAAGCATACACAATCTGTATACATTCACTGTTAATGTACTTCGGCTGTGTAATATAAATGTCTTGATGCAATAAGGAAGACTTTTCCACGGTCGAGACATGAGAAGGGTCAGATATTAGATTTGGTTCACCAAAAATTCCAAGAAAGATAAAGTTGAGGATTTGGTAATCTCGAGAAAGGTAACTGAAGTGAGAAGATGATGAATTAAAGGACAATAGACGTGATTCTCTCTCCCTCTACACACATTTCTCTGTGTCCCTAAAAATCACAAATTTTCTTTGCAATTCGATTTTGACAGGTTAAATTTTGATTAATTTTGTAGGGCTGTTACTATTATAATGTGTATGTCACAGCAATCTGTTTATGAGTTTAGGAGTGTCAAGGAGAGAGCTACAGAGTCTGACAAAAAGTGAAGCAGAAACTGAAGAGATAGACGTGTTTTCTGATGAAAGCTTTCGTACCCTTACACAAAAGGTAATGGCTAGGAGAGAGGATGAAAAGAAAAGAACTAGACAGTCGAAGAAACTAAGGAAATTCTCAGTCATCTCCTCCGCTCAGACCATATTATAAGTCACATCTCTCTCAGGCCATATTGTTAGGATTTTAGTTCGAAGGTATAATGTTGGTTCTGAGAAAACTACAATCACCCTCTATTTTCTTTTTTTTTTTTCCTTGAGATGAAAAGATATCTATGTGCATTCACATTTTTTAATAATGTAAATATATAATAACTGAAGATTCTACAACTCTGTTATCCAAAAAAAAAAAAAAAGAGAGAGAAGATTCTACAACTCTAGGTACGAAACCCTAACCCTAAACTACATTGAGTACATATCTATATAGATACGTGCGATATTTTGAAATAAAAAGAAATAAATATTACTTGTTATTTGCTTTAACTACTGTTAGAAGTTCATGCGGTCATGCGTAAATAGAGATAGGGGCTTGAGTGTTTGAGCTAACAATTGAAGCACAACTAGGGGATGATTTAACTCCTGTGTGAGAGTGAGAGAAAGGTACGAAAATAGTGTTAGGACTTCTGTTTCAGGGTCTACAGTTTTGCCTACAAAAGTAGTGGTTGAAAACAGTGAGAGGTTGTCCTGGGAAAGTAGTGAAACATATTAAAATAATAATTGTTTAAAAAAAAGGCTGAAGACACCTTACATGGGAGAACATGATCTACTTTTATGAATCGGATCCAATGAGGGTGGTGCACTGTTTCCTACTGTATTGATTATTTACAATCATATGAAAGAAGTAAGAGGTTTTGCATAAGCAAAGCTACAAGATCTCTTTATAAGATTAACTCGAAAGTAATTGAGGGTAAAAAAAGTTGGAATTTATGCACAAAATCATGTTCTTTCTTTAACATTTTGAGCTTGAGTATCTAAAGTACTGGCCAAAAAGAGAAAGAAAGATGGAACATTTGCTGAGTTTATGCGTTAGGGGAAACCTGTTGACCTCCTAGTACATGCGGCAGGTTCCATATCTTTAGATAGATTGCACAAATATTTCTCATTAATCAAAAGAAGATGAGTCCAAAAGCACGATTAGAAGTAAAATTTTGGTCAGCTGATAAAGTGCGACTTAGAGTTGAATTTTTATATTTTTATAAATAACTTTTTGAAATCTACGGCTAACAATTAGTTGCATAAAATTTATAGAGTAAAGTAAATCAGTGGTCCTCAAGACCAACACAGAAAAAAATAAAGAAAGGCAAGAACATATTGCGTAAAGGAGGACCAAGCCATAGACTTAGGCTAAGAGAATCCTCTTTATAAACATAACTAATGATATATCATTTATTCTTGAGCATAAATAATTAATGACACAGAAATGGGCAACTCCGGCATGTACATGCCTTGAGTTGCACTAATGACACAACAAAAGCTTCAATAACCACACACTGCTTTATTGTACACCCTTATTTATCCTGTGCTAAAACGCCGATACTTAAAGCTAATGGTTTTAGCAAGTATACTTATAATATAACAACCAGACCAATTACCCAATAAATTATTAATTAGGCAACAATAGAACTTGAGTGTTCTAGCCAAAGGGTCCATGTGAGGCTACCTAGCTAGAAACGTTATAATACCATACCAAGAGTGTTCTTGCAGGCATGCCTTGAGAGGTTGCTAAAAACCCTACATGGGATTCATGCCTGATCAACTGTCAATTCACATGCTACCGTCTCCTCCTCCTCCTTCATTGAAATTCCCTGACGGGTTATCATTCCAAGGAAGGTGATAAGGAAGAGACACGAAACCTCCTTCATTACCAATCCTTCTATTGAACTGATCAACTCCCCTTTGGCGAGATGCCGACATTGGTGTCATTGAGCTAACTCCTGACGCTGGCAATGCTGTGGGGATCTCATTGGAGGCGTAGCGAATCAGATCAGCATTCGCAGCATCAAGCTCCCTCTGCAATCTCTGAACCTGGCTTTGGAGGAAGGAAATAGCACCCACACAGCCATAAACTGGGTCTCTCACTCGTGCCTCGGCTTCATAAGCGAGAGAGTTCACGGCATCTTCTCTCTGGTGAGGTAGTACTTCATTCAGTAGCTTGGTGACATTGCTCGCTCCAAATATCTTGTGGACATTGGCAAATTTTTGAGGCTCCTCAGGTGGGAAGTAAGGGGCAAATATGCAACCCGGCATACATTTCCTTCTCAGGAATTTGCAGGCAGCACATGGGGAGTTGTAAGAGCTTGACGAAGCCATTTTTCTCTGAACAAAAGGATTTATAATCCAGAAACAAATCAAAAATTTCTTGTGGGTTTGCCTTGAATACAGAAAAACTCACACTTCTAATGAAGTTTGACGACAAATTTATATTAAAACTTTTCACAAGATTTTCATCTCTTTTCTAAGAGAAAACTGCAGAACAGAACTGCTTCCTTTTTTTCTTTTTCTTCACATTTTCCTTCAAAAGAATCGTTTTTAATTATGTTACAAGTTGTTAACTTATTACTGAAGTTTTCATTATTTAGCTATTCTAATAAGCAAATCGTCTGTACTGGGTCTAGTAGGGATATGCTTCATGATTTATAAGATGAAGTAGCATACAGTTTGTGCAACTCACCTCCCCAAGTCCTTCCATTTCTCCATCTCTCTTTCCTTCTTTATTCTTCTCCCGCTCCAACAGATCACATGAACACAAACACAAGTCTACCAAAATCCATTTATGAATCTAAATCAATCAATAATGTACCTTGAAACCTTCCTTCTTTTTATCTTCTTTGAGTTTTGTTCACTTTTTCCTTGTAGTTGTCTTGATTGTTTCTATTTTCATGTTGCTACTTCTTAATTAGGCCCTCAAAAACAATTTAACTCTTACACATTACGTTACAGCCAAATTATGTCTCCTGCTGCATGCGTCACTTTAGTTTTGGTTTCAGAATTTGTCTTTTCTATGAATTCACCAACTCCTATCCCTCAACACATCAAGCTCCTCCACATACCCTTTCTTTTACTCTCTGATTGTCCATCGATGTATACACTTTTAACTTGAGAGGATTTACAAAATGATACACACACACACACACCCTTTCTTTTACTCTCTGATTGTCCATAGATGTTTACACTTTTAGCTTGAGTTAAACTTTGATGATTAGAACAGTGCAGGTAGGCATAATTATGTATTCATATCTTTAATAAATATTGCTCATGAACAGAAATAGAAAAGCCCTAAATCAGAGGCTTTTAACCAATGGGCTGTTAGTAGTATCTGTTAGCTAGCCTTTAGCTAACCACAAAACAACAAAAACTGAAGAGAATTGTTAGACATAGAAAGGTATAAAGAAGCTACAGACGTTTACCTGTTTATGATCTAGGTTCCTTTGATCAGATGAGCAAAAGAGGACTACCTTTTTGCTCTTTCAGGGGCTGTTTCAAGAGCTAACCAAAGGTTCTTTGTTCCTTCCAAGAACAAAACTTAAACCCGTGCAAATGAAAGAACAAGCTTCACAGATTCATCATTTATGAGAGATGAGGCCTCAAAAAGGAAACCCTAACTGTAGAAAAGGAGGACGTGAGGTGTGGGAGAGAGCCAAAATGCGGTTGCTAGCAAGCAACAGGGGGATAGAGGAGGAAGGGCAAAGAGAATTTAGTAAAATTAGTGGATAGAGAAGGAATGGAGCCAGACAAAAGTAATAAATGGGAGGTACGCTATAAAGAATGGCTAATCAAATAATAATATTTGGTTTGTGGGGATGTCTCCTATTTTTCATTATATCATATGTCTCTTTCCCATGCCATATGCCAATACTATTTTTAAGTTATATCAAATATAGGCCAAACCACGTTAACTCATTTGAGAAAATGGCTCTTTGTTTCTAATATTTTAGCTATAAGCAAACTAGTAACCCAGAAAATACATATTTTATCCCAGAACAGGAACCTTGGGGATTTGTCCGTAGAAAACTAAACACTTCTCATATAATTTTACAATCGATTGAACTCAAAATTGCAAATGAATAAGTTCAATTTGGATGTAGTTATTTATTCTGTTATTATGTTATCTGTTCCTGCATGATTACCTCCAATGGTGAGTGTGTACACTACATGATGTATTTATCTTTTACTTGGTATTGGGATAACACATCAGCTTCGACCTCGTAATTAAGAGTTTACCACTAACCTCATTTTCATGAAACAGTCGATAATTGCAATATCATGAGAGTTCATTGAAGATGCACGAACATCATTTCTGCCTGCAATTAAGGAAAAGGTCCCTCTTCATTATGATTTTTAGTAGCTTTCACCTTTATGCATAATTCAACCCACATAATTTGCATTCCCTTGATTAATAATAATTAGAGTCTATCAACTAATACCAAGTATATATGTATACTAGTTTTAATTACCACTAGTTAGCATTCATACAATGTTCGTATCACAATCTCAATACTACATATATATAAACATCAACTTTCCCCTTGATTAAGGGGGCGATTGGTTAGAATGAAGAATGATAATATGAATGAGAATGAATATAGTGAGAAATAAGAATGAATATTATCATTATAATTATGATAGTTGGTTAAGAGGAATGAATGATTACCATTATCATTGATAGTGGTTGGTTTGTAAAAAAATATTTTAATTAATTAATTGCAATATATTAATTAATCAATAAATTATATTTTAATTAATTATGTGGTAACTAATTAATTAACTATAATGTAATTAATTAATTATTAATAATATTTTAATTAATTATATTGTAATTAACTAATTAATTACATTATTTTAATTAATGAATAATTATATTTTAATTAATTATAATGTAATTAATTATATTGTAATTAATTAATTAGCATTAAAAATATTTTTAAAAAAAGAGTCACTACTAAGGAATGAGTTTTATTTTTCTACTAAATAGAGGATATAAAGGATTAAAAGTGAAATATAAAACTCTTACACTTATAATGATAATCAACAACAAACCATTCACTTTTTATTTCTTATCCATTAACCTCTTTCCAAACTTATCAACCAAGCATCCCTTAAGAATGTACCAGTGGACGTCTGCAACACTATTTGTTCTTGAGGGGCAGCTTCCTAGTTCAAGGATGGCACTAAATAATGTCATATAAGATTAGATTTGCAGAAAAATATATTGGGTTGCATAATTTGCATTTGAAACTGTGAGCCTCAATTAATTAGAATCAACATTGATAGCTCCAATTTCATTATTCATTTAGTAAAAGTCCCATTTCAATGTCTCACATATTTTCCAAGAATTCACATATAATTGCATTCTTTACATGGAAGTATAAAACTTTTACCTTAAACAACTATTTTTATTAAATTATTATAAGCACTTTACTTACATAATTTATTCCAAATAACTTCAATTTCAATTTTAGAAAACAAAGTTTGGTGAATAACTGATATATATATAAAATTCTCCAAGATGGCAAAAGCTAATATATATAGAATTAATATCACTATGCGTCATCTAATAGAATTTTCTACAAATCCTAGCTAGCTATTGTTCGACATTCGGCCTACTTGGAGGGGAGGTCTCTGGCCTCAGAACTTCAAATTATGACGATTGAAACCCACTAATACTACTATGGTTTTTAGTGCACTGAAAGAAACCAGTTAGCTAGCACATGTCCTAAATTAATTACTATTGCTAGCTTGAGCTAAAAGACGTGATAGAGAGGAAAAGAATGTTCAGATTATGCATATTCCCTGTTTTAATATATATATATATATCGAATGATTGATCCCAAACTCTTTCACTTCATGCCTTTCGACATCTAATAGAGGTAAAGTGCACATATGCTCTATCAAACTATGACCTTTGAAATCGTCCCCTAGCCCCCGTCAATTTCTTGCCTCATATGATGAAACATCTCTATTCATATAACTTAGAGACTTTTCGACCAGGAGCGATGGCAGTCTTCTTCTACTTTTGACGATGTGTACGCGTTGAAAGGAAAATGCAAACCCTTCTTCTTTCGTTGATACTCTATGCTGCGGTGTCTGCATCATGAATCCTTTTTATTATTCTTTCAGAAATTAAATATTGATATAGGTGTCGAGGCTTGGAACTTTAAATATACTGGCTCAAGGAAAACAATTATAATATATTTGTGACTAGTATTAATTGCTGCTCTATTTATCACAAATTTAGTTACACTTTTATTTTTTAGATGGTTTTCAGTTTTCATTACTTAATTCTTATTTATATATTTTAAACCAAACACAAATTTTTTTGAACGGTTAATATCAATATAGTTACAATTTTAATACTAAAAACAAAAATAAAGTAATTTTATGAATTAATTAAGTAATTAATTTTTTTTATGTTTTATATAATATTTGGCAATATATATTAATAATAAATTCAACATATTTTAAATAAATAACTAAATTAACTACGAAATTTGTAAATTTTATTTTAAATCAATATTTATTCATTAAAACATTTATTGATTTTAAAATTAATGCTATTATCTAGAATTAAATATTTAATTTCTAAATAATTTAATTTTTAAAATTAACGTTATTATTTAGAATTGATTACTTGCTTCAAATAAAATATTTTTGAAAATTAAATTTTGTCTATTTAATATACTTTAAACTTAAAATATATTTATTAAATACTTATATGTTTTGAAATGTTTATTTTAAAATTAAATTTGAATTAATTATAGAAATATTTTATATTACATGTTATATAATTTTTATTAATAATCAATGTTAAGTAACAAAAAATTTTAAATAAATTTTGAAGAAGTATACTCGTGAATCCACTAAAAAAGGGCGTGTTTCCGTTCCTAAGATTTTCTGCGGTAGAGTTACAGCTCTATGTTTTCCATAAAAAACAAGTAACAAGTTGCAAGCGGCTAAGGTAAATGGGTGAAACACAAAAGTGTCCGTGTGCATAATTTCAAATAGGACTCCTACCCTATACCCACAGGAATCCGCTGCTAGTATAAGATGATAAAACCATGGAATTGACATCATGATAGTGACCTGCACGGAAAATGCCAATCGACTTCTGCATCAATTCTAAGGTTAGGTTCCCCTTGGATAGGGTCATTCATTTGCTGGTATAGGTTATGATGCTGCTTATTATAGTGGCAATTCAGTAAACTAGCATGGCATCTACGTAATTAAGTGAGGCCCTTGTCGAAAGTATTGTTTAGATAAGAAAGTTGAAGTGCTGCCTTTTGTTTTGTGTTTTTTACACGATTCATTGAATTCCCATTCCGTTGCTAAAAGTAAGAATGCTAATGCTTGCTTAATCGATAAATTGAATACGGAATCTCTTCCACTAAAAAAAAGAAAGAAAGAAAGCAAGATTCTAACCAATTTAGTTTATTATGGGAGTGACCAAGTGATAAGTATATTTAATAAAATGCATTATCTTA